>OY986049.1:41706535-41821434 GCA_963920205.1 Stenodema calcarata | reverse complement strand
TTTTTTGTTTTTTGGGATATGTATATTTATTTATTCACAATATTTGCCTGGTAGGCTAATGTGGGGAGGGAGTGGTGTTTGTGTCAGTAATATTTTTGTGTCAGTCAGTATGGGGAATGTTCGTCATCTTGGGGATGATCCAATGTGGGAGTTCGTCGCTCGGTAGAACACGGCTGTCCCACCTCAGTCCTGCAGACCACGAGTGGAGTGGAGCATTGACCAATAGAACAATGGTCTAGCGTCACATGCTGCGTAGTTCAAGCATGCAATATTGCGTTGTCTCGTAGAACTCGCTTCTTCAACCTACGACCATCGTAGGGAGCTGGTCCAGCAATTGCAGCCACCTCTGGATTTTCGTGGTCCGTGGTGCGGGTGCGCAGTCTTCTATAACAGCTCCTGATGGTGTCTTGTACTGTCTCCAAGCACAGGTCAGAGTGGAGGGTGTCGTTTCTCACGAACCAGGGAGCGTCAGTGAGAATCCTCATGATCTTGTTCTGCTCCACCTGAACCTTCTTCACTGTCGAATCGCATGCTGAACCCCAAATTTCGCATCCATAAGTCCAAACTGGTTTGATCAGAGTGTTATATAATAACCTCTTGTTTTTAAGGTCCAGTTTGGACTTACCATTGATCATAGGCCATAGCATGTGAACCCGCCGTTTCATCTCCTGCGTTATTCTTTTAACGTGCGGCTTCCACGTCAGCCGGCGGTCGAGCAACAAGCCTAGGTACTTGACTTCTGACGCTCGGGGGATGCCATTGCCGTTCAGGTGGACACCAGATACTGACCCCTTCCTGAGGGTGAATGTTATCAGGGAGGATTTAGAAGGATTTATCCTCACCTTCCACTTGCTACACCACTCCTCAGTTTGTTCTAATTGGCACTGGAGTTTACCTTTGGCTTCTGGAATGGTATCTCCAGCTGAAAATATTCCTGTATCATCAGCAAACTGGGACACTAGCACTCCTTCTGAGTCAGGGAAATCGCAACAGTAGAGGCTGTACAGAAGGGGAGACAATGGAGAGCCTTGAGGAACTCCAGCACTCACTCCTCTGAAGCAGGAAAGTGCTTCACCCACTTTGACTCGAAATGTTCGTTCACTGAGAAATGATTTCATGAACAGGTAAATTGAATTAGGCAGAAATGATTTTAGCTTGTACAGCAGCCCATCATGCCAAACTTTGTCAAAAGCTGACTGTACATCCAAAAATACTGCGCCTGTGAATTTCTTTTGTTCATACCCTCTGGCTATGAAGTCAACCACCCTATGGACTTGTTGGGTTGTGGAGTGGTGGGGACGAAACCCAAATTGGAAGTTGGGAATTTTGGGTGAGACGGATAAAACTTTCATCATTCTGCATAGGATGATTTTTTCAAATATTTTTCCCAAGACTGAAAGCAAGCTGATGGGTCTGTATGATGCTGGGTTCTGCTGCGGTTTTCCTGGTTTGGCTACAACTATAACAACAGCATGTCTCCAAACCTTTGGGTAGTAACCCAACCTTAATAAGGCATTGTAGAGGCTAAGGAGGAATGCTTTTCCCTTTCTAGGTAGCCTCTTCACCACGTTTAGCTTGATTAGGTCATAGCTAGGGGCTTTTTTATTCTTCATCGATAATAAAATATAAAAACTAATTATACCGTTTGAAAGCTGAGATTCTGGGCAAGTTTTTCCCAAGGAGTGCCCGCCGAATGACCTTAGAAAAACGTGTATTTTCAGACAAATTTTCACGCTTTATCGAATGGTGACATACCCAGACCTCCCTAGGAGCTAATTAAATGAGTTTTCAGTCGCAATATCTCCATTTTAGGGTGTAAGTAAAGTGTCAAGTCAACGGCATTACGTAGGAAATTTATTAATTTTTGAGGGAGGGCCTTCATAAAATAAAATTACATGATGTGTTCAAAATATCCCCCGTTCCTAGGGTGAAGGGGGATTCACAAGAACCATCGCGTGGTCGAATCCATTCGCAGACGAGCGACCCTCTGCATCAGGTCCGTTTTACAGGGACAAGGTCGAGAAAACGAAAAAAATCTTAAAAGTGAAAAAAAGTCGGATTTTTAGTTGAGTAAAGAAAAAACTCTGCAAATTCTTGACACAACGGTTCATTATCTTCTTTGTACAGATCATCCTTCTGTCTAGATCACTAGGTCTAAATGTCTAGATCCTAAATGTTAGATTAATTATTATTATCAATTATCACTAATTATTAACAATTTTATCAAGTACCTACCTAGTGAAAATTATTATAATTTATTGTTAGGTATTAATAATTTGTATTTATTATTAATAATAATAATTATTAATTATGATTAATTAATACGATATAATTCTGGGGTTTTTAATAATACGTCGGTAATCATTTTTCTATAAAAGAAGTACCTACCAACAAACATTCGAAATTACCTTCATTTCCGTAGCACGAAACGCACCTCAGAACAACAAACTCGACATCACTTAAGCCATATGATGTTCCAAAGACCTTGTTATAGTATGAAAATGGACCTGTATTTCAACAGTTTGATTCACGATCCTGTAGTGAGGCACAATCTTTGAGCCGTCATTGTGATCGAACGGCTGGTCCTACAAAGCTGCGGATGGTCTCAAAAAATTCTACGGAACAAACTCTATCTAAATACGAAATAAAAAACATACCGTTCAATATGAATTTTTCGAGATATGAGATTTTGAAATTTTCAATATTCGTTTTGAACCCCTTCCCCTTGACCTAGGGTTATGAAAAGTTTCGAGGACCATTGTGGGGTTGGTCGAAACCATAAAAAAAATTTCGTAATTTTAACTCAACGCTAACTGGGCAAAGTGCCGCGGACGGCGTACGGCGGACGGCGTACGGCGTACGGACGGATTTTGGTTTATTATCTTCGATAATGAACCATTGGAATCGCCCAAAGAAAAAAAAATTTTAACCCCCCCTCAAAATTTGTTGGTTTACGTTTCAAGATACGTAGATTCAGAAAATCGAATAAAAAAAAATCCGTC
This sequence comes from Stenodema calcarata, assembly GCA_963920205.1. Classification (NCBI taxonomy): domain Eukaryota; kingdom Metazoa; phylum Arthropoda; class Insecta; order Hemiptera; family Miridae; genus Stenodema; species Stenodema calcarata. The sequence goes on along the minus strand of OY986049.1, from coordinate 41,818,432 downwards.
CGTCCGCCGTACGCCGTACGCCGTACGCCGTCCGCCGTCCGCCGTCCGCCGTCCGAGGCACTTTGCCCAGTTAGCGTTGATTTAAAATTACGAAATTTGGTTTCTGGGTTTGGACCAGCCCCACAATGATCCACGAAACTTTTCATAACCCTAGGTCAAGGGGAAGGGGTTCAAAACGAATTTTGAAATTTTGAAAATTCCATATCTCGAAAAATTCCCATCAAACGGTATGTTTTTTATTTCATATTTAGATAGAGTTTGTTCCGTAGAATTTTTTAAGACCGTCCGCAGCTTTGTACGACCAGCCGTTTGTTCACAATGACGGCTCAAAGATTGTGCCTCACAACCCGATCGTGAATCAAACTGTTGAAATACAGGTCCATTTTCATACTAACAAGCTCTTTGGAACATCATATGGCTTAAGTGATGTCGAGTTTGTTGTTCTGAGGTGCGTTTCGTGCTACGGAAATGAAGGTAATTTCGAATGTTTGTTGGTAGGTACTTCGTTTATAGAAAAATTATTACCGACGTAGTATTAAAAACCCCAGAATTATATCGTATTAATTAATCATAATTAATAATAATTATTATTAATAATAAATACGAATTATCAATACCTAACAATAAATTATAATAATTTTCAGTAGGTACTTGATAAAATTGTTAATAATTAGTGATAATTGACAATAATAATTAATCTAACATTTAGGATCTAGACATTTAGACCTAGTGATCAGGACAGAAGGGTGATCTGTACATAGAAGATAATGAACCGTTGTTTTGGTTTATTATCTTCGATAATGAACCATTGGAATCGCCCAAAGAAAAAATTTTTTTAACCCCCCCTCAAAATTTGTTGGTTTACGTTTCAAGATACGTAGATTCAGAAAATCGAATAAAAAAAAATCCGTCCGTCCGCCGTACGCCGTACGCCGTACGCCGTCCGCCGTCCGCGCCACTTTGCCCAGTTAGCGTTGAGCTAAAATTACGAAATTTGGTTTCTGGGTTTGGACCAGCCCCACAATGATCCTCGAAACTTTTCATAACCCTAGGTCAAGGGGAAGGGGTTCAAAACGAATTTTGAAATTTTGAAAATTCCATATCTCGAAAAATTCCCATCAAACGGTATGTTTTTTATTTCATATTTAGATAGAGTTTGTTCCGTAGAATTTTTTAAGACCATCCGCAGCTTTGTACGACCAGCCGTTCGTTCACAATAACGGCTCAAAGATTGTGCCTCACAACACAATCATGAATCAAACTGTTGAAATACAGGTCCATTTTCATACTAACAAGCTCTTTGGAACATCATATGGCTTAAGTGATGTCGAGTTTGTTGTTCTGAGGTGCGTTTCGTGCTTCGGAAATGAAGGTAATTTCGAATGTTTGTTGGTAGGTACTTCTTTTATAGAAAAATTATTACCGACGTATTTTAATTCGATTTTCTGAATCTACGTATCTTGAAACGTAAACCAACAAATTTTGAGGGGGTGTTATAAAAATTTTTTCTTTGGGCGATTCCAATGGTTCATTATCGAAGATAATAAACCAAAAACTCTGCAATTTCTTGACACAACGGTTCATTATCTTCTTTGTACAGATCACCCTTCTGTCTAGATCACTAGGTCTAAATGTCTAGATCCTAAATGTTAGATTAATTATTATTATCAATTATCACTAATTATTAACAATTTTATCAAGTACCTACTGAAAATTATTATAATTTATTGTTAGGTATTAATAATTCGTATTTATTAATAATAATAATTATTATTAATTATGATTAATTAATACGATATAATTCTGGGGTTTTTAATACTACGTCGGTAATAATTTTTCTATAAAAGAAGTACCTACCAACAAACATTCGAAATTACCTTCATTTCCGTAGCACGAAACGCACCTCAGAACAACAAACTCGACATCACTTAAGCCATATGATGTTCCAAAGAGCTTGTTAGTATGAAAATGGACCTGTATTTCAACAGTTTGATACACGATCGGGTTGTGAGGCACAATCTTTGAGCCGTCATTGTGAACGAACGGCTGGTCGTACAAAGCTGCGGATGGTCTTAAAAAATTCTACGGAACAAACTCTATCTAAATATGAAATAAAAAACATACCGTTTGATGGGAATTTTTCGAGATATGGAATTTTCAAAATTTCAAAATTCGTTTTGAACCCCTTCCCCTTGACCTAGGGTTATGAAAAGTTTCGTGGATCATTGTGGGGCTGGTCCAAACCCAGAAACCAAATTTCGTAATTTTAACTCAACGCTAACTGGGCAAAGTGCCTCGGACGGCGGACGGCGGACGGACGGATTTTTTTTTATTCGATTTTCTGAATCTACGTATCTTGAAACGTAAACCAACAAATTTTGAGGGGGGGTTAAAATTTTTTTTTCTTTGGGCGATTCCAATGGTTCATTATCGAAGATAATAAACCAAAAGGACAAAATTTGCTATAAAAACAGTAAAATGAAGGTATTTTACGTAATACCAGTGGTATCTTCGAAAATTTACTGTTATAGCCATGCTGCAAAATTTTTGCTTATTTATTGCTGCTTATTTAATAATGTATGTAGCTAAATAATTACCTACAGTGGCATTTATCAAGGAATTTGTCCATGTGCATTTCCAGCTTGTAAACCTTCACTTCAGGGGCAACGAACAACTGCCACCCCTAAAACGTTGACAACTGCCACGTCGACAAACTTTGACGATTGCCATCGCCCGCTCTGAAAAGATGACAACTGCCTCCCCGACCAAGAGTGTAAACTGCCACCGGATTGACAACTGCCACCGGATTGACAACTGCCACTGGATTGACAACTCCCACCGGATTGACAACTGCCACCGGATTGACAACTGCCACCGGATTGACAACTCCCACCGGATTGACAACTGCCACCGGATTGACAACTGCCACCCCAAGGTTCTCGCGTTGTGCTGCGATGACAAACAATACGCGTGCTTCTCGAGAACCAGGGGTGGCAGTTTACACCAGGCGCGGATCTAGATCGATGTTGATGGGGAGGAGGTGTCCATGCGGGTTGCCTACCTTCAGTGGCTCTTGATCTAAAATAATTATGTTACGCAGTTTTTGTTGGTTTACGTTTCAAGATACGTAGATTCAGAAAATCGAATTAAAAAAAAAAAACTGCAAGTTCTTGACAAAGTTTATTATGTATCTTCTTTATGCAGATCACCCTTCTGCCTAGACCACTAAACGATAGATTAATTACATTAATTATGATTAATCAACTCGACGTCTGAAACCATGTGCCCTCATGCTTACGACTTTCGATCTGCTCCAACTTTGAGCAATTTTTTTTTTAATTCGATTTAATTTACACTATTACAACAAATAAAAAAGAACGAAAGTGGGTTAAGGAATGGATAGAGAGAAGAATTAATTTAGGTGCATACCACCGTTTGGTGGGCGAATAGGATATTGTAGACGCCCAGCAATTTAAAAATTGTTGTAGATTTTCAACTGTTAAGTATTTCAAATTTATAAATTTTATTTACGGTATCGTCTTTTGTCGATTCTCGAAACGAGTAAATATAATAAGTAATTCATTTATATTTATTTAATGACATTACCATTACAGGTGATTCTTATGGCACCCTACAATATCTCTTCCGTATCCCTGTAATGACCGTATCCCAGTGCAATGTATATGCAAGGAATATATTTAAAAGTATGTATTTTCCAAATATTATTCAAGCTTTTTCACGAATAATTGAAAGTATTTTCGAGTATTAACAGTATCTAAACGGTATAAGAAAATGAATGAACTGGTCCACTTTTTGGTTTATTATCTTCGATAATGAACCATTGGAATCGCCCAAAGAAAAAAAAGTCAGTAGTCGACAGGTTTCGTCATTCCATCGTTTTCGAATTTTACGACATCTAAATAAAATACATTCAACTGTGAATCGGAACTTGAAAATAGATTAATAAGATGTAATAAAGTAGTTATCAGACTTTTTATTTGCAAACAGCTCATTATCAGTCTCAAATTGCAATAAGTACTTAAGTAAAAAGGTATGAAAACTATAGTCGAAAACTCATTGTCAGAAAATTGACATTACAGTTGGGCTTAGGTACCTATTTACATATTTTTTTGACATTTTCATGTCTTTGCTTTGGCACATAAACTGAAACGGGAAAATTTTGTTCCCTTGATTCACCCTTTCCCTCAGATCACGTCAGAACACGACCGGCGGGCCATTACGTCAGAGCCTATGACGCACGAGCGTATGACGTAAGACGGCTGACAGGAGGCCAACTAGTACGTCAGAGCCTATGACGCACGAGCGTATGACGTAAGACGGCTGACAGGAGGCCAACTAGTACGTCAGAGCCTATGACGCACGAGCGTATGACGTAAGACGGCTGGCAGGAGGCCAACAAGTACGTCAGATCCTATGACGCACGAGCGTATGACGTAAGACGGCTGGCAGGAGGCCAACAAGTACGTCAGAGCCTATGACGCACGAGCATATGATGTAAGACGGCTGGCACGAGGCCAACAAGTACGTCAGAGCCTATGACGCACGAGCGTATGACGTAAGACGGCTGGCAGGAGGCTAACTTGTGCGTCAGAGCCTATGACGCACGAGAGTATGACGTAAGACGGCTGGCAGGTGGCCAACAAGTACGTCAGAGCCTATGACGCACGAGCGTATGACGTAAGACGGCTGGCAGGAGACCAACAAGTGCGTCAGAGCCTATGACGCACGAGCGTATGACGTAAGACGGCTGGCAGGAGGCCAACAAGTACGTCAGAGCCTATGACGCACGAACGTATGACGTAATACGGCTGGCAGGAGGCCAACTAGTGCGTCATACGACGAGACCTTTTATGTCTCTGCGCCCCCTCCCACACCGCGTACCTCGTACTTCATTTTGGTTTATTATCTTCGATAATGAACCATTGGAATCGCCCAAAGAAAAAATTTTTTCAACCCCCCCTCCAAATTGGTTGGTTTACGTTTCAAGATACGTAGATTCAGAAAATCGAATAAAAAAAATTAATTAATAATCATTATTATTAATAGTAAATACGAATTATTAATACCTAACAATAAATTATAATAATTTTCACTAGGTACTTGATAAAATTGTTAATAATTAGTGATAATTGATAATAATAATTAATCTAACATTTAGGATCTAGACATTTAGACCTAGTGATCTAGACAGAAGGGTGATCTGTACAAAGAAGATAATGAACCGTTGTGTCAAGAATTTGCAGAGTTTTATAATTCGGTTTGGCCATTTAAAATTTATTTCCAAAGCCATTTATTTCCCCCCTCGGGCTCAGGTAGGGGTAAAATTTCACAGTAAAATAGAAGGAAAGGGAAAATAGAAGGAAAAGAAAGGTCGGAGGGTAAATAAAAATAAAACGGTAACTGAGGTAGAAGGAATATTAGGCGAGAAAAAGGTCGGATAGCAAAGATACTCGTATCCTGGAAAAACTGGATGTTTCCTTCGAAATGATTGCACTAGTTTTACTTGTTGGCCAAAAAAGTAGTTACGCAGTCTCTTAAAATTACGCAATTTATTTTACGGGTTCGGATCAACCCCACCATGATCCATGAAACTTTTCATAACATTCGGCCATCGAGAAGGAAGTTCAAGTGGAACGGTGTAGCCCCCGCCCCTCCCCCAACGTTCGGTATTTGTCCCCTCGGAAGGATTCTGTGTCCCCCACCCCAACGTTCGGTATTTGTCCCCTCGGAAGGATTCTGTGTCCCCCACCCCAACGTTCGGTATTTGTCCCCTCGGAAGGATTCTGTGTCCCCCGCCCCCTCACTCCAACCTTCGGTATTTGACCAATCAGACGGATTCTGTGTCCCCCGCCCCCTCACTCCAACCTTCGGTATTTGTCCCCTCGTAGAGTACTTATTTTTACGGAAAGATAAAACCGTGGAAATATTTCCGAAAGATTAAAAAAATTGGAAAGACTGCCGTTTTTTACAGAAATTGAACATGAGGAGCTCAAAAAAAAAAAAAAAAAAAAATTAACGGACTGTTATAATCATAATATAATAATTATAATTATCATAATTATTATGAACTCATAATTCATATTATGAACTGGTCTTGGAGAGATATTTTGAGGACGTAGGATTATAGAAATATTAGTAAACGGACACGACCAAGTAGTTCAGTCACGCAAGTGACTTTATTTTTCATAACGTAAACCACTTTAAACACCTGTAACCATATCTGGATACCATCTTAGTATCTCCAATTCGATGGAGAAGCGTCTTGTCTTCAACAAGGATAATAAAGCAGATAAAATATCATTTTAGAGCAAAAAGCATTGCAAATGTATTACCTAAAGACCGAGCGTCGTGCGCGGTGGTAGCGGGAAGAGTAGGAGTGGAGTAGTGTTGCAAGATGGCCCTCTCCCCTTTTCCCACAGTCAGGAATGAAAAATCCCTTTCCACACCAATATTTCTAAATACCATTTGTCGCGTTTGTGGGATTTTTTGCCTAATGTTACTTATCATTAAAAAACCATTTTTGTACCCATGAGCGGGGGTTGATGTGCAGTTTTTCTCAGAGAGCACCTCACATTGTGAATCTTTGGCTCTCTAACTTCTTTCATTTCGCTCTGTGAAGTCTGTCTGTGATACTTCGAATTTATTTATTTCATTTACACTTCTTTGGTCGATTCCAATGGTTCATTATCGAAGATAATAAACCAAAATGATACAATGGAGACAATTTTTTTTCATTTTTTTTTTCATACCCTTCGAAACATTCAAAGTCTGCCAAAAGTGAACTTGACTTATTTTAAACAAGATCCTTTTATGGATCTCTTCAGTAATGTTTCTGTAGAGGATTAAAACCAAAATCAGCTGCTGCTACCTGTAACTTATTGTTTTTTAACTGTTTCAGTGCTGCAAAACGGTGTTTCTCCTATTGCGTAATTACACTGCTGAACTATATATTTAAGGTCGCATTACCAAGTATATTACATTATTTGCAACAGCAATAACATTTGTTTGCATCTACCTCTTGCATTGCCAACAAGAAGCACCTTTTAATGAAATTCTGATTGATACATGATGGATGAATATTATGGGGTCGATTTTAGACCCCATGTTTATAGACCTTTTTTGTTCAGCATATAATTTCCTAAATGAATCCGTATTCAGAAAATTTCGCTCCCATAAAATCGGTTTTCCGACCACTGTGCGCCGCCAGAAGGCAAGAAAAGACAGCGCATGGCCTCCGAACTTCGCAGCGAGCCAAGTTAGAACAGAAGGATTCTGTGTCCCCCGCCCCCTCACTCCAACCTTCGGTATTTGACCAATCAGACGGATTCTGTGTCCCCCGCCTCCTCCCTCCAACGTTCGGTATTTGACCAATCAGACGGATTCTGTGTCCCCCGCCTCCTCCCTCAAACCTTCGGTATTTGTCCCCTCGGAAGGATTCTGTGTCCACCGCCCCCTCCCTCCAACCTTCTGTATTTGTCCCCTCGGAAGGATTCTGTGTCCCCCGCCCCCTCACTCCAACCTTCGGTATTTGACCAATCAGAAGGATTCTACATTCCCCCCCCCCCCCCCCCCCCACAAATCTGCCACTGAAGGTACGTGCGTATGGTTAACATGAAACTTATGAAACTATTCTACGAGTATAAAACCTGACGATTCCAACGAGCGGTGAACGACAGATTGAAAATCATCAGAATATCAAGTGTAACAATTTTCGAGTCCATGTGCCAAAGACATGAAATGTAAAAAAATATACCGTTTTCAAATTTTTTGGTGGTACAATTGTCTTGTGCGGGCGTCTTTTCAAACGACGCTATAAATTAATAAATTTCAGACTTTTGAAAATGGTAATACTGATCAAAGTTTTTGATGGATCAAATGTTTTTTATCAAGTGATTTTACACAGGATTGTGAGTCTATAAAAAGAAGAGATTAATCTAAGGCCACAGCAGCAAGGCGTCTTATTGATAATTACTTGGGATGAATTAATATGAAATTAGAAATTGTAGCAAAACAAATTACTTTGGTGGATCCTAAAAAATAAAATTTGGAAGCAACAACCATTTTTGCGCAGAAAACCCACGCTCACGCAGCATGGCAATAAGAGCAAATTTTCGAAGAAACAACCGATTTGGTATAAAATGTCTCCATTTTACTGGTTTTATAATAAAGTAAATGATTTTTTGCCATGTAACACCTTAGTTTATAAATTTTTCAACACTGAACACAATGGTGAATTAGAGCAGATAAACCTCAAGTATCAACCAGGTTTCTTCATCTTCAACAATGTGCTCCAGTTTGAGAACGGAATGAGATACAGCTATTCTGACTTCACCATCGTGTTCAGCGTGAAAACCTTCAAAATGAGGTATCACTAGGCAGACTGTTCAATTTTTGGAATTTATAGGTAATATCCTCCCCCCCCCCCTAAAGCCCCCTTATAGTGGCCCAATTCTGCCCATCTACGAACTTGGCCGTTCGATGCCAGGACGGATTTTTTGTCCAAATTTGAACTGATTGTCTCAATTCTGTCGAGATTTATCGTCTGGAGTGGCACATAGGTACATATAAATAACATATAGGTACATATGATTTGTTGGTGTCTTTTAGCAGTGAATTTTGGATTTTGGTACGACATTTTTTCGGAAATTCGAGTTTTAAAAATTTTAGACCGAGAACAATAGCTTCCTGTTCATCGGAGATTCGCTCAAATCGAGAAAAGCAGGGAAGCAGTTTTTGTTTAAACAATCGGATTCGGCGAGCAAAAACATGTGCAAATTAGGGTTAATAGGAGCAATAATTAGATAATAAGTGGTAAATGATATTTATGTAGGTAACTGTTTCCCTAGTTGTGTCAAATTCTTGACAGGACCTCAAGTAGGACCTACGTAAGTACTTGTCGCTGTCGGGTTCTCACCTCAACGTAGAAATTCCGATCGTCGTATCCCTCGAGCTGTTTGATCTTGAGAACTTCAACGGGGTAGAGTCGGGCGATCCTGGACGCGACGTCAGAAGCTGTGGCAGCCGCACGAATCATTTCTGCCCTCTCGACCTCCGGAAACTGACCGAAGATCGGACGTCTGAGTATTTAAGATAACGAAAGGTTTATTTTGTTGATAGTGCGATGTGAAAACCTTGATACAGGTGGGAGTGTTGGAGGACGAGAGGTAGGTGAGACGGATAACCGAATTGTGTCTTGTCACCCTCTCCGCTCGCATAGTTGACACAATTGGGTAAGTGTCGGTGATAATGGGACTCGTTTATTCATATCTACACTCCTCCTCTCCCCTAGCTGAGTTTCAATAGCGTGAATCATCGATACACGTTTCAAGATGATCTGGATTCACGTTTGGACCGGTCAACCATAACATCGGCAAGATGGCCTGAACATTATAGTTATAATAACACACAATTTGGACGAAATGAAGTTAAAAAAGTGTTTTTCGAACCACCCTACCTTTGATATTGAAGTCGGTACGATGAAGAGCGGATGTAACGTATTACAATGAATGCAATAGGACTTACCTTCATCAAGGTTGGGAACCAAGTGTCGTCTCGCAAACGTAGATTGTCAACGGTGTTAGTAATTAGGCCTTAATCCGTTCTGTCGATGTGTCACTGTTAATTGGGTTTCGGATGCTGTCTGACGTCTGATCAGTGGCTACATTTAGGATTGAGGGACATAACAGCCGATTGACTATTAAATGGGGATACTCACGTATGTTCAAGTTGAGTCTGGTTATTTTCATCAGAAATTGCACAACCAAACAGGGGGCGGATTCAGACTTTGATTTCTGGGGGGGGGGGGGTGTCCATGAAGTTCATAACCTAATATTAATACCTAAGTTTTTAGCGATTTAATTTTTTCAAAAGGGTTTAGAAGATCACTGGCAATAACATTTTCGACGAACAGTGTACTAAGTAGAGGTTTTTCAAACTAATTTTAGCACATTTCATAATCGAAAAAACTCAATTTTTCAAAGAAATCTTTTTTCTGTTTGGAGGGTTGTAGGAGGCGGTAAGAAAAGAAGAAGTTTTTCCGAGCTTTCGGCTTTAATAAGCCATCTTCAGGGCTGCAACATATATTGACATCTGCTATAGGTTTGACCGTTGTCGGAATCATCAACTTACAATAATACAACTTACAAGAATAGAATTATTCTAATTAATTTAATGGTAGGTACAGTTGTTGACTTACGTAGGTAGGTATTGTTTACGTAAGTCAACAACTGTACCTACCATTAAATTAATTAGAATAATTCTATTCTTGTAAGTTGTATTATTGTAAGTTGATGATTCCGACAACGGTCAAACCTATAGCAGATGTCAATATATGTTGCAGCCCTGAAGATGGCTTATTAAAGCCGAAAGCTCGGAAAAACTTCTTCTTTTCTTACCGCCTCCTACAACCCTCCAAACAGACAAAGGTTTTTCAACCAAAGGAGATAATGAACAATACAGAAAAGAAATCTTTTTTAAACTCACGATTTTATAATATGAAGGGTAAGGGGGAAAAAAGCAGGTAAGTCGAAGTGTAATAGCCTTGCAAAGTTTTGGCGTGCTGCGAAGAAACAGGGTACAGTCAAGCGGTCAGGGGAAAGAACCTGGTATGTTGGAAAGTTGATAGAAGGTTGCAGCACAATCGCTCCCTTATCACTGATTGTTTCTGGACTTTGCCCTAACTAGAAAATTTTTTTTTTTTAATCAGTGTGATTTAAACGTGCTCGTCGTTCTGTGTGATAGCGGATCATCTGTTGGTGAATATCAGATATGCAAAAAATACCAACAAATGCAAAAAGTAAAATCGCTCATGATTTGCCCATGTATTAAGACATATTATGTACAAATCAATGTTTTGAGCGATTTTTTTTTTAAATGAAACTATTTTTGAACGTCAAAGACGTCCTAGTTCGAACTCAGCATTAGTATGAACCTATTGAACCCCTTGAAATTTCGAGACCTTTGAGCAATAAGGCTTGGATTCGTCCAGACAATAGGCTAATATTGGCTCGTGATGGGGGGGGGGGGGGATGAATCCCTGAAAGGTTTTATTGCGGCGGTTCGAGAGACCTTGAGATTTTCAAGGCATGAGGTGGAGGTGGGGAACGTCTGTTCATACTCGCTGGCCTGTTGTAGCAGCAGTCACTACCATAACTCACTTTTCCCAACTTAACAGGAGATACGAAAAACGTCTGCCCAGTCTTGCTAGACTTTTTTGCAAATTTGTTCACAGTTTGTTTCATTACACACTCGTATGGAGACCCAAGAATAGTAGTCTATAGTGCCAGACTGGGCACACGTTTTTTGTCTCTCCTGTAAAGTTGGGAAAAGTGAGTTAACATGTGGGATCTTAAGTGATGATATATTGAACTACTTATGGTAACTGCCTATTCCATCTCAAGCAATAATAATTATTGCCTGTGATGGAATCATTTTCGCGCCTCGCCAGGGGGGGAGGGGGAGGGTAGCTACTTACTCAGGATGCTATCTACTTAACGCCGTAGGCACATGGAACATGTTTTTACCAAATTTAGTGCAGAACCTTTGGTCGTAGGAAGGTATACTGAGCTCAGTCAGCTGATCAGACGCACTGTCGTCAGATTTCAGATGCCCCATAGAACCTACCATTTAAATATCAGCTTTTTCGGTTGACTAGTGTGCTATTTTGATTATTATTAGTATTAATATTAGTTGGAACAGGAGAGCGAAGTGAGTACACGATTACGAGAAAACGAACTGATATATTTCTGCATAACAGAGTTGCCAACTTGACAGCACTGATATCACATCTCCCCCTTAAACTACTTCATTTAATTGAAATTAAAAAGTCTCTTCAGTAAGGTAATCAAAAGTCAGTCTTTTAGGGGGCTTTATGCAGCGGCCATAGCGGCTTTTCTTGGCCGGAGTGTTTGGGTGGTGCGATGCTGAAGTTGTGGTAGGGATGCTCGGTTGAGCAGTGGACCTTTCTGGAAGGCTCAGACTTGGTCGAGGTTGTTTGGGGATTACAGGGGTCCCAAAGCCGGAAGATATGGGGGGGGGGGGGGGCACTATTTTCGTAACGCAATTTCGTGACCATTTTGGCAAGTTAGCTCACGGCTAAAACATGTTCCATGTTAAAAATTGCCGAAATTCACATCGTTTCGCAAGTAGTTGAAGGAATAAAATAAAATACCACATTTTCCATTGCATATTTATTTTTCTCACTGAATTTCCACGGAAGAATTCTAAACTTTTTTCATTGTTTGTTTCCAATTTATTGTCCTGATATGGAGTAACGGTGAACATGTTTTGGTAAATCGGAAGGTACTTGAAAACTTGACTTCTGAGGGTCAGTGATATTTTGACATCCTATTGTATCCAAACTATCGATGGTACAGACTATTGATAGTTCAACTCCACTAACTTAAATGCACGAGTTGAGGACAATAGGAGTGCGGCTGGCTCTAATAAATGCAGTAAACAACAAAATAACAACAGCTGTAATTCTACTCGCACGTACGTAGAAGAAACGTGCGTATCACATGATATATTGCACTAAACAAATGTACAAACTCGACCAACACATTGGAAGATCAGCATACCTCGAGGGTATGCTGAGATCAACCAACCAAATTGAATCCCGCACTCCAGGCAAGCCGTGGCTTTGTCAAATATAAAACAGAGTTATTAAAACGGCGTCTACTTCCACTAAAACCGAAAGATTTTGAGAATAATGCTCTTGTTTTTAGTGGTCATTTTTTTAACATTTGAAATGTGTTTCGTCACAGTCATTGCAACTGATTTAGTTGATGGCTACGTAGGGGAGAGCGGGGATCAGTAACTGTTCAACTCTTTCTCATTCCCAAGTGAAATCACTCCACTTGCATCGAATGATTGATCTAATCTTCATTGAAGCATGTTTTGCGGTCGATTGGATAACTGAACTGTCTTAACGATTATGTTCTTTTGAGATAGCTTTTTTTCGGCATTACAGAACAAACCGTCGCTTAAGAAGCAACACAGCCTAACCCATTTTTCCCAACTTTTTAGGAGAGGCAAACAAATTTTTATTCCAAAACACGCTGAAATTCCTTTATACTGTATGCTCTCCAGAAGATGATTCAAGACTACTACGATTCACATAAAATTTAATTAATGCTCGCGGGGATTGAGCTCCCCCCCCCCCCTCCACGCCATTTCATTTATTTATTTTTTATTAATTGGAATTTTTAATTAATTTATTGATATTTCTGTCATTCAAATATTTCGCCAAAACAGCTCGGCGCCATTTTGTACGAGATTTCCTGACCTCAAACTCCATTTTACTCGGATTTTCCGTCCATTTTTTTCTTTTTACTTTTTTCAAAAAGTCTTGATTTTAATTAGGTTAGAAAGGTTCTTTTCTTGTTAACACTATACAATTTTTTCTGAGATTAAAAATTAATTATTCATAAATTAATTCTTATTATTAATTTTTTTTATGTTGATCAAAGTTAAAATTGAAAAAAATAAAGATAACATCATTGGTACCTAGCGGTCTATCCAAAAGCAAAATTTGAGCAAAAATTATAGTCTAAAAGAAAAGTAAAGTTATGTTTGATTAATTGTTAGAATTCATAAACTCACCTAAACTATGAAAGGAACTTTATTAAAATTCTGCACTGTTTTAGTTTAAAGTACTTATTTTGTATGACTGAACACTTCAGGAAGGGCACAACTTAAACACTGAAACAACTTATTACCTGCCTGAGATGGTAATTTTTCTTATAGGTATATAACATACATAATATTATTGTACATTGCATATCGAATATATTCCAAACAATATGCCGACCCTCCCAGGCCTCACCCCGTGATCCTATAGCCCCCCCCCCCCCCGTGTTCCGAACGAAAAATCGTGAGGTGATTGTTCAGGAGTTCTTTCTCAATCTAAAGTTTTCTGGTAGATATTGTTGTGAAATGATTATGACTTTTGGGGTTTCCTAACCGTACAGGTTACCTACTTGAAACATTAATCTAGAAAATTCTGCAAAATGGTTGAATTGATCAAAACACTATCTCATGAATGAATGAGAAGAGAAAATGTTAAGAACAATCAGTCTCAAACCTTTACTTAGGTAACATGATAGTTTAACATACTCGTAGATTAGAAATTAAATGGTTACGCTGAGCCAAAATCCTAGGCACAATCTAGACTAAACGGTACACGTTAGACTTGGTAAACCGTAATGTAGGGAAAAAAGCGTTTTAAACACTTTTGCGCTTTCAGCAGCCGAATTCTGACGACGTCACACTATCCAGCGCGGAATTTGGGATAAGAAAGTGTCTTAACTTCATTTTGCCCAAATTGTGGGTTGGGCTGTGTTGCTTCTTAAATTACAAAATGCTGTCTTTCCCCCTTTTTTAAAGTGATCAATTTCTAGTTTATCTACAGTCTCCAGCGTTACCAAAAACGTTTCAATTGTTAAAAAACATGAATAAGTCACAGTTTTGGAACGAACGGACGGTTTTAGCGCGTTAGGTGAAGGCTAAAACACCCATGTTAAAACGTCCTGCCTACCAAGGTATGCTGTGAACAACATCATTATTTTCAAGAATTTAGTCCTCTACTGCCGTCTATTGTACCCAAACTAGTCAAATTTTGTTACCAAATAAGACTTAGGTACCTACCAAGATAATATTTTCATTGTACGAGTAGGTTCACTACATCAAGTTGACTGAATGAAGTAATCACAAATTTGATTGTTTGTCCAATGTTTACAACCTCCGAGCCCACTGTTCCTCCTAGAGAGGGACACATTGAACCACGTGTACGTTTTCTAAAAACTGTAGTAGAGGGGAAAGTTGAATAATTTCATTTTAGCGATTTTTTTTCTTCAATTTTACGTTATGAAAGGTCCTTCTGAAAGGTCCTTCGAACTTCGTCACTTTTCGTCGAGTTTTTCTTATTCGAATCAGAGAACAGTGTATCCCCGCTCCCCCGTTACCCGCCGAAGGAGTGCTTCCAAATGGAAACAACGGAATAAGCTTGAATTTGTATGAGCCGCACATACACGTGTACCTACTCAAGTATTCGAACAATCGTCATGAGATATTTCAGACTAAAATTTGATATGTTGGGAGTGAGGTTTTTAAAATTACTTAGATAATATTGACTAGAAAACTACCAGCGCTTTACGGTAGTCGATGATAAAAATAGAAACAACTCTGGCCTTGGTGGAAATCAAGCCGTTCGGAGATGTAGAAGAAAATACTTCGAGGTAAGGTAGAATATGTAAGTAGGAAGAAATAACAAAAGTGGCCTCATTTTGATCCCAGCAGATGCTAACAGTAGTGTGTTTGAGAGGGCGCTGTGTCTTTTCATCAGGTGACACTAATTTTTTCTTGAAGTATTTGGAAGTAACAAGCCTGCGAAGCATACAACCAATCTATTAATTGTTAATGTTAGTTAATTATTATCTATATAATTGAGAAATTCAATGTAAACAGGCAGCCCTCTACTATCTGCTATAAATAATAACACGGGTCAACATTTGAAGGGTAAGGTGAAAGAACGTGCTAAGTCATTTTGTTTTCGAAATTGAGATATTGGTATCATTGGATTCAGGTAGAAAACTACATCGTGTGTGAAGGTGTCAGAAATGGGAAAAACCCACTCTAGCCTTTTAATTAATTTATGTTACGAAAGGTGTGGGCTTTGTAAAAGTTTGAAACAATATAATGCGTTTTTCTCAATTTCGAGAAAAAATGACTTAGTTCGTTCTTCCCCCTGACTCTTCATTTGATCTACGCAAAATCACAGGAAGCGCTTAGTGAGGTCATTCCACCACATTCACCACATCAGGATCAAGGTCATTTGAAGGAAAAGTAGTGAAGAAACCTTGAAAAAAAATCTAAAAAAATGCATGGGCATGTTTTTGAGGTAGCTGCAACCGAATCCGGCATTTATTTTTACGAGTACATTCGACCTCTTCTCAAGATCATTCGACATAATTTCAAGCTCATTTTGAACGAATTTGGAATTTCAAGGATTCTTAAAGATTTTTTGAAGGACTTCAAAAAACCCTGAAACTATCTTGAAATGACGACTAGCATAGATCTAAAGTGTAAATTTTACACTTTTAATTTACACGTTTATTTTAAACTCTACGAGTATAGATCAAAATTTGATGTTTAACCAACATTTAATGTTTGGCAAACATTGAAAATGAAAAAAAGTCCAGATTCGTGTAGTAAGTTCAACGCCGAATATCACAAAGAGGTAGATTGGCTTTTCAGTGACTGTTGTGAGGTGAGTAACAAATTATTTTGCTTTGTATGCGTCCTTTGTTGTAATAATCGAAATGAGGCTTGGGCTAGAGATGGCTTTAGTGATCTGGCTCATTTAGCAAAACACGAATTGGTCGTCTCTCATAACCCCACATAACAGACCTTGCACAGAGGGTACGTTCGCGACTACCCCAGCTACGATACGTCCTCCAACCGACTTCCACCCTTCCGGCAGAAACGAGTTGAAGCAACACTTCTTCTTCTTCTTCCGGCGCTACAGCCCAGTGTGAGCCTTGGCCTCCCGAACAATCCCTCTCCATCTTACTCGATCCTCCGCCGCCCCTCTCCAGTTCCGCACCTGCATGGTCCGCAAGTCGTCTTCGACATCGCATAGCCAGCGTCCTCTAGGTCTTCCCCGTCTCCTCTTTCCATCCATTCTTTGGTTCATCACCTTCTTAGGAATCCGGTTTTCAGGCATCCGTTGCACATGACCAATCCACCTTAGTCTTTGTGCCTTTACGAACCTCACCAAATTTTCCCCCTCTATCAGTTGATCTAGTTCAGCGTTGTTACGAATCTTCCAAACTCCATTTATACATCTGGCTCCGAAGATTCGTCTCATAATTTCCCGTTCGAAAACTAGAAGAGCATTTTCGTCCTTGGTGGTTAGCGTCCAAGCTTCGCAACCATAGGTTACTATAGGACGTATCAGGGAGCGATAGAGCTTAAGCTTGGTTCTCCTGGACAAGAGACGGGACCTGAAGCAACACTGCCTATCTCAAAAATGATACCAACATGACACATCTCAGCTGTTTTATAGAGTGAATTACAACCTCCAGCAGCTTCTCGCTAAAATTTGCCTTTTCACCCACGATATCATCATTATAATATATTATATGGATAATACAAATATGCAGAAATTTGTTTCCATAATTTTATTTATAGCTACTAGACCATGGAAAATTGGAATGGAGAAGAGAAAACCCATAAATTACACTGGTTTACAAAAAAAAGGTCCGGACTATTTGACCGGACCATGGTATTTCGAGGTATTCTTGCGTCCTGAATCCGACCTGAAACGAGATTTCAAGGTCATTTAGAGGTTAAAATGACAATTTTTGGAACTGGACCCGGGACAATGTGAAGTTGGAGGGTAGCTGTTTAGGTTTTGAATACCTTCCAAACATTGCAATGGAGTAATAAATCTCGACCGGGAGTATCACAGAACCACCCCAGTGGATAAAATGTTGCTATGATCGTTGTATCTCGCGGGTTTCGATCTCCCTGTCGGTTTTTGAAGTGATCGGGCTCAGATGACCTCGGAATCGGATTCAGGACGCAAAAATACCTTGGAATACCATGGTCCGGTCAAACAGACCGGACCTTTTTTTTGTAAACCAGTGTTATATAAATATAAATGGATTATGATGGATTGGTGAAACTAAAGACACTCGCGTGAAATATGAACTTGAATGAATGTACAGGAGGATGAAAATTTGGAAAACTTACGTAAATTTGGAAAAACTAGATGAAAGTGGAAATTTTCGCTTTACAGCGTCGTCAGCCCGGGAAGAAAATTTTTTTGATTTTTCTTCCCGGGCTGACGACGCTGTAAAGCGAAAATTTCCACTTTCATCTAGTTTTTCCAAATTTACGTAAGTGTTTGCTATAATTTTCATCCTCCTGTACATTCATTCAAGTTCATAAATGGATTATGAATAATGTTTCATTTACATAAATAACTTATAATCAGGGCTAGTCTTTGGTTGGGAAATGTGCGAGACTATTACTGAGCTAGATGCCGACTCCTCCCACGTCAATTCTGAGGATCATCTGGGCCCACCTTCCCACAATATTTTAGCTCAACACTCGACATTTCACCTAGGTACTTACCACTAACCTAACTACAATTAATTATGAAAGCCAATTCAAGGGTTACCTACCTACTGGATTTGTTGGATTATTCTAGAAACCTCATTAGGATGATGAAGAACAGCTTATAAATACTGGTCTCTTTCTAGAGGGACCATATCACACTCTTAATAAAATCAGTTCATATTCCATTGTGGCTATATGCTGTGTAAAAAAGCAGTGCTAATACCTTGAGGGTAGTAAACATGATGTCGATTTCCCCGTTCATGAACCGAGGTTCAATGAAGTCATCGATGAAATGGATTTCAGAACCGAGTTCTTGGATGTGAGAGCGGACAACGACGTAATGAAACACTGGGAAGAGATCATCCATAGCTTGCCACACGAAGGATTCCCCAAGCTTGCACTGCATAGCCTGAAACAGCATAAGTTGTTTTTCAGAGACATAGTCGTACACTGGAGGACAGTTTTTTTTCTTTACCTCTTGGATTAGTTTTAGTTTGTATTCACAGCAAAGGTCAGAATCCAGAATTGCTCCCTCACATCGAGTTTGTGTTATCAAGGAACGAAAGAAAGCCATAATAAGAGTTCATCAACAAAACCCTGTTAGTTGAGTGGTTCAGATGGCAGTGGGCCTTGCCCCTCATTTCTACAACTAACTTGAGTTACCTAGTCGATTGATAAGCTCTATCACTCGTTACTATGACGATCGGCTTGGCAAGTCTCATTTTAACGAAAACCAGTGCACCCAGAGTGGCAGAACGTTAAGCTATACACTGCAATACTTTGTGTTTTTCCATGGGAAACTCGCAACAAGAAAACCAACTGGTGCAGACGGGTCATTTGGACAAGTGCTCGAGCTTGAGATCCGTCGAGCACTCACTTAGCCTTTGACTGAGCACATGACGTTCGTCGAGTCAAGGCACCTTGCAACCCCTATCATAGCACCAGGGGACTTAATTGATTGAACAATTATAATATAGCATTGTTCACTACATTTTTAGAGGTATTAATCTCACAAGAGAGATATAGTTACATGTTTTTAGAGTTACTAATTTGTTTTAAATTATATTTTTGATTGTTAATTCCGCACAAGTATCGGCAGGCCTACTACTGAAATGATGGAGGTGGATGTAACGATGGAGGTGATCCATATTAGTAAGTAGGAATGAGTGGAACCCAGGAGGCTCAAGAGGTTCTGTCCAAAACTTGTACATATGTAGGTAAATAATTTAGGTATATAAGTGCAAGAATAATTATTATTCTTGCATTCGACATTAAATTTGGTCCCGTGGCAGCATCTGAGCAACCGAACAGTCAAAGAACCTAAATTTTGCTTGTAGACTTGTTACATCCAATTCACAATGACTGAAGACTGACTGGAAGGGCATCTGGAAAATGGAACATCACAATCGTATCCAATAGGAAACTCGTTCACTCACTGTCGTGATAGCTTTGAAGGTGCTGCGGATAACGTTGAGTTTCTCTGTAGGTGAGAAAGTCGTCTTCAGTTGTTGCAAAGTTTCGACCGCTTCAGAAAACAGACCATTACTGTCGCAATCACTGTCCTCAGTCTGCCAAAATTGCCTGCAAAACAACATTGTACGATTAATCCTCATAACTTATGACGTAGGACCTGTAAGAGCTCGAAATTCAAGGGCGACTGACTTTTCCACTCCAAGGAACGCGAGGAGAGTACTATCGGGGTGTTTGTTCCATTTGAGGAGTCTTTTCCAGTAAGTGTCATTGTCAGTTTGGTTGTGGAGAGAGTACAGAATGAGGAGCGACGAGTACAGCTTTGGCAGAATGATGGGATGAAGAAGCCCGCACATAGTCACCACTTCCCTGTTTAAAAACAGATTGATAACTCATCAATTTGTTATAACCGATTTGTTATAACTTATCTGAATTCTCATAATAATAATAAGTTATAGTTATAACTTATTATTATTATGAGAATTCAGATAAGTTATAACAAATCGGCCCTTCTTCTTTCGTTTTGAGCCTTACGGCTAAATTTTAATAAGCATGGAACATGTTTTAGCCACGTTTAGCATAGAAATCAGATTTAGGAGCCACTCAGCTGATCCTGGGCGTATGCTGCTTAAAGTGTAAGTCCTTAGGAGGCAACATACCAAATTACAGCTTCATAGCGCAAGTAACATAGAAATTAGCCTTAGGAGCCACTCAGCTGATCCTGTAGGCTTCATACCCAAGTATCATAGTGTGATTAGCATAGAAATATATTAGCGTAATGGATGCTAGGTTTCTACCAGTTCTGTGAAGGCTAAAACATGTTCCAAGTTGATAATAATTATCAATTATTCTAATTGAGTATAAAATTGAGGAATTTATTCCATGTTGATAATTCTAATTGAGTAAAAAAGTGAGGAGTTAATTTTGTTTTATTATCTTCAATAATGAACCATTGGAATCGACCATAGACAAAATTTTTTTAACCCCCTCAAAATTTGTTGTTTCAAGATTCACCCATCACTTCACATTCAGAAAATCGAATTTAAAAAAATCCGTCCGTCTGCCGTACACGGCACTTCGCTCAGTTAGCGTTGTGCTAAAATTACGAAATTTGGTTTACGGGTTCGGACTAACCCCACAATTTATTTTAAATTATGTATTCTGTTTAAACATTGATGTTTCACGTTAGATACAATTACCTACTGAGTTCATTTGGGTAGTCATCGCTGACGAGTGTCATAATTTTGGGTGTTGGACACTTGACACCCGGCGGGATAAAAAAGACCCACTTGACACCCACACTCATGTGTTCGTGAGGACACTTGACACAAGCTCGTCCTAACCCATGAGGACACTTGACACCCATCACTTCACTAGCGGAAAAACCCCAAAAATGAAAACTTGGAAAAAATATTGACAAAGTGCGGAAAAAAACCGGTTTGAGGCGCAGTTTCTTCAAACACGTTCATGGGAGATTGGTTCAATCGGCCGCCCGTTCCCTCACACAATCCCCCGAGTCCATCTTTCCGAAAGAAGACATAGGTGACAAGAGATAATAACGGCAAGCTAATAGATTAGACATATCATTCTGAGATCGCCGGCTCTACCGGAAAACCGCGACGACGTGTTCGAAGCTTTGAAAATTAACACGAAAACAAAGCGAGGTGATGAGTTTTTGCTACACGATGACAAGGAGAACGGAATTGTAATTTTGGCATGCGAACCGCATGGATGGGACGTTCAAACATTGTACAAAGCACTTTAACCCAATTATTCACCATACTTGGTTTTATGAACGTCCTGCAGGTGGTTTTTACTGGATTTTTTTTACTGGACTTGTTTGATTTGTTGTTTATTTTTGGTTACAGCTAGTACATCTGACAATTCACCACTTTGGTGAAGATAGTGGGAGACCTTAGCCAACCTCCACGCGGTGTCTCCTAAGTAATGCTAAGGCTGTATGTACATTCGTCTTTGGGTGTCAAAGGTTTGGAGTCACGGGTGTCAAGGGTCCTCGCAAGTCTACACTTTTTCCGTGCTGGGTGTCAAATGTCCTACGCCTATAATTTTCACAAATGCACGTCCCGATAACGACCTATTGCAATGTCGGAAGAAATACCGAGGGTAACACACTCGTCTAGTTTGTCTCTGTACTTTGCGCATAATGAGTTTTTGAAGCCTTCATCCTCCTGTGGATACCATGTTATCATTGTATTTCCAATTTTAAGCTCAATATATTGAATTTATGATTTAAATAATTGTCAAATTTAGGTCTCCATATCATTTAGGTAGTTGAACGCAGCCATAGGACTCCAAGTCCGAATTGAGAAAGGAGACAGGAAATGGGGAAGATGGCAAGAGGAGAGTTCACAACGCACGTCAGAAGCATCGCTCTCACAACACTTGAGAACAGTTTACAGTCACTGAAGTTGGCGGGTATTACCTGAGCCAACCAAGTGAGAACCCAACAATCGAACAAAATAATATAAAAATAGATATACATGATAATTATTTACTCTTTTTGGTCCTCTGATACATCAACGTCGGACGTTTGGGATGGCAAAGCTGGGAAAAGGACGCGAACAATCTGATAGAGCCTGATAGTGATGGAATGCAGTTCGGCAACAGCTTGAGGTAGTAGGAGAGGATGCACTAGAACTCCGCCATACGTTGTGGTATAGGCTTCCACAAGCTCGGAAAACGCCCTGCCGAGTGGATGGTGTACGCTATCGAACGCCTGTTCACAAACATACAACTAAATTGCATGCAAAAAAAGACCATCCAAGGCAAACACTTCATACGCACTGAAAATGCCATCGGATTCGGTTGAAAAGGATCGGAGTTGCGGTTCAAGCATGCGCAGGGGCTACATTTGCATTGCCTAGAAAAAAATAGTAAGGGGCCATCTCAAAGGACCAAACATAATTACGTGGGTGGAATAGAATCGATGTTACGCAGGTTAGAATAATTCACATTTTGAGGTGAAATCTTTTAATGAGATTTTAAAGAAATTCATACAACTTTCAATAGGGGTCAACCCTCCAACAGCTCTCGTAATAATATTACGAACATTAGTATATTTGAACATAGTTTATTATACTATGTTCAAACCGCTTCAGTATTGAGGGGCGCTTGCCCACAGGTAGAGAAGTGGCCAATGACTGGGGTTTACGGCGGCGTTGCCACATCTTGGGAAAGTGACAAGGTAGGTCACACTCCGGGCAACAGCATCGCACCAGTGTCTGCCCCACAACCAGCTCGCCCCAATATTAAAGCAATTTTTAACAGACTACGAGAGTTACTTCAATTTTAAATCTGCATGCGCAGTCGAGAAATAAATACGAAAGGACTACTGGATAAATATGGATTTGGATTTCACAAGGGGCCATCTGAAAACCAATCCATCCCTGAATTCGAGCTTATTAAATTGTTAGGTTACGAGAGTTTCAGAACAAGCAAACGCAGGACCAAATTTGTTCTACAAGGTCTAAAACACGAAATGCGAGTGAAAATTCTAATTTTAAATAACAAAAATGAGTCCCCTTTCAAAAGAGACCACAGAGCTCCCTCTACACTGGCTCTTGAGCGAATAGCTGGATTAGGAAAAAGAAACAATTATCACAACATGAACACGCAGTCAACAAAAGAAGCTGCAATTGCTTCTCTATCAAAACCGGCAATCGGTCACACCAAACACCATTTTTATGAAACGGTTACATTGCAGGCCATTGAAACATGTAAAAGTAGTTTTCCACTTTCAGATCCAACGTGATTCTCAAATGAGGAGGGTCAGACACTGGACAAACTCTGATTGGTGGAAAGAGACAATGAGAGAGAAATGTGTCAACCTGTTGAAGATAAGCCACGATTTGTTTGTAGCTTTTCTCATTCAAGGACGAACGGCCGAATTGAGGAATGGTTTGCAGTAGCTCATGGTGCCTCATGCCGTGCCGGTTACCCAAGATGCTGGCGATGTTCTCCCACGCCTTCGACGTGTCCCCAGATTTACCTTCTCCGGATATGCCAAGTGTTAGACAGCACTGCCTGAAGATGGATTTCCATTTCTGATCAGCACCAACGCACAGGTATCCAAACGGTCTGAAAAGGCACACAAAAAACATTAGTAGTTGGAAGGTGTGTGGGGATAATCGGAAAACATGCAATTGATAACAGGAGCTTTGTTTGAAATCATAAAAGTGGTGCGAGGAGCTAGACCAATAGTGTGGGTGTCAGAGGTGTCCATTGGAAAAAGTGATATGGAATACACAGTAAAAGCTGTCACTTCATTTACATTCTGTACAATAACTGGCAATGTAGATTGGGGTTAGAAATAATTATTATTAGTCAAACCCGATTTTTTGAACCAAAACGCATATAGCCCAGATGTACACTAATGTTCAAAACCACTTCCATAAATAAGTATTGAAAATTACCGACCAAAAGTGAAATCTTGTACTGAAAAGTTGATGCTCAGAACTTGGCGTTGCAGGAGGAAGGATTGCGCTACCACAATACACCTGGATTTATACTGCGTACACTGAAGTGCTCTAGCTAGATTATCATAATTTTTTCGGCCCAGGCACGTCCCAAGCCCCTACCGCTTCCTTCTCTTTCTTACTAGACCAAGCAGAAATTGAGATGAGCATGTAAAATAATCCAAAGCGATTTCGCTTCTGAATGTTTCATATGACTCAAAAGATATGGGTTGAAATAAATAAATATAAATTACAATAAATAAAATACAATAAATTTATCAAGAAAAGAGGTACTTTCGGCCGTAGAAATGAATGGCACCAGTGTGAGATCGTAGTTTCTAGTGACACAACTACTTTCTTATTGATTGAGGGAATTTGGAAAATACGATTTGTAAAAACGGTTTTCAAGAAAACCATTGTGAAGTTCAGAAAAAAAAGAAAGTTTGAACCACTGGAACGAATCAAAATTGACTTTGTTCGGGTTTATCGTCGTTTTCGAGTCGAAGGTCCTTTTCAGCCATGTGTGTGAACCCTCAGTTTGACTTTTTTCGTCGTTAAATCGAGTATTGGTCACTTGGTCAGTTTTTATGACGGAGCTCTCACCCCTAGATCTCAAGTGGGCTCAAGCGGAGCTTTTTTA
The DNA here is from genome assembly GCA_963920205.1 of Stenodema calcarata. Taxonomy (NCBI): domain Eukaryota; kingdom Metazoa; phylum Arthropoda; class Insecta; order Hemiptera; family Miridae; genus Stenodema; species Stenodema calcarata. Next base: position 41,793,703 of record OY986049.1, on the reverse strand, counting down.
GAGGAACCCTAAGGACGCCCTACGTTCCTTCAGTCCTTTTTGAGCCCTTGCCTGTTTACCTGCGATAGACAGTTAGTGAGCCCATAGTGAGAGTTGTGCCATATGGTCATTGCTTCAACCTGATAAATTTTCCTCTAACAAACTGTTCATCGCATTCATGGTAAATCGTAATCATTCAAGTGACTGTTGATTGTCTCCCACAACCGTGTACGAGTCTGAAGAAGGTGAAATTGGGGACTCGGATCCTGCATGTATTTCTAGTTTTCTAATTCAACGAGGAAACCAACCCAGGTCGGGAGAACGAGTTGCGGGGTGACATGGATGAGATGTTCTTATGTAAAGTCCCGTTCACTTTGATACCATCCGTCCATGAACCGTACAACGTCCCATCTAAGGTGTCTCCATTGCTGAAGGTTAAAGTCCCCTTCCCACTGAACACACCAGCTTCACGAAGTTCCCCGTCATAATGAGTACCATCATCCAACACCATAACGCCTCGACCCTGGAACAATGAGGAATTGAAGATTTAGAATTGAACGTTCCAAAATATTTCTCTATAATTCTTTACAACATTACGTTGTACTCAGATACTCACAGTCAGTATATCTTGGGAGAAGGTTCCTTCATAGTAAATCCCATCTAAGGTGACACTCAATCCAGGGCCGTTCCTCAAGTTACCGGCCCATAACCCAAGGTATTTTTCGCCTAAAGAAGAATAGTTTAGCTATCTACTTATTCAACAAAAAGTGTAAAATAATTTATTTATTTATTGTAATTGGGCATTTGCCCTTGAATCCAAGTAAACATAAAAATAAAAAACATCACCAGTGCGTCAATGTTTTCAAACAGGAAATTGGAAGTTAGGAAGGGAAAAATGAGGCTTTAGTCCTCCACTAAGTTTAAAATCCTGGTTTGAGAAGTAATTACACAGGGTTTGTTGAAAAAGAGGTGTAAAAGATTTGTTTTTAAATATTTGTGAAATGTGACCTTGTAAACCTCAGAAATGATTTAGCTTCAATTTGAGCTATTACATGCTGCGGTTTCAACCATCCATACCCAAGATGTTGATAAAAAACTCTGCAAATTCTTGACACAACGGTTTATTATCTTCCTTGTGCAGATCACCCTTCTGTCTATACCAGACTGTGTTGCAAATCGGCACCATACCATATTCTCACCGTACTCATACCATACCATACGAATTTCTTTCCTATCATACCATATTGTACTATACCAAATCATACATACAATAATATACCATACCATACTCATACCATATCATACAAACCGAGTGAATATTGAAATGTCATCCATTTCTGACCTATATTTAAAATTTCAAGTATATAGCTCATCATCAAAATTTAATTTGTTTAAACAAATAGGTATTATTTAAACAATTTTACAGACAAGAAAACGAGTGAATATTGCATTGTGATCCAGTTCTGAACTATTTTTAAAATTTCAAGTCAACAGCTCATCATCAAAATTTAATTTGTATTATTACAAAAAGGTATTATTTAAACAATTTTACAGATGAGAAACCGAGTGAATATTGCAATGTGGTCTATCCCCGACTCACGGTTAAAATTTCTAGACTGTAGTTTACCGGGAAGATGTAAAAAGGTAGTTTTATTCTGGGCGTCTGGAGGTTGGGTCACATAACGGCCGTTTTCGACGCGAAACTTTAGTGTTTTTCCTAAACCTTTGCGCGCTCACTGTGAACGAACGGCTGGTCGCACAAAAATCCAATTGGTCTTAAATGATTGGTAATTTTTCAGGTCATTCAAAAGTGAACTAAAAATTACACGGTTCAGTTGAATATTTTGAGATATGACATCGTCGAAATTTTAAATTTCGTTTTGAACCCCTTCCCCTTGACCTAGGGTTATGAAAAGTTTCGAGGATCATTGTGGGGCTGGTCCAAACCCAGAAACCAAATTTCGTAATTTTAGCTCAACGCTAACTGGGCAAAGTGCCACGGACGGCGTACGGTGTACGGCGGACGGACGGATTTTGGTTTATTATCTTCGATAATGAACCATTGGAATCGCCCAAAGAAAAAAATTTTTTAACCCCCCCTCAAAATTTGTTGGTTTACGTTTCAAGATACGTAGATTCAGAAAATCGAATAAAAAAAAATCCGTCCGTCCGCCGTACGCCGTCCCCCGTCCGCCGTCCCCCGTCCGCCGTCCGCCGTCCGCCGTCCGTGGCACTTTGCCCAGTTAGCGTTGAGCTAAAATTACGAAATTTGGTTTCTGGGTTTGGACCAGCCCCACAATGATCCTCGAAACTTTTCATAACCCTAGGTCAAGGGGAAGGGGTTCAAAACGAAATTTAAAATTTCGACAATGTCATATCTCCAAATATTTAACTGAACCGTGTAATTTTTAGTTCACTTTTGAATGACCTGAAAAATTACGAATCTTTTAAGACCAATTGGATTTTTTTGCGACCAGCCGTTCGTTCACAGTGACCGCGCAAAGGTTTAGGAAAAACACTAAACTTTCGCGTCGAAAACGGCCGTTATGTGACCCAACCCCCAGACGCCCAGAATAAAACTACCTTTTTTCTTCTTCCCGGTAAACTACAGTCTAGAAATTTTAACCGTGAGTCGGGGATAGACCACATTGCAATATTCACTCGTTTTTTCATCTGTAAAATTATTTAAATAATACCTTTTTGTAATAATACAAATTAAATTTTGATGATGAGCTATTGACTTGAAATTTTAAAAATAGGTCAGAACTGGATCACAATGCAATATTCACTCGGTTTCTTGTCTGTAAAATTGTTCAAATAATACCTATTTGTTTAAACAAATTAAATTTTGATGATGAGCTAGATACTTGAAATTTTAAATATACGTCAGAAATGGATGACATTTCAATATTCACTCGGTTTGTATGACATGGTATGAGTATGGTATGGTATATTATTGTATGTATGATTTGGTATAATACAGTATGGTATGATAGGAAAGAAATTCGTATGGTATGGTATGTGTACGGTGAGAATATGGTATGGTGCCGATTTGCAATACAGTCTGGTATAGACGGAAGGGTGATCTGCACAAGGAAGATAATAAACCGTTGTGTCAAGAATTTGCAGAGTTTTTTTATTCGATTTTCTGAATCTACGTATCTTGAAACGTAAACCAACAAATTTTGAGGGGGGGTTAAAAAAATTTTTTCTTTGGGCGATTCCAATGGTTCATTATCGAAGATAATAAACCAAAAAGACGGGATATAATATATTTTGTGGTATTTTAGCGGTAATTCCGACTTTTTTCGACACATTCTAATAAAAAAGAAACCTTTCCCTCCAGTTTATAAATATAAATAGAAACCTATTTATAAATATAAATATTAGGTGCCCTTGTTTTATTGGATTATATGGTTGAAATATCGAAGATTTTACCAGTGCATAGGTTATTGAGAACACCATATCCATGCTTTTGACCAAGAAGCCACTCCCCGACATAGACCGATGCTTGACCTTGGGTGAATCGGCCATTTTTCCTCATCCCATGGCCGTACTCTAAACCGTCTTTGTAATATCCACAGTAAACATCACCATTATCAAATCTAGAACAAAGAAGTAGTGATGTATCAAGGCCCATAGCTTATAAATGTGATGAAATGTGTTCAATACTAAGTAAAAATGGATGCTGATTCATTTCTACTCTACAAAACGTATTTTAACTAGAAAAAAAAATATACTGTGGAAGGGAAAACACTGTTAAACGTTGATGAAAAGAAGGAAAACAAAAGAGGAAATATGCATCAACTGAAATAACTTTTAGACCTGAATTGTATTCAGCTCCAGGATGATGACGTTGGATTGCCGTAGGGATTCAGTGCGGAGCGTAGCCCTGTAATCCAGACTACTGCCTCTACTAGACTGATTATTGGCATTTAGTTCCTAATTACGCCAATGGAACGAAACTAAATCATACAGGTATCAACTTACTTTGTAACACCATGACCATTTTGTGAACCGTCTCTCCATTGTCCTTCATAAATGGATGATCCTGGTATCTCCATCCGCCCAAGCCCATGATACTGATTGTTGTGGAATTGGCCTGTGTAGACGCGGCCGTCAGGCCACTCAAGTTTCCCCGACCCTTCCATCTTGCCAACCAGCCATCTACCTGAGAAGACAATTTTAAGTAAATTCAGCAATAATAACTCGAAACGTACAAAGTCCCAGGAATATTGTATAACAGGTCCAATCATAAATTTATTGAAACATATTGAAGGAAGAAGATGATTCACTATTACAAATTTTATAAAATTGCGTTATAAGGGAATAACTACCACATCAGGGGTATGCATTAAAAAATTCTCGGTCTACACTGATTGTTCTGAATTTAATAACTTAAAGGATTGCTACTTTTGGACTCCAAGGAGAAGACATTTACATAAGAACTAATTAAATAACCAGTGGCAAAGATGTCAAGAATTTGGTTTTTACTAACCGGTGTACTTGGCATCTTTGTAAGGAGGTTTGCTGAATGTGTAGACCGCAGTTCTAGCAGCAGCAGCTGTGGACCTGTTGAGATGAGACTTGATGGCTTGATGAAACGCATGGACCCACTCAGTCTTCTCATTCGCACCCGATGTGATGAGGGTCATCGTTTCTTCAGGGGTGATGAGAAATAATGAATTCTAGAATTGAAAAATTGTTTCAAGGAATTGAGATGGTACGCGAAACTCAAACCTACGGCAAGATAGTAATTGGACATAGACGGAAGGTTATTTACTGGCACAATATCCGAGTCAACGTTAGTATCCAACCATAAAGTGCCCAGGTTATGAGCTTGGTGAGAGCTGTTGGAGATGTGGACAAAGATGTCAGACATGAGGATGAACCAATGGGTTGAAAACCTCGAGGCGTTGTGAAGCGTGAGGGGGCAGGACCTCGATTCCTTTACAATCCTCCGTTGAGGTATCCTAAAGGGAAATCAACTTTTTAGAACATTGCTGAGTGAACCGCCAAGTCTTGTCATGTTCCATCGATGTACAGATATAACGTGGTTAGCTGAATCGTTAACCAACCACCATACAAACATGGATCGCTCACAAAATTCACGATACGTCACTGATACGTCATTGGTGACTGGGATGACGACTGGAGTCGTCCGTTCAAATCCCTGCATCTCCAGATCCCCGATCGAGAGGAGTTAGTCAGTAGGAAGCTTTAGGCGACATCGTACTGAACAAAATCTGATGATTCTGAGACGAAAGCCAATCAGATCTGTGAACTACCATCTTCCAACATGTTTTCTATTTCGGCTTCCTTAGCAACTACACAATCCAAGGACTGTATGCATTGTAAATACGTACACAAGAGCAAATTGATTTATAGAATGTCAGGCACTCAAACTTGTGCTTGTCCAAAATGTTTCTTCACATTATTCGGGTTTTTCTTGTATTTTATGTCAATAATTGTAAAAGGACGTACCATATTCACCATGTCATGTTAGCACTTCAAATGTGCAGTTTATAATGAATATAATTATTTGGATGACTAAATAAACAAACCTCAATGTTTCAGGGATACGACCTCCGGAACTTTCCCAAAAGGCTTTGGTGAACTCTGCATCTTTCCGTTTGTTCTCGTGCATGTCAAGGAGCTTCTCCAATCGCCCGTTCTCTCCTCCACGTGACAACATTCCCTGCAACACCGCCAGTATGGGAAATAATGGAGCTGAGGGCCAAACATTGCACAAAGAAACATCGTTCCGACCTTCAATATTTCATTATGGGGAATGCGCATTAGAAATAAAAATTAGAAAAAAAATCCACGGCCATGCCGCATGGCTATAAGAGCGAATTTTCGCAGAAATAAATGTTTTTTATGTAAAATGTCTCCATTGAAGAACATGATGTCCATGAAGAACGTCTCAAGTATCAACCACGTTTCTTCATATTCAAAGTGCACCAGTTTTGGAACGGAATGAGATAATAAATCACGATTCTGATTTCACCGTCCTGATCAGCATAAAAAACCTTTAAAATGAGGTACCTATAAAAAGTGAGAATGGTTCGATTTGAAATAAACTTTTTACTAGTTTATCGATGTATTTGAGTTGACAATTGCACTTCTTTCGTTTATCTCGAAGTATTTGAGTTACAATTGCTCTTCTTGAAGGTCCATTCGATCTCGATCAACCACCTCGATTCGATATGAAGTCGACTTCTTTCGTTTTTCTCGATGTATTTGAGTTTACAATTGCTTTTCTTGAAGGTCCATTCGATCTCAATCAACCACCTCGATTCGATATGAAGTCGACTTCTTTCGTTTTTCTCGATGTATTTGAGTTTACAATTGCTTTTCTTGAAGGTCCATTCGATCTCGATCAACCACCTCGATTCGATATGAAGTCGATTTCTTTCGTTTTTCTCGATGTATTTGAGTTTACAATTGCTTTTCTTGAAGGTCCATTCGATCTCAATCAAACACCTCGATTCGATATGAATTCTAGTTCTTTCGTTTATCTCGATGTATTTGAGTTGACAATAATTGAGCAATTATTGCTCTTTTCGAATGTCCATTCGATCTCAATCAAACACCTCGATTCGATATGAAGTCGAATTCTTTCTTTTATCTCGAAGTATTTGAGATTACAATTGCTTTTCTTGAAGGTCCATTCGATCTCAATCAAACACTTCGATTCAATATGACGTCGAGCTCCTTCGTTTATCTCGATTTATTTGAGTTGACAATTGATCTTCTTGAATGTCCATTCAATCTCGATCAACCACCTCGATTCGATATGAAGTCGACTTCTTTCGTTTTTCTCGATGTATTTGAGTTGACAATTGCTCTTTTCGAATGTCCATTTGATCTCAATCAAACACCTCAATTCGATATGAAGTCGACTTCTTTCTTTTATCTTGAAGTATTTGAGATTACAATTGCTCTTCTTGAAGGTCCATTCGATCTCAATCAACCACATCGATTCGATATGAAGTCGATGAGAGAAGAGCAATTGTCAGCTCAAATACTTCGCGATATACGAAAGAAGTCGATTTGAAGGTCCATTGCTCTTCTTGAAGGTCCTTTCGATCTCAATCAACCACATCGATTCGATATGAAGTCGATGAGAGAAGAGCAATTGTCAGCTCAAATACTTCGCGATAAACGAAAAAAGTCGATTTGAAGGTCCATTGCTCTTCTTGAAGGTCCATTCGATCTCAATCAAACACTTCGATTCAATATGAAGTCGAGCTCCTTCGTTTATCCCGATTTATTTGAGTTGACAATTGAACTTCTTGAATGTCCATTCTATCTCGATCAACCACCTCGATTCGATATGAAGTCGACTTCTTTCGTTTATCTCGATGTATTTGAGTTGACAATTGCACTTCTTTCGTTTTTCTCGATGTATTTGAGTTTACAATTGCTTTCCTTGAAGGTCGATTCGATCTCAATCAAACACCTCGATCCGATATGAAGTCGACTTCTTTCGTTTATCTCGATGTATTTGAGTTGACAATTGCTCTTTTCGAATGTCCATTCGATCTCAATCAAACACCTCGATTCGATATGCAGTCGACGTCTTTCGTTTTTCTCGATATATTTGAGTTAACAATTGCTTTTCTTGAAGGTCCATTCGATCTCAATCAAACACCTCGATTCGATATGAATTCTAGTTCTTTCGTTTATCTCGATGTATTTGAGTTGACCATTGCTCTGCTTGAAGGTCCATTCGATCTCAATCAACCACCCCGATTCGATATGAAGTCGACTTCTTTCGTTTATCTCGTTGTATTTGAGCTGACAATTGCTCTTCTTGAATGTCCATTCGACCTCAATCTACCACCTCGATTCGATAAAGTCCACTTTATTATTCCACAAATTATTTGAAACTTCATTATATATATATTATATAAATTAATAAAAGAATGATGTAGATGAGTTTAAAAAACGTTATTGCAACTGAATTGAGCGGAGAACTTCGGTTTGGACCCTAAAAATTCAAGTTAAGGATTCTAATAAGAATAATCAGAAAGAAACTTTATATTCCCCTCCTCGACCAAAAGCTTTCGATTGTTGCCCTCACACCTGAGCCAATTGATATAGGAAGCGTCTAAAAACACGGCCATGCATCAGTGCTCAGGTAATAAAGACTGCTATATTGTAAACATCAGAGTAATACGGATCAACATCAATGTAACAATGTAAGGAATAACCACAAAAGACAAATGCGATTTCATTCCGGTCAATAGTTACCTTGTAGACTGCGATGTGAGAAAGAGGCTGTGAGAAAGCGCAGGTGATGATGGATTCAGGGGAAGTTTTCCGGGATGGTAGTCTATCAGCAAAACAGGCTGAGATTTTAGAAGGCATCTCCACAGATTTAACGATTTGAGAGAATCCATTTACAGCAATTATATCACAAACTGTGTTCATGTAGGATTCGTAAACATAAATGAGATCGTCTTGATAAGTAGTGAGCACCTGGAAAGACATTGAAAAGCACATTATTTGCAACTAAATAGTTGCAGCTAAGTGTAATTAAATAATGATTTAGAAAAAACATGACTTCTTTTGGGTAAGCTAAAGAGAAACCAATATCAGCTGATGATATTCTCTAAAGCAAGATAAGGTGAACAAAGTGGGTTTGCGAGGGGATGCCATTCACTATTATTGTATGGCGTAGAGGAGGGATCGGCAACCTGCTGCCCTCCTGGTATAATATTTTCGGCCCGCAAATAATTGGAACATTTTGAAGAAAAAAAATTAGATTTAAAAAAAATTATTTACTTAAAAAAAAGTATAAAATAAACAAGTAAATTTGCCAATAAAATGAAATAGCACAACTAAATTTTCATTTTCAGAGTGTAAGTGTAAGGGAATTAGGAACTGCTTGTGATCCTAAGAAAGGACAAACTGACAACTTTGGGATAATTCTGTGCTATGGAGACCCAATGAGGAGGCCCCTAGAAGGGAAAGTCTAACAGGTGAAGGGAAATTCCCTTCATTAATTTTCCTATTTATATACAAGGTGTTCCTTTTAAGAGGGCACAAATGCATTTCCTGCCTAAACGGTTGATCTGAGCAAAAAAATGCCAGACGAAAAAGTTGTAGCCCTTGAGCCCTTCTGGCGCAAGATCGAAAGTTGAAGTTTACCGATGACCCATATGTCTGCGCGCATTTCTTTGAAGGGCATAAAAAGACAAAACATATGCAACAAACCGCATTTCGATATCATAAATGTCTACCGAGTTATGAGGTTTTGAAATTTGCAATTTCAAATTAAAGAAAAATATTACATTCCTTTAACGTGGTCGGTTTGGAATAAGTGGCACATGTTTTCAACGTATATTTTATGACCTGTCTAATAAAAATATTGCCAGCTTAATAGTTTCCCCGATAAACACGGAAATATCGTCTATTAGACGCTTAAAACCTTGATTTTCTACAAACGGGTAATCACATACCCCTTCACACACCCTTCAACACGATTAAACCATCAAATTCATAAGTCGTGAACGGAGGGTCGTACATACGGGCGGTTTTCACTGATGTTCTCAGAATTTTGAGCAGAAAATTGAACAAATACAAAATAGATACCTTAAAAATTATGTGATTACTCCCATTTTATCCCATAGGCATGTCATTTTGGGAAAGAAGGGCTCAAGAACTACAACTTTTTCCTCTGGCATTTTTTGCTCAGATCAACCGTTTAGGCATTCTCAGATCAGCCGTCTTGAAAAGAACACCCTGTATATTGATATAATATATAATAACACCCTGTATAAATGATTAGTATTTATAAATGTATATGTCATTCCAGACGAAAACTCTCGATAGAATTGATATAAAAAGATCAAATTTGCCCCAAAAATCTGTCTTGGCAATCGAAAGGTTACGTTCGGACAGAATCGGACCACTGTAAAGGGGGTTTTGGCGAGTTGGGGGGGGGGGGGGGGGGGAGAAGGATTACGCATAAATTCAAAAAATGAAACAGTCTGACATGTGACACCTCATTTTAAAGGTTTTTTGTATGCTGAACAGGATGGTGAAATCAGAATTGCGATATCTTATTACGTACTTAAACTGAAGCTCTTTGAAGATGAAGAAACGTGGATGATACTTGAGATGTTCTTCACGGTTCATCTCCTCTAATCTGATACCTAACGGAATGAGATATCGCAATTCTGACTTCACCATCATGTTCAGCGTTGAAAAATCTATACATTGAGGTGTTACTCGGTAAAAAATGGAGACAAAATTGGTTACCTACGTATCCAATACTCTTATGGTATTCGAAACATTTTTGTTTCCGCCCCTTCCACCCCAAATTTTACTTTGCGTAAAACTACACCTGTTTTACTTATTTGTACGAATACTTATTGCTTCGAAAATTCGCCCATATGATCATGCTGCATAACTGGAACTTTTTTTTCCTTTTTTATTCAAAGAAGCAACATGAGCACTTTTAATGAAATTTCATGATTTTTGAGTGCGGCCCCCTAAGAATCCATGAATTTGCGAATTTGGAAAAATTGGCACACCAAGGAAACAGGTTGCTGACACCTGGCGTAGAGGAAGTACAGCCATCTCTGTGAACCGGCAAGTCTACCAGTGGACAGCCACGGTGTCATGATGTCCATTATGATGGAAGAAGTGTTGCTTATGTTGAGCTGAAGACATTAATCGCTGTCAAGCTTCCTATCCTGGTTATCTCTTCTAGGAGTGAAGCACAAGTTCTATCAAGGACTCACCTCGTAGCTTGGTTTTCCTTCGAGAAGAGCCGCAACTATGACGACACTCATATGCAGCACGTCATTGTACCGCGAACAGAGGTTAGAGAATGTGTCGTCGAGAGAAGATTTACGAGCCAGAGGTTTGACAATTGAGCTATGAATGGTAACGAGTTCTTCGAGGAAACACTGTTCATGAGCCAAATCCGAATCCAATGTGGCCTCTTTGGCTGGGGTTGCTGTCATAAGGCAAGTGAAGTCACCACTGCACAGGACACCAGAGGGCGCCACTGTCACTTTTAACATCACACTGTCATCCTCAACATCAGTGTTGTTCTGAGACAGAGTTGGAGTTTTCCTGTCAATAAAAATCAAAATTTGATTTTAATAAGTCCCCCAACTACTAATCAGTTTGGAATTATTCAATCATACGATTTACTATGAACCAGATGAAAAGCTTACTTGGACGTGGCCAACCATTGCACAGGGTTATTCCGGGTCCTCGTCAGAATGACCGAATGGTTGCTTCCTACACCTGAACTGAGTGCTCTGCCAATCATGAACGGTGAACTGACTACTTCGACTTTTCGGTCATCGCAGAGCTGCAAGCTGGAGTTTGACCCCCAACCGAAAACCTTTCCATCCAAAGATTGCACCAAAACGTGACTTTGTCCGCACCACACATTTGTCACTCCTATGTGGGAAACAGTGCTCACCAAAAAAGGTCTGGAAATAATGTTAATCTTCAAAAACACGCGGACTACTTCATACACTACAGTCGAGTTTGATGTTAGTCATGAAGTACGAGTATGTAGTTGAAAGGTTGAGGTGAAGCACTTACTTGGGTCTCTTGACAAGGTCCCCTAACCCAAGCTGGCCGGACTGTGGGTTGCCCCAAGACCAAACTTCACTTCTGATCAGTCTGGAACCTTGGTTCAAACAGTTCTTGTTTCTGTCGGCAATGGCTTCGTCGGAATTGTCACTGCAAGACCAATCCCACCTGAGAATTATAAACTGCTCTGGAGAACAAGGCCATCTTAATATAAAGACGAATAGGTAGGCAGTGATTCAAGTTATTGTAAGTTCTATGGACTACTTTATAACCTCCAGTAAGTTGACATGCAGGATGGAGGTCTCGTCAACGGTATTTTTAAGATGGAGAAAATTATAAAGAGAAACAAAATAGTCCATCACACTATCTCCTCATCTATTCTAAAGGGGCCTTTACACGAGCAATTTTTATCGACAATAATTGCAGAATAAAGTAAGTACTGCAAAACTATCCCAAAAGTTGTTGGAGAACTATTTTCACCTCGAAAAAGTTGCTGAAGATTGTCAGCAATAATTTCCGGCCCTTGACCCCTCTCGGCAAGTGAAGTTCAAGGGGTTTGGAAAATAATTGCTCGATTGCGGCAATTATTTGGACTTGGGTGAGGAGATGGAACCAAATGGCCAGTCATGCAAATCCCCCACTGTATTTTATTTTTTTTATATGATTCACATGTTTCACAGGTCGTCAGCAAGTCATAAAGGTTCCTGTGATCCACATCCCCCTCCCCTTCCAATGTCTCTCGTTCTTTTTGGACAGTAAACTATTTTTGAACTTCGTCCGAATGTCAAAAAGCGATTTTGAAATCCTGATCGGAATTGTTGGACCCCCAGTCATTAGAAATTATTGAGATTTAGATGGGTTAGTTTTTATTTTGGGGCATATCCTGGGAGATATCCTGGGGGTTCCAGACATTTTTCAGTATGCCTTCTTCCTTTTACTTTTCAAGTTGGAGCTTTCAAACCTGGCGGTAGCTACGTTGAGAGGGACTTTACAAATAAAATTGAGAAAAAAGCAGACCTGTAACTACTAGTAATACTGGCGTTAGACTTGTTGAGTTCTTCAAATTCTTCAAAGGATTCACTGTTGATGTCTGAGCCGCCGCTGACATGACGTGAAAGAGTAGCCACTTTGTCACCAACCGTTTTCACTCCTTCGTACACCATGCTGGCAACTGTGCTCACGTTCCGGCGAATGATTCTGGTAGGTCCTGACACCTCTGCAAGAAGCTCTTCCCCTCCAGTCGAAACCTAAGTGAAAAACAGAGGGGACAAGTGGTGAATGCCAAAGCTGAGACAAGAATGATATCAGCAAAGGAAATAGAAACCCAGGAACTCGTCAACTTCTACTGCGATTTTTTGACGCCTCGGGTCATTTGATGTACATGTGCATGGCATGACAGTGCAATAGGGGAATAAATAATAATGAATGACTAATGGTAGTACAGAGTTACGAAAGCATTTTCACCATCGTTAGCAATTCTTCAAAAAATCTATGACAAGTACAGGATTCTTCTTCATATGACAGTGGTTCTTCTCGAGTTTATGGAATAGCTGAAGGAGTGAGAAGCCACCCTTCAATCTCACCCGAGCTGAGCATAATATGTTCTCTGGAACTCAGAATCATCATATTATGATGATTCTGAGTTCCAGAGAACTAGAGACATTGAAAGGCGAGATGGGGCAAAAAGGGATGAAATAAGGGGACAGGAGGGACAATAAAACTCCTTTCCCATTTCCCACACCTGACTCACCTGACACACCTGAATCAAATATGGTGGGTTACATGACTAAGACAGACACTCGGAAATAACAAGGATTTGCTACCACCAACCCCAAGACAAGAGGAATGAATTGCATGCTCTTTGAAGGAAACCAACGAGGGAACATTACTTGGAATATTGAACGATGTAGCATGCATCAACGCAGGAAGGGACTCACCCAGGATAACTGTCGAGTCAAGAATTGTTTAGCAGCTTCAGTGTTGATGAGAAGCATGTTACCACTCGTCCTTGAATCCTTTTCATACTCTGCCTTGTCCTCGGGGAGCATGTTTGCTAGGCTGCACTCTGATGTATCTGAGAGCCTGGGCGAGTCCTCCGAGCAAGAGGACGTATTGTCATTGCTTTTCACCTGACAGGGTGGGGAAAGTGAGCTTTATTGGAAAGGGCAGCACCAAGTACTATTGGATTCTTTGATATTGGTTCAGTATCAACTACTACTACTAGGGAATCACATTGATTGGATTGGGTCACTTCATTATTATATAAACAATAATCATCAGATAAATAGGACTTGTGCAGCGTAAGAGTGCACCATCGGAGCGAATGGAATGTCCTGCAGGATGCAATACCTACGTACTGGCCTTACTCGCATCTGATCAACACGATGGGCAACGTAAATAATACATTATATTGAGCATAAATCCCTAATGATAATTATTACAAATAATACAGCTTAGAACGAATAACATTCAATGAGATTTGTGTGTGTCTGTGTATGGAGTTGAAAAATTCCCAATAACTGAGTCATCAAAGAAAGTTTCCAAGAAAGTTAAATGTTCCAGGTTTACGTTGCATGTTAAATGTTGCATTTCAACAGACACAACAAAAATCGAGGTTCGTAAATGCCCCATACTCTCTGGGGTAATTATGAACAAGCGCTATTGGAGCGCGTTTGTCAGTGGAAGATAAGGCTAGATTCGTGATGTCAGCCGCCCCTTGCTGTTACTTCCTGGACTTTGGCAGACATTGAAAATGAAAATTCGTCCAGATTCGTGTAGTAAGTTGAACCCCGATTATTGCAAAAAGGAAGACTGGCTTTGCAGTTGTGAGGTGAGTAACAAATTATTTTGCTTTGTTTGCGTCCTTTGTTGTAATAATCAAAATGAGGCTTGGGCTAAAGATTAAACTGGCTCATTTGGCAAAACACGAATTGACCGTCTCCCATAGCCGTTGATTTCACCTCCACGTTGGTTCTTGCTGGGCAGATATACATTTCAGCTTTAACAATATCATACATTTCTTAGGTTTTCCTTTAATGATTATTAAAGAATTTCGTTACTTTCCTGCCTGTTTTCTGCATTTGCGGGAAAATTGAAATTTACTCAACGTTAAGGGCAATGATGAAGTGGCTCTTCCTCGGGCTGTACCTTATTTATAGAGCCGTTGTTCTTAGAAGTGGAAGAGGAAGCGCTGAGTGATTCGCTCGACTTTTTGAACTGGAGTCCTAACGGGCAAACATCCGAGTAGGACTGAGGAGTCAGCGGCGTCTGGGCGACTTCGTTGGTGCACTGCTGACAAGTGCTCAGGAACACTTCCCCAACTCCGGTTTCCCCGTTGGTCATAGGGCAAACCTGAAAAGAAATGCCACATTATTCTAAAGGCGGGTTTAGACGGCGCGCACCCACTCGCGCACCAGCCTCACTTCCGGTCCCTCGCTCAATGTAAACACCTCCCTCGCCTCGAGGCCCCTCACAGTGAGGCCACCTCGGGGTGAGCCGTGGTCAGTCGGTTTTTGGTCGCGCATCAAAGGAAACTCGGTCTCTAACCTCGCGCCGTGTAGACGGCAAAATGGACCCAGCGAGGTGCCTCGAGCTAATTGAGCTCTACAAGGAGCGTGGTCTGGCCTGCAGAATTTTTCGTAGTAAAATGTGAAAGTTTTTTAAATACCTACTTATTACTATTATTATACAGTTAATTTTTGTAAATACCTACGTCTTATTATTATTTATAAGTTGATTTTCATTTGAGATTTCTTTCATGAATAAAAACATCTTTCACAAAAAAAAAGTATTGTGAACTTGAGTATGAATCTCCTGTGGCAAGAAATCGTAGTGTGACAGCTAATCTTTCTTTGGCTGTGATCGCTTCTCTCATATTTGTGTTCATTTTATTAATTGTCGGTGAAACCATAGTTAGCAGGTATTCAAAATCTTCCGAACTCATACGCACGAAATTTCTCAAGGTTTCCTCAGTGTGTTCAATCACCATATCGGCCATCAATCTGTTACCATACTGCAATCGCTGGCGAAACAATTCTTTAGCCCACCACCGGCGCACCTTTCGATTTCTTCCATTCTCGTTTCTTCTTTTTAAATAACACATTGCTAGGAAAGCAAACGAAACGGTAACTTGAGGTGTGGCCATGATGAACTCCCGACGGAGATTGAGCGAGTTTCGATGCGCGAGTGAATGCGTGTCGTCTATACAGTGAGGCGAGGATGAGTTTATTGCCGGGCGAGTTGAAGTCGAGTCGGATGCGAGGTTGGTGCGCGAGTGGGTGCGCGCCGTCTAAACCCGCCTTAAGGAACGGCCGCATATAACAACAAACCTAATGTCGATAAACCATTAGATGTAAATTATACGTGAAGCCAACCATTGAGTTCGCTTTTTAAAATCTTCAAGGATCCACAAATCGATACTGATTGAATAGTGAGTCAACTTATTTGTAAACTAATCATTTTATGGTCAAGACAGCATTGAAACAATTAAGTTGGAAAACTGACTACCAATGAGCAGTTACCGCCTCTCCCCTTCACATTTCGGACGATATTTTACCTCATTACTCCAGATATTTCCTTTACGAGTAGTTATACTACTTGCAAGGAGATTGTATACAGAACAGTGATCTAAATAACGGCGACAGAATATAGAGAACCGTTGTGGGAAAATGTACAGCGTTTTCAAAATATATTCATAAACTACAAACACTGTTACGATGCTGTCATTTAAAAGGTGGAAATGAAACTGAATGAAATGCCCACCTCGTCTTTTTTGTGTGTCACTAATACGGAAAAGTCCTCTCCACAACCGACTGCTACGACAAACCTCCCATCAAAGAAGGTAACTTTTTTAGGTTGGGATGAGTTGACCCCCAACTGCGGATGTACTCCACTTGCCCACAGCTCACCGTTCTCAGAAACAAAGAGCACACCTGAGACATGACAAAAAGTTTTGGCTACAATATTTTAAACTGCGAGATATTAGGAGGGGCAATGGGAAATATGTCAGACACAATTATTGTGTCTCACAATGAAATATAAAATTGATAGGAGCGAATGATGATTGATTGTACCTTTCTATTTATTTACCAATGATATTATCGTCGACCAATGATATTATACTCGTAAGTTTTGGGTTTTGGGAACTGATAGATCAGATGGCCGAGTCGATCATACACAGGTGTCTGGAAGCCATAAATGTTTTCATAGAATGACGATCGCAAAAACCTGGAGAACACGAACCAGTGACGTGCAAGGATTTTGGAGATCCTCGCTCCAAATCATAGCGGTTCAGTTGGTCTTATTTCCTACATTATCGAAACATCATTTTCGCGATTCATAAATACTCGAACATTTGAAGATCAGTTGTAAGTTTATTTTAGATTGGCTTTTAGTGGAGAAAGGGGGTAATTTCTTAATTTCTGCATATATATACGCAAAGAAAAGATTTAATGTATTATTTATCCCAATATGATTTCAAAATCATATACAACTCTGAAAAATCAAATCAAGAAGCGGACTGTTTAGCAGGAAACCAGAATTAGAACCTCAGGAAAAAAATTGTACTGTCTGTACAACTTAGTACGAGGGTGGATCAAATATAAACGGGACTTTTTTTTTGTGTAATTTATTTTTATTTTTAACGTAAAAAAGAATATAGTTTATTTTTCTACATAATATCCAGATTTGGAAACACATTTTTCCCAGCGGAAAGGCAGCTTTCCAATTCCTTCCACGTAGAAAGATGCAGGTCGTGTCTGCAGCCAATTGCGCACGTAGGCTTCAACTTCAGCATTACTGTCGAATCTTTGGCATCCCAAAGCTTTCTTGAGAGGGTCAAACACATGGAAGTCACAGGGTGACAGGTCTGGACTGTAAGGAGGGTGTTCCAAAGTTTCCCAACCCAGTTGCTCCAATTTTTCTTTAGTCAAGGCTGCTGTATGGGCGCGAGCATTGTCATGGAGAAGAACCTCCGCCTGGCGCACACCTCATGGTACCCTAGCTCCTCTGTGAGTATGGAGTAAGTGCTCCCATAACTTATCCCAACCTCACTTGCAATTTCAGAAGTGGTACGACGTCTGTCATCTTCAATAAGCCGTCGAACACTGCTGATGTTGTCCGCTGGTGCGAGGTCTGCGGTCATCGCTCTAATTTTTAACACGATCACGACCCTCCACGAACTGTTCATGCCATGCAAACACTCTGGCTCGCGACAGTGTCTCTTCCCCAAACTGGGCAGTCAATCTCCTCAACATTTCGGCCGGTTTTACGCCTTCTGGGGTGAGAAACTTGATTATAACGAGTTGCGCAATTGACGGAGGTACCTCTTGCTATGACATCGTCACTGTGGACACTGAGGGGGTCGAGGAGGCGAGCCCACGTGCTTCCCCTACTCCTGACAAACGTACCCAACAACAAACAAAGCGGGAACGTTCTCCCTCCACTATTGTGCCTGAAGGGCGAAAAGTCCCGTTTATATTTGATTCACCCTCGTACAATTCTGATAAGAGAGGTTCACGATAGTTACTGTCATGCAGGGAACCCAAATGACCAACAAAATAACACCATTCTACACTGGAAAAAATAGAGCCAAAAAACATCAAACAGATTTTTGATTCATGTGGAACCTGCATCAAGAACAAATCAAAAAGAAAACCAAAATATGGATTAATGTCAAATTTTGGTCCAGCGACACGCTCGTTTGAGATTACATATATTGATACCATTACCTTTGGGGGATCACGATCAACAACAAAATAGAACTAACTTTACATGTTCTCATTTCATGGGCCATAGTTACATGGACCATTTCACGCGCTATGCTCATATTCTCACATCGATAAACCAAAATCCAAGTGATTTTATAAATCTACCTAATAAAAAAATAAAAGTGGAAAAAAGCTTCAACATTGAAATGGTACCTAACCATTTGACGGACCAATAAGCCGGAATAAATTCCAAGGAATTTAAAAAATTTCTGAAGAAGGACTGGTTTTCACGGCTGGAGATACACCATTTTCAAGCGGACTAAATGGAAGGCTGAACCAAACTTTGGTCAATAAGATAAGATGTCAAATAAATGAGAGTGAACGGAAACAAGGTTGTTGGACTAGGTACCATTGCAGATAAGTGGTGTATAGAAAAATATAACGAAACAGGACACACAGTCACGAAGATAGCTCCAAAATACCTTTAGGAAGGCGAAACAGTAAACATTCTACCACCTGTATGTACAAAGGGAGACCGGAAAAGAGATAGAGAACAAGCTTTCGCAAATAAGAAATTTCGTAAGAAGCTTTCATAAGAACACATATAATAAGACCAACATGAACCGCTATGATTTGGGGCCAAGGTTTTTCAGTATCCTTGCAAGTCACTGGTTGACGTTTTCCAGTTTTTTTTTCGATCGTGTTGTAGGCTTCCAGACGCCAGTGCAAATGAAACCTCGTAACAGTTCAAAAACAAAAAGCGACCAAAAACTATAGGTAAATGAAAAGGAAGACAAACAAATGGATATTACTAATTAGATTATTAAACATTTTTGTGATGATTAGGAGAAGTGATAAGTTAAAGCTGAAAATGTTAGTCACGGCAAGTCAAAAATGTAGTTAATTTAGTTTTCTAATAGGCATTAAGAATGGTCCTTTCGCATGGTGAATGATCTTTAGAAACTTTTTCCCGTCAAATCTTTCATTAAATTTCAGATCGGCTGAGTTGCACAGGGTTTAAAATCGACGATGTATAAGGTCTTTTACGAGTTTTCTCTCTATCTAATAAATACCAGGGGAGGTTATCAGGTAAGGCATCTGAGGCTGAGCCTCCTGTACTTTGGAAGAAAGGAAGGGAAAGTGGTGTAAGTTCACCTCATAACGCGTACCTCGTATATTCACATTTCCCTGAACCTTTAGTACGCAAAATGGTCTACTATAACAGCAAGACAGCAGAGTATTCCAGGACGCATGTTCTTGGCGACGAGCGCTTCCAAGACACAACTGAGGAGAGGAGTGAGAGAGAGATAGAAATAATGGGCAAAAGAGAAGACGAATGAGGCTTCCCAAGGATTTGATACAGAGAAATAACCTAGTTGTTATGGAAACCGATCAACATGGCTATAGTCTGTGTTGCGCACCACTGTTGGTCGGGAGCTCCTCGCGGCCAACATCTCCCTCTCTGTTATCTCGAATGTATTTCTCGCGTGTGTTGATCTTGTCAAAAGTTAATTGCAGCCAGTATTTCTATTCACTCAGTATCACTGTTTTATGTGAAACGTGTCCAAAAGTGTTCCCTCATTGACGCTATCTTTTGCGACATGCACGTCGCAATCACGGCCCAAGCAGCCAGGGTTTCTGGTGTATTGCAAGTTTAAAACGAAATTTAAAATCGTCCTAAAGCGTTTCTTGGCGGAATAGGACGATGTAAATGTCTCCCTCTCCGTCGTCTAAATGATGTCATACTCCCAGCGTATGCTACCTACCGATCTTGTTTTACCTACTAACTAACTGGCGAGTTCTCTCTGTCAAACTTGATTGCAGTCGCCTCCTGACGTTGGCAAGTCCTGGATACTGGCTTATCGTGTTGGGAGTCCATTTATTGTAACTTTCTTAATATTAGGTAGGTATTGTAAGTTGAGCATTCTACAACAACGTTCTATCTAGACAATGACAGGGTTAATGTGACCATTTGCGACGTGTAAAAAGGTTGTAAAAAAGGTTTCCACATTTTTCTTGCCTATCCTCATGTCCCTGACTTGAGTCTCACTTCATCTGATCCCCTAGAACCGCCCTTGATAAATACATTGATGTTCCTCGAAGGATGCTCGGTTCTATTTCGAAATCCTATTCCTCTGAAATGTAAAAAACTATCGATAAGTAATAAGAACAATTTGGTTTACGGCTCTAAATAGCATAAGTTTTTATGACGAAGACAACAAAAAACGTTCGATATTTTGTCCACAATTAAATCTTTGTCTTCTCCTGAAAAGTGATGTTTTGTCACTTACGAGGTATCAATAAGCGTAATTTACTTTTATGTTACTGGCTCGACACGCCAGAGGGTTGAGAACATGAGCTTGAATAGTGGAATGGGATATTCCAGTGAGTCAAAAATTAGATTATTATTGAAATATTTTAGTTAAAGTAAGTAACTGTGAAAAAGGCGTAGAGTGAGAAAAGGTAACGATTGTGTAACGAATAAAGAGAAAGGTAACGAATAAAGGGAAAGGTGACGAATAAAGGGAAAGGTAACAAATAAGAAAGAAATCCGAAATACAGACATCGGATGTTTAAAATGCGCTTAGCATATTACGTCAACCTACCGGCCAGGCATTGTGTATGTGTGTGGGCACGTAAAAGGGGTAGTATCTCTTCCCTCTGCATTGACTAAGAGGTTTTTAAGGGGGCTGAAAACGAATTTGGGGTTAAAAATGCAAATTTCCGACCCATGCGCACACCTATTGCCTGTTGAGTTTCAAATTCTAGTTCAATGAACCCACACCAATTCACATTGATCCAGAGTGAACAGTTTTAAAGGAAATCCCACGACATAATGGATAGAGAGTTCCAAAGAGGTCCCTCGAAATGGCGGTAGCTTAAAGGCAATTTCACGGATACGGTAGAATTGGATCACGTTACGACACCCTTCATCGAGTTACCACACTATTTCTACATAACGACTTACAGCGCCGTATCCAAGCAACCGAATCTTTGACGAACACTCAAATGGACACTCCCAAACCTAGATTTATACGATGTGTAGGTAACTGTCATGTCATGACTTATACACGTATTGACAACGCATTTGCATTATAAACAGTGGATTTCTACCTGACTATCATTTGGTAAATATTTCTACTGGTTGGACTTACCCATAGCGTTAGCTGCTATTTTTCTAACGTAAGTTCTGTGGCTGGAAGTTACGTAGCCATGGATGCAATTTGACGCATCCTCGTGAAGAATTACTTCTTCCTGCTCTTCGGAAGAATTGGTCTTGTAAACACGTCCGAACTCATTGACAAAATACACATCGGAGAAAGATACGGCCAGATCAATTGCCACGACGTTCGTTTTGAACAGAGTGATTGTCCCATTTGATATGTACCCTTTCCACACGTGTTTGTGGCAGTCTAACAGGTACAGAGTATCTTTGCTTGAGACGAGTTTTACGAAATGACTGGGAAGTGATGCGCCCTCTTCAACCTGGACAAAGCATAATAGTTTCCATTACCTCTGAACAGTAAAACACACTGTACTAAACATGTTACAATGACAGTAATTTGCTCTTCCCTAGGGCACAGTGGAGTTCCTTCAGATGAGTTGACAGATGGTTTAGAATGTTTTTAAATATGTCACTGATCTCAAGAAGTGTTTATCATAGATTTCTGAATTATATTCAACATTTCAATGGACAAACAAAAGGTAGACCTAACTTTGTTATCTACTTAACACAATTCGCCACAATAAGAGAGGTTGAAAGAGTGACTGCACATGAAAACTACAGAACACCTCTCTCACTGATTCGCCCTCTTGCTACTACACGATCGCATTCAATACAAGCATGCAGTTAGTACTGTTATTGGGTTGCCCATAAAATTGAGGTAATTGAATAGCAAGAATAATGAACCTGCAGAAGGTAAGGAGCTCCGTTCTTCCAGAATTGGAAAAGTGTCATGTTGAAATGAACGAGTTTCTATGATCTACGTATGAAATCCAATGAGTTCTCGACGACACCCACAGTAATCATGCTGTTACAGCAGTATCTTGTGACACCTAAAACATTCATCATCATTTCTGCAAGCTGAATGATCACGAACTCAGACCACTCCCTCCCGCCAAAGTTTTTGAGATTTCCAGCACACTTGAAATATCTACTACTGAATGGCTGTGTGAATATTATTCGCAACAAAAGTTCATTGTCAATGATCTTCATGGCTTCAAAAGAGATAAGCACTATTGTTCGATTTCATGCCACCCCACTTGTTACACCAAGACAAGAACTGAAGTTTCGTAGCAACACATCGCTAATCAGAAGGTCAGAACTGAATACCGATAACACCCCAGCAGTCTAGCTTTTCTGGTTCGCCGGGCAGTGGAGAGGTTCGCTAGTGTCGCGAACATCTGTAATACGGATACTGTCATCCGGTTTCTCCACCTACCCATGGAAGAAGGAAAGGAAGGCCTACTAGGTACGTAGTATAGTAGTGTTTTCTGTGCTAGGTAGGGGAATGTCATGTAGGGTTGTTGGATCGAAACGATTATTCGATTTTCGAATATCGAACTCTGGTCGAAGCTGATGTTCGAAGCGCGATCAAAATTCGACGCGATTATTCGATTATATTCTAAAATAATCGAAAAAACCGCAAAATACGCTGAAATCTGTCAAAATCCCGAAGGAAAACCGTGATGACCTCAACCTTCCATTTTTCGAGTCAAAGCGAATCGGACGTTTCAAGTCAAGACTTGGAGGCCGTCAAGGTTATGTACGGGCGCCGCGGCGCGCCGTTGGGTCCGAAGACGAAGGCATAACGTTCTGTGATGGATCTGTGGGAACCGTAACCCCCGTAATCCTCAGTTGTAACCCCCCCCCCGTACTGTAAGCCCCCGTAATGCTCAGTTGTAACCCCCCGTAATGCTCAGTTGTAACCCCCCGTAATGCTCAGTTGTAACCCCCCGTACTGTAACCCCCGGTAATGCTCAGTTGTAACCCCCCCGTACTGTAACTTCCCGTACTGCTCAGTTGTAAACCCCCCCCCCCCGTAATGCTCAGTTGTAACCCCCCCGTAATGCTCAGTTGTAACCCCCACCGTAATGCTCAGTTGTAACCCCCCGTACCGTAACACCCCCTAATGCTCAGTTGTAACCCGCCTGTCTGCAAAGTTGAAATGAAATGAGTCATTACAAGTCGAGCAGCGATTCGCGTGATGAGTCACAACAGATCGGAAATTGTCGGTCTTGTTTGGTTGACCATCGAACCAATACATCGATGTGTCAAAAACATCGATCTCTAAACATCGATGTATTTCGGTGCAAAACATCGATGTTTTTAAAAATCATTTTAAAATGCTTGCATACGAGTCTGCAACACATTGGGACATTTTATGTCTTTAAAGAAGGGATTCAGGGGCCTTTGAATTATACTTTAAATTATGAAGGTTGCATTCGTGTTGACAATATAAATTATTGAGAATGATCACCTGTGTGTAAACAATTATTTAAACAATCACGCTCATACCGCAGCTTGTCGGTCACGCACTCCGCAGTGGTTAATGTAATATGGTTAGGTAAATCGAGAGCTATCCAACGAGTGGTGAACGATTTTCGTACGATGATAACTGGCGAAGATAAAGTTCCGTAGCAACGAATCGGTTGTAAGCGAAAATCATCAGAAATTTTCGTGGCGATTTCGTGTGACGCTTTTGTGTAACGTTTTTCGAGTTATGTGCCAGAGTAAAGACATAAAATGTCAAGAACTTAAGTATGTACTTAATTAAAGAACCTATTAATTAGGTTGGGGAAAACCATGCGACTGTCCCCGATGTTCAAAAAATAATAATGTTCGGGCGCACTCTGCAAAAAAGGAGTTTGGACAGAACGTCCCCCTTCAAGCGATTTCTCTCCTGTGTGAGAATTAGCCCGGCTTTAGAAAATAATCGTTCGCACTAACAACAACACAACACCAAGTCAAAGACATCAACATCAGCTCCCTCTTTTCAGCATGTTGTTGATATTTTGGTTTATTATCTTCGATAATGAGCCATTGGAATCGCCCAAAGAAAAAAATTGTTTAACCCCCCCCCCCCCCCCCAAATTTGTTGGTTTACGTTTCAAGATACGTAGATTCAGAAAATCGAATAAAAATTAAAAAAAAATCCGTCCATCCGCCGTCCACGGCACTTTGCCCAGTTAGCGTTGAGTTAAAATTACGAAATTTTTTTATGGGTTCCGGCCAACCCCACAATGGTCCTCGAAACCTTTCATAACCCTACGTCAAGGGGAAGGGGTTCAAAACGAATTTTGAAATTTTTAAAATTCCAAAACTCGAATAATTCATATAGAACGGTATGTTTATTATTTCATATTTAGATAGAGTTTAGTCCTTGGAATTTTTTAAGGCCATCCGCAGCTTTGTACGACCAGCCGTTCGTTCACAATGACGGCTCAAAGGTTGAGCCTGTCAACACGATCGCGAATCAAACGGTTAAAATACAGGTCAATTTTCATACTAACGAGCTGTTTGGAACATCATATGGTTTTAGTGATGTCGAGTTTTTTGTTCTGAGGTGTGTTTCGTGCTACGAAAATGAAGGTCATTTCGAATGTTTGTTGGTAGGTACTTATGTTGTAGAAAAATTATTACCGACGTAGTAAAACCCCAGAATTATATCGTATTAATTAATCATAATTAATAATTAATATTACTAATAATCATACAACTTATTAATACCTAACAATAATTTATAATAATTTTCACTAGGTAGGTACTTGATAAAGTTATTAATAATTAGTGATAATTCATAATGATAATTAATCTAACATTTAGGATCTAAACATTTAGACCTAGTGATCTAGACAGAAGGGTGATCTGTACAAAGAAGATAATGAACCGTTGTGTCAAGAATTTGCATAGTTTTTCAACTTTGGATCCTGGTTGTAGAGAAAACATCGATGCATCGTGGCCTAACAATCAATCATCGGAAAAAATCGGAGCTTTACAATCGATTGTGAAAAATCGATGATCGGTGGTGAAAAATCGATTTTTATTATAAATCGATTATCGATTCCCATCCCTTCCCTGACCACTTACACTTAACCTACACTGCCAGTTCACATCTTTGTTCATTTCCGCCCTCATAGCTATTATTATCGTCATCAATGATATTATCATTACCCCAGGTATACAACTCATCGAATTTCAAGTACGAAAACAAAATCATATACCTTCATCCCACTTATTTCCCATCCTGTTCCTTCTCCTCCTGATCATGGTCCTTCTCAGCCAAATTTGATCCTAAATTCTATAAACTCTGTCAATCAATCGTAACCCTGGCGATCTTCAATCATAATGCGTTAATGCGTTTCCTCAACTAATCAACACTGTAAGTCGAACTCGTCGGCACCTCCACCTTCGTTACTTTTGGCGAACTAGTCCAAATCTACAAAATTTCTTTTTCCGAGTTGTGTTATTAATGCATGCGTATGTTCCAATCAAAGCTAATAGATTACCTTTTTGGAACGCCTGTGATCTTTGTTTGGAGCAATTACAAGCATACAAATTCACCAGTATGCCCCTAACAACCAGATAACATTACCTTCTAAAATGAAATCCATAAAATATTTGAGGGGCCATGGCCATTACCTGACACAAAATTTATTCATTTAAACTAATAGATTCTCGCTTGTGGTAAATACGTTCAGTAACGACATATTATGTACTTATTAAGTACAAGTCAACATTTGGAAATACTGAGAGTAAACAACATTGGGTTTCGTTTTCACAAGAAATTTATATATAGGTATATATTTTTAAAATGAAGATGAGCAGTCTTCACTCCGAGAGATTCTGACAATTGAACATCAATACAGGAGGATAATTATGTACATAATATATACAGGGAGAGAGACGACATAACATACAACGGAGGGGGATGCGTTTGACTCAAGATTTGGGGACAGCTCGCTACCAGAAATAGTTTTCAGTTTGTGGAGCTCGCATGACTCCAACACCTCCTCCAAGACGTCGGTAGTTCATGGCCCCACAGAGCCGCCACTGGTTTTGTTCTGGATCGTACACTTCGATCGTTTTGAGATACGCTGTCCCATCGAAACCTCCTACTGCGTACAGCTGTCCATTTACGACGGCCAGCCCCACCTGTGAACACAAGGCACGCAACGTGAATGAATTGAGCGATTGGCCCCGCAAATAGAAGGGACGACAAAATGATGTGGGATCTGATGCCACCTATTTCTACGTCAGCATAGTCCCATCATCCTGGTCGCCAAAATCTCAAGGTTTTATTTTTAAATCAGGTGTGAAGGTGTCACAGTGTGAAGGGTGAGCGGGTTGGGTGTGTCTAGTAATAAAGATAACTAAATAGTATTCTTAAGGAAGTTCATAGAAAAAGACGTCAAAATATGAGTTGATGAGAAAGTACTCACCCCACTTCTCCGGGAAGTCATGGCGACAATGGGCGACCACGTGTTGGAGTGGGGGCTGTACCTTTCAGCACTCGAAAGCTCAGTGATGTCGTCCCTCCCGCCCACGGCGTAGATGAGGTTATTGAAAACTGCACACCCCAAGTGCTTCCTCCTAGTCGACATGGGGGCCATGGCTGTCCATTTGTTCTGTCGTGGATCGTAACGTTCGACTGGAAAGTTGATTACACGGAAGTTAGTGCTTCTCTACATGAAAAACAGTAAGTTGCATCGGATGAATGAAACAGTAAGTTGCATCGGATGAAAGAGCGATCATCAGGCGCCAAGAAGCCGGAAATGGCGACCATAAAAACGTAGCCCAGCAACTTCTCAATGTACAGGGTGTTTCAAAAAGATCATACGTATTGCGAAGTATTATTGAAGTGGTATTGGAGAACCGAATAAATAGTCTAGTTTATATTAATAGCCGCTAGATGTCATTGTGTTCTGTTTTGCAACCTAGCATGTCTCAGGGGGGTTCCACAGTTGACACCCTGTGCCTTCTTTCTGTGGGGTTTCGTTAAAGACAACGTGGAGTGGTGGCACATAAACTTTCAAATTTTAGTGAAACGTAATTGAAAATTGATTGTCGGTTGGGCTCACCTGTATTTAACGGGCATTGGCCATCAGAGCCTCCAATAGCGTACAGGTAGCCACCGAGAACAGCTACTGCCACACCCAGCCTTCTTGTTGTCATTGGCGCTACTTTACTCCATTTGTTTTCTTTAGGGTCATACCTTAAATATAATAAGTAACTGATAACAGTCAATATTTGAACGGAGGATTCAAACAAATGACAAGGAAGCTGAGTTGTCTTTTGGGAAACTGGAAATGATGAATAAACGTTGCTGAATAGTAAACATGCAATCCTCTAGGAGAGTAGTAGTATTCGTGAGAATCCCTACAATAAACGAACTATTTATGAAAAAGGAAAAGTAAAAATTAAGCTATTTATGAAAAATTATTTCAATATAAAGTAGCAACTGCTTGGTGATTGGTTGATCGAGTTGGATTCATTCACTATTCATGTTTTATGACTCGTATGTGGCATGACGAAAACCCGCCTGGTACTAAGTAATGAGATTCAATATTAAAATGACTTAAGGCTTGGAATGAACTATAAATGTAAAATCAAATCACATAAGTCATAATTTAGCTACGACTCACAAAAAACCAAAGACTGAGGGGCGAGCCTATTATCGAAGATGAACTATTTTGACAATATGAAAGCCTCAATTCAACGATTAAGCAGTTGCACTTGATGGACAGTTGCTACAGACGAGCGCTGAGGGACTCAAACAACAGAGCATTAAGGCCTTACATCATTTGAATACAAACCTTTCCACGTGATTGAGACATTGAACGCCATCTTGACCACCAACTGCATACAGGAAACCATCAAGAACAGCAACTCCCACACTTGTCCGACAGGATGTAGTAGGCGCCACGTCACATGACCATTGATTAGTTTGAGGATCATATCTAGAGCGGTAATATAATATATTTATTAAATACATTCATTGACAGAGAAACAAGAAGCCGTTTTCCCAGTCAGGTAAATATACATTGAACGAAAAATAATACACTATTATCTAGGAACGCGATGTTGGGCAACATTGTCCACTTTAACATGTCTGCAGCCTGGGTAATAGGACGAATCGACTTGAAATTTTGTACAGGCCTTCTTTATAACATGACCCAGCGCGATTTGAAAGATTTAACCCATTATCTCAACCCAAGAAAATTTTAGGAACAAAAACCGTAATTTTGGCCACTCTGACCGGACCACAGTCGATCAACTTGAAATTTGGAATGGATCTTCTTGGTGTGGGTGATAGAAAAATGCACTGAAAGTTTCAAGTCGCTAGGTCTAAAGGGAGCCGAGTTATATAACTTATATATATAAATGTACATAATACATAGATGTGTAGTAATAAAAACGTCTCTCCATGGCGCCAAGGGGAGACTTGGAAACGGGTACGGTGCTTGTGAAGTGGTTAGGACATCTCCAACACATTAGTTGGAAGGAAAAGGCGGGCGGGGAAAGTGGGTATCATAACTTATTTCGGCTGCTGTAGCGGATACTTGGCGGAGTGTTTTTTGGGGGGATTGGTGTCTTTACAACCAACACTAAAGCCGCGTTTCCACCAAAGTTGTAAACTAAAAGTTGATCTTCTCAAACTTGTTGCCAAAGGATTGGCGCAAAATATCAGTAGTGTCAAAAATGTCGGACGAAGAAAACGCAATTATTGCCGCAGTTGCCTGTGTCGTCATAGCCAAACACTGTACAAGACGTCCCCGAAGATATTGGGTGAGGCCCTCGTTGAAGGCTAGGGATAGGTACAGTGGCATTGACATGATAGCTTATCTCCAAGAACATGACGTCGATCTGTGGAGTGGTGAGCTGAGGTGCGGCTGGAGTGTCAACAACTTTCTCAGAATAACCAGGAGAGGAAACCAAAACTTAGTGGAAGATTTGTTTCTCATCAACTGGATGAGAGAAAAAGTTGCCGTATTTATTAGAAACGGAAAAGTGGAAAACGCGGCTTTAGAAACTTGGTTGGTAAACCTTATTCGTCACTGAGGCCTATATTGCGATATTTTGACATTGTCCTCTGCAATTTTTAAAACCCAGTTTGCATCTTCTAAATGTTCAATTGGCTTGAGTTATGTCAACGTATAACAGTTACTGATTTGAAAAACTAATTAATTTAGTGCGCCTACATTCACATAACAAGCGTCTCAATGGCAGCTCATCATGGGCTTCCCTGAACTAGGCCACACAACAGTATCATCTCTTAGGTATCCCTTGCAAAGTCACCTATAATTGGTATCGGCTAAAAACGAACCCTCTGGATAATCCTTAGTCCCACTTCTACTACTAACGGCCAGTTCCTAGGGGAAGGAGCTCCCTCGGCTGTCCTGAGGACCCAAAACAAGAGCAACTTTGAGTGTGACCACTGTGTTGTCTACTAGGTGTGTACTCCAAAACAAGATCGCCAAGCACTGAGCCATCTTTATTTAAGGATGTTATTCGCTCAAACGGACTCGTCCTCTATTCCTCCCAAGTCATGAAAACCTCACTTGAAAATAAGCATTTAACTGCGTTGAGGAATTTCGCAAGAATGAACAACTATAACCAACAAAAACACTCGCTGATGATCGTTATTACTACTAATACTACTCACCGCTCAATGCTATTGAGATAGGACTGGCCGTCATGCCCGCCAACTGCATACAGGAGATCATTCAAGACTGCCACCCCTACGCCACATCTTCTTTTCGACATGGGTGCCACCATCTTCCAGTCAATTGTCTGGGGGTCAAATCTCTCTACAGACGCAATAGCATCTCCACTGCACCAACCTCCAACTGTAACAACAAATGTCTTGTTAAATTTCAGATAAGAAACCCAAACTATCAAGGACTTTGTCACGCTCGTAATCAGACGATCTCCCATCATCTTACAGAATTAAGGATCACTAGATGACATCTCTCTCACGCTCAACGAAACATTTGAGAACGGAGGAGTTTGAATATGTGGATATTCAGGGCGTTTATATGAGTGCTTGATGTAATCAAAATGGTGAAACGTAAGGAACCGATTTAGTAGACAAAATGGCGCTCCAGTCGGAATGAATCGCTGCTCTCAACTATCCCCCTGTTACGACAGCGCTTGGTACTGTTGAGGAGGAAACAGCTTTGGACAAAGTTCAATTGGATGTCGATGACACCAGTAAAATGGAGAGAGAGAGAGATGTCATCTAGTGAACCTTAATTCTGTAAGATTATGGGAGATCGTCTGATTACGAGCGTGACAACTTGCCAATTTTCGGATTCGTATTTCGTCGTTTTAGAAGCAAACAGCCTAAACCACAATTTGGACCAAATGAAGTAGACACACTTATCTTATTCCAAACTTTAGCGCAGGATTGCGTGGCGTCGTCAATCGGCCGCTAAAAGCGCAAATATCACAAAAATGTGTGACTTTTTTGTGAGGCGGAACTCCAAATTAGCAGGATTATAATATAAGTACTTACATAATTTGTACTTCAAAGACTGATACAATTGAATGTGATACTAGTTTACCCGGTTTAGTGTAACTTTAACCAAGGCTTTTGGCTCAAGGAAACCATTAAATTCCTAATCTATGTTTGATGTTCTCAACGATCATGTTAAGTAAAATATTTGAAACCGATTGTCTCTTTCATTCACGAGATGTTGTTTGATCAATTGAAATTATTTTGCAGTATTTCATAAATTATTGTTTCAAGCAGGTACCTGTGCAGTTGGAAACTCTTAAAATCATGATCATTTCACAATAATTCAGACAAGATAACTCCTGAAGCAAATACACCGATTCCACCATTTCTTAAACAGCCAACATCACGTAACACTCAAGTACTTAGTAATTTTAGTATTAGTGGGGTAACTAGTTTTTAGTGGGGTGTAATAAAGCGACGATTTATAATTTCTAATTCCAAATTTGTAAATTGTTTCCCACTTTTTCTGTATGTAGAAGTATTAAGTATATAATACATTAGAACACACATTTGGGTAATACGATTACGAGTATCACATAGCAGATACCTAGGTGAAAACTTAATTGAAGACTTCATGTTCCAATAGAGGAGGGCTAGAAATGACAGATATTTGAGATTAAGAAGAAAATCTCAAAATCGAGCCTACCGGAACCTTCCAAGTAACCTAGTAACCAAGGATGGAGGATTTACGAATACTTAGAGGATTTTCCGCAGGATGACAAACTCGGAGTATATAAACAGGAACACTCCCTTGGTCAGGACCACGAGACAGAGCTGCTACCTTTTTTTCTCTCCTTTTACTAGGGTCATCTTCATCATTCATCATCATTGGGGATAATGGTATATTGGCGATCAATGAAAGGAATACAGAGTGATGGTAAGATAGAGGGTAACCGGGATAGAAGACGGGCTCACCAGCAAACAAGACTTCTCCCCTTCGAGTGGGTTTCCTAGGTCGCGTTCGGGGCCCTTGCATTAGAGGACGTTCCTGAGGGAGAAGAAGGTAGTTCTTCGCTTCATCCACAAGGTCCCTGCAGGCTTCGTCGCTTCGCACCAACAAATCCGAGCCAACTGTGCCCACCAGGAACTTGGGGCTGAGCAAAGGGAGTCGTACGTGCTGCAGAACCTGTACAAATTAATCACTATTGAGTAATAATTAAAGAGTACGAAAGTTTCAAATGCTCAAATGGAAATCACCTAATAAACTAATTATTGAGGATACCGACTAAATAACCTCTCCAACATTGTCACAAAGCAATAAGTAGAATATTAACCATGCAGTTCAAAGACTCCTCCAATTTCATTTTTTAAATATTTATTCGTTCAACTCAGTCCAGTTGCCATTTTCCTACAACTGGTCATAATCACCAGGAGATTTGTCTGGTATAAAGTCTATAATATAGAGAATGTATAATTATATTATTATCATTTACAGGAGCATTCCCAATTATTATTGGCAACAAAGATGACGAAATGTATTACCTGAGGCAGATGCTGTCTACGATCAGACACGTTATACTTGACCCATGACATGACTGCACTGAAAACTTGTTCTTCGGATCTAACGTTCAATTCATCGCTAGATATAATGTCCACCAGCTGGCTAACTGGAAGCAGTAGGAATTCTTCACTTTCCATAACCTGTAATTATACCGCCAATCAGTTATTCGAAGCCATCCACTCAGTACATAGGCAGCCTCTATAGTGTATAGTGTATAGGACCTCTCTTTTAGATGCTTATAAATCTAAAGACAAGAGTTGTATTGCTTCCCAAAACAATATCGATAAAGTAGATAGATAATGGTTCGCAGGGCAGATAATGAATAGGGATTGTTTCATCCTCCGATTGCCTGTTTTGTTTAGTTCTTGGCAGTTACTCTGGGGGCCAATTATTTCATATCCCCTAACATGGCTCGCTATGTTTTTATCACTATCCCCTTCGTGGTTAGATATCTTCCAAAACTGAACAAAAGGATACTTTGTTAACCCTCCGTTTTAAGACACGTAGAATCCAAATATCGGATATTTTAAATTAAAATTTAAAATTTTTGGCACTTGATCCATTTGAAATTGACTAAGAAGTTTTAGATTCATAAGGCGAGCTTCGACCCGGCCTTGAATGGTCCTTGAAACTTTTCACAACTAAATCAATAGGAAGAGGTTAGCACAATACTCATTTGCTATCAAGGAAAACAAGAGTAGTTGATAAAATCGTCTATTTCCACTGATATATCGGTACACTGTTGGACCGGTTTCGGTTATTAAACCATCGTCAGTAACAATACAACACTGAAGGAGAAGCAGATTACTATTCAAGGGCAAATAGCAATCTGCTTCTCCGTTCATTTTTATCAGCCACTCCTATTCGACCTTTCACTTTGCGGATCCCTAAATAAAATTGCATATCTCTGTAATGCAACTTCAGTATTGTTTTGTTACTGACGATTGCCGAAAACGGTCTCACAGTGCACTCATATTTCAGTGGAAATAGACGATTTTGGAGAAGTGGCTCTATGAGGGGCAGAGCAGCTCCACCAACCTGCAGCAACCCATTCCCATCCAATGAGCCAAACCGATTTCATTCGCTTCAAACCAACTCTCTTGTCTTTTCATTGTATCAGAAATTCTGATTCAGAATTACGCAGATAGTAAGTGTGTGTGATTTGTTGACCGTCAGTAAGAATGATGTTGAGTGATGTCGAGGGTCGGTCAAATGATTTTTTTTTTTTTTATTGTGTCGTCTACGTATTTAAAGATGAATGGCAAACGCACCCTGGACATCCCTCAACATCACGCAGAAAGTGATTTCCCATCCAGAGTACTCCAAAACTTCGAACTTTTCTCTTCACTAACTGCAGTAATGTATTCGTGACTGTAATTTTCCTTTGTTTTCATGTTACTTTTCACTCACTTACATACCTATATTTTTCATGTTTGTGGTAATAACTAGTCCTTGTATGACTCTTCATTTTAAAATAGGTATTTTTGTATTTTACAATATCATTTTACCATAGGCATATAACTAAATGAGAAACAAACAGCTTACCATGCTCTTTATGCTGTCCAATTCACTTCCTAGCAGAATTTAGACAAGATGTAAGTCATATTAGAGGCAGGTTGGACTCACCTCCTGGAAGTTGTGCTGAGTGAATTTATCAGCAATCCTCAGCAACTCCCGGCAGGAATGGGTATCAGCAAAAGCGCGGATGCCCAGACAGTTGGAAGGGTCTAGTTGGCGTTTCAGAAATTCGCAGCAAATGTCTTGGATTTCCGCTAGTTGGAGAAGGCAAGCTGCGAAATTGAAGAGTTCACGTTTACCTGATTTGTAGTTCACTGAACTTGAATTTGAATGTTGGTAACGTAATTTATACGATTTCTTATTGATATATTCATCCAAACCACAATGACTAGAAGGAAAAAATTGGTTCTTAAAGCACGGGCACTACAAAGATTTATATCATGGAATAAAGGAAAATGAACTACTCTGATACTGTGTTAATGAAACAGGCCACCATTAATTGTATACCTGCAGGAAGGAGTGTTTGAACATTAGATTCCTCGACAACAATATGCGATGTGTAACAGAAGTCGATAAGAAGTTCCATAGCGTGCTCATCGATGTCCCGGATAGTGACCTCAGTTTGCCGCGACTCCGCCAATTCTCCCGTGAACATGGCTCTAAAGTAAGGACTGCATGCTGACAGTATAACCCTGAGAAACCAAAGTGTTCATGGAATAAAACTGAAAAGAGTCAATAATTAGTTGAACCAACAGTTAGTTTCAAGAGTCGTAGGAAGCATGACAGTCATACACATATAGCTCGTTGGCTGCAATAGTGTCATATCTCCAAATTTGATGCTTCGGGGTAATCCAACTTTGAAATATTCCGCTACGAATTTCACGAAGCCAGTTTTAAAGCTCAGAAATTATAGCTTTAAAAACTGGCTTGGTGAAATTCGGAGCCAAAGGTTCCAAAGTTCGGTTTTCAAAGTTCGATCACCCCGAAGCATCAAATTTGGAGATGTGACACTATTGCAGCCAATGAGCGATATGTGGAATTTACGTAGTACAGGGTGATTCGCTCGAAGATGCCACATTTTTGACAACATCAAACTGGAGTGAAATGCCGCCAACCGCATAGTTTTATCTCATTTCGTTCTCAAGATATGATTTTTTTTCGCTCTTGAACTCAAATCTCAATTAAATTTTAACTTTTTACCACATTTTCGGAATCAGCGTTAAATTGTCTATAAAATTAGTGACCGTCTAATGTCCGTAACGGCAGTGCAAACAGACGAATTTGAAAAAATACAAACTCTGAAAATCATTAAAATGTTACTACTCTTCCCAAACAAATCCTGGAGACTGGCAAATCTCATGAAAACTTCATCATTCAATAAGCTTTTCAACGGCATGGCCAACTTTCAGATTAAAAATTCAAGTGTAAATGCAAAAAAAGTTGAACAGTAAATAAGTCTAAGTTATTCTCAATGTAGTTTAAAGTTAGAAATGGCACGGTTCACTAGGATGACAGTAGGGCAAATGCGTAAGAAATAACGGTGGGCGCCTGTTTTCAAAATGTCGACAAAAGTTAAAATTTAATGGAGTCAAGTGGAGAAATTTGATCTTAAAAGAGATGAAACGTGGTTTCTTTATTAGGAAAAAACCACTTTGAAAACATTTTTATTTTGAGAACGAATTGAGATAAAACTATGCGGTTGGCGGCAGACCACCCTGCATAACTAGTGAGTATTAAAAGCTGTTATTAAAGTTATTGAACCAGCTTATTAAAAGCTATTTAAATTCTTATTAAAATGTCAAGTTGCTTGATCAACTTACCTATGAGCAAATATTTTCTTTGATCCAACATTAAGCACGACGTCACAGAGCTCACGATGACGTCTGAGGACATGAAGTTCATTGAGGGTGCTGCGTGGGTGCTTCTCGGACGTGTGTGAAAGGCGGGCTGGGGATGGAGCCCTTTCACCAGCATTACCCCCACTTCCTCCGCTCACTCCGGCTACCTCCGCCATCCTGCGGCCGGCCTGCAGCCGCAGAGGCGGAGAAGCCCAACCCCACACTGAGTCAATCTGAAACAAACAGAACCAGTAATAAATACAAATACAGCATCAAAGGAACACCAGGCCCCCGTTTTACTTTTCTTCTTGTACCATGGATAGAATGATTTCAATTAAAGGAGATACGCCTGATTTAAGAGCAGAATGAGAGCATTTAAAATTTTTGGTGTCTTTCGACAGAGAGTTCAGGATGGTCTGAAACGGATTTTGCTAAGAAAAATTTTCGGAAGTTCGAGATTAAAAATGTTGGATTGAGAACTTACAAGATACTTCAAGTTACTTGTGTAATAATTTAGTGACTGTTAAGTGAATCCACCCCTAGATATTGCCATGATGTCGTCAACATGTGTAGTTGGTCTCATTAATCTTTCTAATACCTTGAGAGAATCAAGACGTCACAAATTTTGATAGCACAATTTACTCTAGGGGAGACCAGGGCAAGATGAATCAACTGCCATTAAACGAATTTCACTCCTTTTCAAAAATTTTATATTTAATATAAAATTTTTATATTTTGAAAAGGAGTGAAATTCGTTTTGCCCCTCATTGTGTAGTTGGCAGCACTGGGGCGTTCTCCTAAAGTTGTAGTTGACCGACCACCATCAGTTCATTGGGCGCCACTGGCGAGATGTGTAACTCCCGTTCAGTTGAGGGAGTCAGCTCACTCCCGCTCGCTCACTATGAGGAGCCGCTCCTTAAGATCCGTTTACTCGCTCTTTGGGGGATTCGAATGGGGGAGCAAGCGACCGGATCCGAAAGAGCGGCTCTTTAAATGAACGGGAGTCATGCGAGCAGGGCGGCAATGCCTCCATGGAAACGAGAGTGCGGAAATGAGCTGGAGCTGGCCAAGATTACTGTAATAGAAATAGTTTCTGTTACTATTTTCTACAAATAGTTTAAAACGTTTAAAAGTTTAAATTACAAATAGTTTCTATTACAAATCTTGGGAGCTGGCAGCTCTTCCTCGGAGTTGTGAAGTCGAGTCTTCCAGCTCTGAATGTCGACTCTTTCGGATCCGGGGGGAAATGACAGGGAGCGGGCAGCTCTTCAGATCCGCTCTCGCTCCCTCCCCGTTCACAACTCCAAGGAAGAGCTGCCGCTCTCTCGTTTCCATGGATACAGCTCTGAACGTGATGACCGGATCCGGTCATTTCCCCGCTCTCGTTGCCATGGATACAGCTCTGAACGTGATGAACGGATACGAAAGAGCGGCTCTTTAGAAGAATGTCTCTCGTTCCCATGGAGACAGCATCACCCAGCTCTGAACGGCGACTCCTTGCCGCTCAGCTCACTTGACTCCCGCTCATTTGAAAGATCCGCTCTTTCGGATCCGGTCACTCCTGAGTTACACATCTCTAGGCGCCAGTGTGATGTGAAGTTCTCAGGACCTTGAAGTAAGTTATCAATTTTCTCTTTAGCTCTTAATCATTTTCAGACTTGTTGATTTTCTGATAACCCATTATTCAAGGTGTAAGTTGGACATAAAAGTTTTCTTGTTTATTGATACCAAGATATTGTAATCAGCACTTTTACAGAAAACCCCATTGGGGGGCAAGATGAACCACTCAATTTGGGGCAAGATGATCCAAACCAAAACTGGTTCATCTTGCCCCGGAGCTCCTAATTCTTTTACCTGTAACAGAATAGATGTTTGATCATCAACATAATTGTTACGAATGTTGAATTACGGATTGTTACGAATTTCTCTCTGTTCCAGTACTAACATGGTTCGCAACTACAAAAAAGACTGATAGGGGGTCAGTCCCTCCTGCAGTGATGGATGGTGCCATACAAGAAATCAATTGTGGAGCCAATATACGAGAAACTGATTGGCAGTATGGGATTCCTCATGCAACTCTGTCGCTACAAAAGGAAAACTGATGCAATCCGTTGCATCCGTTGAAGCCAACTTTTAACTTCAATAACGTTCTGCCACCTGAGTTGTAGAAACGGTTGTGCGGCTATTTGATTAAATGTTCTCAATTATTGTGTTATGGCAAACAAGGATGTTTGCTTATGAGCTGGCCAAGAAAAATGGTCTGCAGTATCCAAAGTTCAGGGAGAAAATTTTTACTCATATTAGTTTTTCGAATTTCTCGAGTAACATTAAACCCACATGTTACCTTACATTGTCCAAGTAGAAAAGTATACCTCCCTAATTTTCATTCAGGTTTAAATATGGGGGATAAACCCTCAAAGTGGTTCATCTCGCCCCTGGTCCGAGGTAAAATGAACCATTTGACAAAGAAAAGTGTTTACTAAAAAACAGTAGGTACTCCTTGTTTTGATTTCCCAAAAAGTTTTTAAATCAATAATGTAGCTCAATAGTAGCAGTTTTAGACGCCATACTTGGTTTCAGTTTCACATCAAGTCATATGCTCAATAATTCCACTTGAATGAATTTTGGTTCATCCTGCCCGGTCTCCCCTACAGGCCTAGGTCAATATAAAAAATGTGAAAGTGGAAAATCGGCTCATAAATAGAAACGCAATTAGAAAAACGCCTGAAATTTCACGTAGATGTGTCTATAACTGGAGTATTTACCCTACATAAATTAGTGCCATAATATTAGCTATATTATAGACCTGTCTACTGCCGCACCTATCGCCCCATCCTTTAGTGAGGATTCACACTCTGATTATTAAGGTAAGTATTTTGGCATTTATTTAGGTTGTTCTGCTTTACATTTAGGTCGTACCTAACAGTAACATACTGAAGAAGTAAACAAATCGGGGCTGAGTACGTTGTACTATAGGTACTTTTACCAATAAAGGATGTTTCAAAGGTAGAGGGATCAGAGGGACAAATTTTGTCTTCATTTCACTAGACGCTTGTGTTTACATCTCTAATCCTATTGGGCTCCTAATCGTACTTTCGAATTTTGACTTTCGCTCTAGCAGTTTTCCTCACAGGGAAGCGGGGCGAGACAGAAACATCACTAACGGACATGATTAGGTGGAAATACCACCCCAGGGCGGCAGGAGGTGGCACAAGGTTACAACCGGAAGATTGCATAAATATTTTCTAGATAACAACAAGCAAAATATAACTAAATCCCTTATAAGAAAAATAGACTAAAGTAAGAAAACTCCGGCTACCTCCTGTGTTTGGACCTTCCTGTTGGTCGTATAAATTCACGTTTGCTCCCAAGTACGAATTGTTTCATACAAGTCAACTAACCGTCACAAAAAGCTTGAACGAAAAAAAACGACTCAACAAAACTCAATTGACTTTTCGAAGGTGTTATTACATCAGGTGTTACTGTAACCCTCAACGACCATCTCAGGAATTAAGACATTCATCTAACGGATGTACCTACCTCAACAACCAACAGTTTGTTGAATAGGTAAACTGAGCAGGTAGGTAGATGAGTATGCATACACAAGAGTATGCATACAATAAAATTAAGTCGAGAAGATATTTTTTTTGACATTTGAACTTGACATTTGTGCCTTGTCAGTTCGCTAATAGCCGACCTCTTCAACAAAGATGAAACTCTTGCTTACCTTTACAATAGGAGTTTCTTGGAGATATCCTGTCGCATAAACTCAAGACAAACGTCAGCTAGAATCACTACGAACTGATTATCAGGCGAGACGAACGAAAGAAAGCGTTGAGGTGGCGAAGTGTGACTCAACAGCTACAGCTGACTGACCAGCCCATAGTCAACATATTTCGGTTAATTCACTAATTGGAAAAACAATGAAAACTTGGAACACAAGCGGAAAAATACACGAATTAAGTTACGATTTGTACAGTGGGTAGGTACATGGTAAGTACATAACATTCCTTTCTAATCATATCCAAAATGTCAGCGTCTGCCTTCTTCGTTCTCAGCAACTCCACAGATGTTAACCATCCGCTGGAGACTCCGAGTTATCGCGTTTCCGATCACCGTTGGCAGCGCTGCAGTCGGCCTAAGATTGGCGGCAATATCACTGTATTCTTCAAAGTGCTGTTTCTTCTTTCCGCTCATCTTCTGAGTTGTGAAGAAATTGGATTACGGTTGTCTTACTCCTTGTACTCCTTACTTTTTTCTTTTTTTTGGTGCACATTTTCTTCTGTTCTGTATCCACCCTATGCGCCGTGTTATTTTTGTCTTTCCCAAATTAAGGACTTGAGTTGCTGGAAAAAAGGTGTAGTACCTATACCTAATCCAAATTGTTTTTGTGATATATTGAGTCTCAAAGTTTTACCAACGTTTTCTTGTTTGCAGAAATGTTTCCTAAGCGATACTAACGCCACATGCAATGAGAATATTATTTCTCTCAACATAGTATGTATTACAGTAAAAATACCTACGTCTCAAGGGCGTAGCGTGGCTCTGGACATGGGGGTACCGCACTCAATACCCCCCCCCCCACCCCCGTCAACCACTTCGTATCTCTCTCATCCCAAAAAGGAAAAAGTGAAGAAGTTCTTAGCAAGCTGTTTGTTCGAAAAATAAAGGAAGAAAATTGATTTAGATTGACTCATCAGAGTTTGACAGATTCCACTGGAAAACGTAAAAATTGTGATATGGGAATTCTGGGTATTACGATTCACGTACCTTTAGTACTGGATGATCGGGTGTAGTCAAAGATGACGAAAAGTAAAGGGGGGAAACTGGGTTTATTTATACAATTAGAATAATTGCAATTCTTCAAATAGGGGGACGGGAGGGAACTTGTTCGATAGGTCGATCGTACGTAACTGCTTATCACTGCAGTCCCTGTGAAGGAGAGGGGCCGCGGGAGGGTAGGTAAGGGGGGGCAGGGGACTCGAAAAAAGGTTGAATTTGAATCGAATTGAGGGGTTTATTTTGGAAACAAATCACCCTTCAGCGAGACAATTTTTCGACTCAAAAACGTTGAAAAATTGTTATGTTCGACTCGGAATTTGCGAAAGTCGACTCGGAAACGCCTACAAAACTCAGGAAAGGTTGAAATTGAATCGAATTGAGGGGTTCACTTCGAATGAAATCGACCTTCTGCCAGACCTATTTTCGACTCAAAAACGTCGAAAAATTGTTATATTCGATTCAGATAAAGGAAGAACAGGCAGTTAGATTGACTCATTGGAATTTCCTTAATTCGACTCGAAAACGTAAAAAAAAAAAAATCGAAAAAGGTTGAGTTTTAATCGACTTGAGGGGCTCATTTCGCATGAATTTGACCTTCAACAAGTCCAATGTTTGACACAGAAACGTCAAAAAATTGTTATATAAGATTCGGAAAAAATTGAGCTGGATTGACTCATGATGAATCAGAATTTCCAAAACTTTTTTCGAGTTTTTTTTTTTTTTTTACGTTTCCGAGTCGAATTTCGGAAATTCCGATGAGTCAAACTAGGAACTTGAACCTAATTCAATGTTTTTCCCTTATCCGAATCGATTATAACAATTTTTCGACGGTTTTGAGTCGAAAATAGGTCTGGCAGGAGGATGATTGGTTCCCAATATGAACCCCTCAATTCAATTCAACTTAACTTTTTTCGAGTTTTTTTTTGACAATTCCTAGTCAAATTTCGGAAATTCCGATGAGTCAATCTAACTCAATATTCTTCCTTTATCCGAATCGAGTAGGTATAACGATTTGTCGACGTTTTTGAGTCGATAATACGTCTGGCAGAAGGATGATTGGTTCCCAATATGAACCCCTCAATTAGATTCAAATTCAACCTTTTTTCGAGTTTTTTGGACGTTTTCGAGTGAAATTTCGGAAATTCCGATGAGTCAATCTAACTCAATGTTCTTCCTTTATCCGAATCCAATATAACAATTTTTCGACGTTTTTGAGTCAAACGTTGGTCTTGAAGAAGGTTGATTTGTTCCCAAAATAAATCCCTCAAATTGATTCAAACTCAACCTTTTTCGAGTTTTTTTTTTTTTTTGTTTATACGTTTCCTAGTCGAATTTTGGAAATACCGATGAGTCAATCTAACCCAATGTTCTTCCCTTAACTGAATCGATTATAACAATTTTTCGACGTTTTTGTGTCGAAAATAGGTCTGGCAGAAGGATGATTGGTTCCCAATATGAACCCCTCAATTAGATTCAAATTCAACCTTTTTTCGAGTTTTTTGGACGTTTTCGAGTCAAATTTTGGAAATTCCGATGAGTCAATCTAACTAGATTTTCTTCCTTTATCCGAATCCAATATAACAATTTCGACGTTTCCTAGTCGAATCTTGGAAAAACGCAATGTTCTTCCCTTATCTGAATCGATTATAACAATTTTTCGACGTTTTTGAGTCGAAAATAGGTCTGGCAGAAGGATGATTGGTTCCCAATATGAACCCCTCAATTAGATTCAAATTCAACCTTTTTCAGCCATATTTGGATGGGGTAAGTTCCATGGATGACGACGACCCCGCTGAAGTTGGAGAGTGCCCGTTGTGTCCTTTGAAGTACAGTGGTACTGATGGTGGGGAGGGGTAGGGGGGATAATGGGCCAGATTTGTCAAGTGCTTTCGGTGGAGCCATGAAGATTTGAAGGAGAGAATTTCTTGTTGTTTTTGTTTAGTTTTCCCATTCAGCGGCTTGTGAACCGTTCTCAAATCTGTAGACTCTACACTTTTTTTTACAAATCTTTAAATTTCTTCTGTTCAAGTTTCACATTTTTATTCGAATTGTATTCGTATTGTATTCGAATTTAATTTTTATTCGGGCTTTTTGTCTTTTCTATTACCCGATAGGAAGAAACATAAACTTTTTTTCGAATGTTTCTCTTGATCTTATTATTAGGTACTGGTCAAATTTATCTGACTAAGTCATTCCACTTCCCTAGTTTTCTACTAGTCGAACATACTTAAGATACATCCTGGAGGCCATATTTTTCAACACTCTCGTCCGATAAATCATCCTACGGACGTTATTTATGTTTATATCTTGCCCCAATACGTCTTTGCAAGGAAAAATGAGTATTGGAAGGAGGAGAGTCTCTATATATAGCACTAATGCCCACGAACGCCAGGTGGGTCATATCAGGCGCCCTGTTCTCAGAAAATGGAAAGTGACATTTTTTGCCAAATTGCTCTTTGTAATCATCCTCACCGAAATTGTGGGACTTTGAGCTAAGATTCTGGTGGAGTATAAATGCATGGATGACCGATAATTTTAGGTAAAAACATTTGGGCCACTGAGTGGTCCAAAAAGCGATTTAAAAAAAAAAAGTGTACCTACCATATTAGGGAACTTTACCCTATGTATATACAAATAGTGTTGATGGGATTGACTAGTGTGAAGAAGCAGGTTGTATTCAAATGACCAAGCTAGTCTTTTTTCCGTGTTTATTTTCTCACGACGTTTCGGCAATGGAAGAAAGCCCTATTCATGTGAGATTACATGTAGAAGTGAAAATGTTTTACATTGAGAATGTAAAACATTTTCACTTCTACATGTAATCTCACATGAATAGGGCTTTCTTCCATTGCCGAAACGTCGTGAGAAAATAAACACGGAAAAAAGACTAGCTTGGTCATTTGAATACAACCTATATACAAATATATAAATATTCCCCGCAGTCTCGTGATCACGGCCACCAGCCGAAATATTGAGGTATATTTTTCTTTGATTTTCCCTTTAAATGTGATCTCCATTTCATTATCTATTTGCAAAACAAATACGAGTATATAAATACATACGGTTTAAGGTGTCTTTTGGCATTGAGTTCAGGAGGATCTAGATCGAATTTTGGCATGGACATTTTTTGGAAATTCGAGTTTAAAAATTTCGGACCGAGAACAATAGCTCCATTTTCTTCAAAAATTCGCTAATAATAACTTTATATTCCGTATGTTATTTTATTTTTCTTCACCCTTGTCTATTAGGTACTCTAATGAGGTAATTGTTATTTTCTTCAATTTTATTTTTAGGCCGTCTGACGTGGTTACACTTCGTCTGACGAATTGATTTTCAGTTGAGGGTGATTCAAGGAATAAAATCCGGTTG
Organism: Stenodema calcarata; assembly: GCA_963920205.1. Lineage (NCBI taxonomy): Eukaryota > Metazoa > Arthropoda > Insecta > Hemiptera > Miridae > Stenodema > Stenodema calcarata. The sequence goes on along the minus strand of OY986049.1, from coordinate 41,749,920 downwards.
GGATATTTTTGCAGCACTCTAATGAAATGATTTTTGTTCAAATTTGAAATTTAAATTCACGTCTGATTTCCGAACGGCACTAGAAAATTTAGTCTGGGGAGTTGGAGTTAGTTTCAGGGTTGAAATGCCGAGAGAATGACTTGACATTCCTTCCATCCCCCTAAAGAGGTAAATTTCTTTAAAATGTTCAAAATTCGCCTTACTTTAGCGTCACCTGATAAGTTGTCAGATCAGGGTTTTTCTTGACCTTATGCTCAACGCCTTCAAATTTTGGTGGTCGTTACTTTTCCCTCGGATGTGGTAGGAAAACCGCCCCTCGCCACCCCCCCCCCCCCTCCTCGGGACTGATTCTAGGAAAAGAAGACCTTTGCGTTCAGGAGGCTGTCGGCTATGGCATGTGAATGACTTCGGGGGTGGAGGATCCGGTCGTTGCTCAGGAGGTGAATCCCCCAACGAGGGCGTGGAGGTGGGCGGAGACCCCGCCGCCGGGGCCGCCAGGAGCCCAAATTCCGGCCCTCCCCTTCGAGCACGGGCCCCCGGGAGGTGGGACGTCCCCCAAAGGCGGGTTACGCCCAACGTAGTCCCCCCGTTCAGTTGGACGCCGTTTGAAACCTCCGGGCGACAACAGAGTCCGTCACTTGCTCGGACGACGTTTTTCCGAACGACGTCAACAGGATGGAAAACGACGGATCCGGGTCCGTTTCAAGTGATCGACGATGAAATTCGACGGAGCATCTCGTATTGATTGGCGTAGGAATACAAGAGAGAAGGTCGGAGGGGGGCTGGCCGCGGAAGGAGGGCAGGGCGTGTCGACAATTCGATACATCGAAACGCCCAACCTCCCCCTTTCTCACACCCGATCTTCTCACAATCGATACTTCACACTTGACCTTCCCGCCTTCTCGACCTGAATATTGACCACCTACCTACCTCATTCTTCAAAAATGTTTTTCGACAGAATTAATTCAAACAACTAAATCGTTCTAATAATTTGTCGAAGAAATAGAAACTACTGATCTCGGTCCAACATTCTTAAAACTCGAATTTTCAAATTATTTTCATACTAAAATCCGTTTCAGACGATAACTCCTGATAGAATGAGATAAAAAGTTCAAATTTGCACAAACAAATCTGTCTTGCCAATCGAAAGGCTAAGTTCGTACATGGGCAGACTCTGTACACTCTAAGGGGGGTTTAGGGGAGTTTTAAGGGGAGGGGGGGGCACCCATAAATTCCAAAAATGGAACAGTCTAAACACGATGGTGAAGTCAATCCAAACTGGAACACTTTGAAGATGAAGAAACGTGGATGTAACTTGAGATGTTCTTCAAGGTTCTTCTCCTCTAACCTGATAATGGAATGAGACATCGCTGATCGTTGGAAAATCCAGAGTATAATCTGAGTCGTTAGTTGATAAAAAAGGAGATGAAATTTGTGATAAAACCAGTCAAATGGAGACATTTTACATAAAACCAGTAAATTCTTCGAAAATTCGCTCTTATAGCCATGCTGCTTGACTTTGGATTTTTCTAATTATACAATTGACGACCAGTTAAGACACCCCCCCCCCCCCCCCACCGCCAGAAATTAAAATTCACTGGCTGAGAACTTCAATGCTCCAAAAGAGATTCTCCAACTTATCGTTGTTGTACATAGAGAAGAAAATACTGAGAACAAATTCAAGACATTGTAGAAATGTTCGCTATGAAGAAGAGAAAAATTTTCACTTCTTCGATTTAATCGCACTTGACAATTTGTTTTACTTTTTGAATATTAATATCTATTTCGAATGAAATTCATGAAAATAGTAAATATTTAAATTTAATTTAATTTAAATAGTAAAAGTTGTATTAAATAACTATTTTGTTGAAAACTATTGAATAATAATGATCGGAACATTAATTACTTAGCCTACTGTAGTGATTTCTAGGTGCTTGCTTATAAAAATTGGAGTTTATACCCCCAGGCACGGCGGTAAGCCCCTACTAAATTAGCCTCAGCCCCTTCCATCAGAAAGTTATGTCTAAAGCCGCCTGTGCTATGGATTATCCAAATGGTTAGAACATCACGTAATACGTTGACTTTCGAATAGTAACTGTAAACATTTGGACCAGAAGAAATTCTTTTTTGAACATTACGAGCAATTAAAAACCGATCTCGTCATAATTGACTGTTCTTTTCCGCTGAACAAACGAGCCAAACTTCAACAAGTACCTCCACATTCTGGAATTCGCCTGATTTTGTCTTCAATCAGGCAGAACTTTTGTTTTCTCCGTCTAAGTACGCAAGGTTTTTATAGAGAAAAATCGAGCAAAATTAAAACACTACCTGAATTACCCAAACCTTCCCTCTCAGTGTTCTCTACTGAGAAAAACTTGGTATCAAATGTAAACAAGTGTTTTATGTTCAACTACACTTACTCTGTGATTTGACCAGTTATCTACATCACATTCCAAAAGTGTGATTTACCTCAAAAACCTGAAATTTTCCTTATGAAGATATTTTGTAGTTACTCCTCACATATGCATAATGTAGAGATCGTAAAATAACCTATATAATATCGTGTCCAACGGTGCCCCCTCCCCCTTTATGTGTACAAAAAAGGTAAGTGATTTGAGGCTGATTTTTATACCTAGTAAAGATTCTAATGGAACTTGCACTTTGTACATTTAAAGCTCTGTTTTATTATTAGGTAACATTTAAGCAATCTTCTAATGTTTTTGGTCCAAAACTGACTTTTAAAACCGCCCTTGCTTGAGAATCTCTCCCCCCCCCCCACTCATGAAAATCCTGAATCCGCCCATGACAATTTTGCAATTTTCGGGAGAAAATAGAAGTAATAATAATAGATAATAATCAAGTTTTAGGCCAAACTTGTATCAATGTCGAAACGGTCCAATTTTTACACTTCTCAAAAAACTCTGTGTGTGGACACGTGTACTAATTGTCCAAGAGTTTTAATATGAACGTAACACGTGATATACTTGATAACACAGGTTAAAAACAAAATACGTGTATGCAATATTATTCCGAATTTGAGGTCGGTTGACCTTCATCCTGTCAGGTTTAAGGTCATTTCGAGGGTCTCACGGCAACTTCCCACATCGTCATTTGGGCGACTTTTCAGCAGATCCAAAAAACCATCTGCCAATGACTATGTTTACTGAGTAATTCAGTGAAATAAATCGTGAGATTTAGTGTTACCTTACTAGTATAAGCTTATACTTATTTAGATCGATCCGCATACACTTTTTTTGTTTATCCAGTGGAATCATACTCTGTCCACATTAGATGAATTCCAAACAGTATTTTCAAATGACAAGGTTCAGTTCAGGTTCAGGTGTACAAATTAATTGATCTAAAGTCATTTCCCTTGTGGTTCTCGATGATTTTCCTCCTTGTAAAATTATAATAGTGACTTGGGTGTTATTTTGGGTAAATAATTGAGAAGAGTGAATTCGTATTCAAACTTCCCGCTCAACTGATATCGATACAGCGTATCGACGCGCACTTCGATTCGATACATCGACATTGTAAAAACATTTCTCCGTCGTGAACACGCAGTTGTGGCTTCCCAGTTTTATGTTATGATGTGCGATTTTATTTCCGAGTTCGTTTCAATTGTATTTTCCGGATTATCAACAACTCTGACGACATGCCGACTATAAGCATCAAAGACGACTGCAACGGGCTGCAGGTGAGTGGAGTTTGAGTTGGATTTCGAGTGTTTTCTTGAATGGAATTAAGATGTCGACGATAGTAGTTGAGTTCCCCTTGTGAAGGACGAGGGCAGGGACAGGGTGGCGACTACGATCATGGGAGGGGCCCAACAACTCCGCCTTCCAATCTCCTGATTTCCTTCATCGTCGCAGCTTACGACTCGTCGTCACTCCCTTCTCTATCTAACATCTGGCCACCCACGTCAGTTGCTTTGTTATTAAAATTCATTTGTGTAAGGAGCAGGAACTGTTTTCTACCCGCCATCCCCACCTCCGTCCATCCTCGTTGTTACTAATCTTAGCAGCAAATTGTGACTGCCTCGTCCTATCATCACGAGTCGTAAGGATTCGTTTAGAGAACCTCTGGCCATCAACAACGTCGGTTCCTCTTGTTTTATAAACGCAATTACTTAGACGGATTATCCTACCCACTACACACACCCTGTCCATCCTCAGTATTCCCAGCAATGATCAGCAGGAGGCAGGTTACGTTAGTACTCGTCGTCACTCCCTTCTCTATCTAACATCTGGCCACCCACGTCAGTTGCTTTGTTATTAAAATTCATTTGTGTAAGGAGCAAGAACTGTTTTCTACCCGCCGTCCTCACCTCCGTCTATCCTCGTCCCATGATCACGAGTCGTAAGGATTCGTTTAGACTACCTCTGACCATCCATAACGTCAGTTCCTCTTCTTTTATAAACGCAGTTAGACGCATTTCCTACCCGCTACACCCACGGTGACCCACCTCCGTCCATCCTCAGTATTCCCAGCAATGTACAGCAGGAGGCAGGTTACGTTAGTACTCGTACTCGTCGTCAGATTTGTCTCACCAACATCTGGCCACCCACGTCAGTTGCTTTGTTACAAAAATTCATTTATGCAAGGAATAGATGAATAGAGGAATAGATGACCTTCCGTCTATCCTCGCTATCTACGTATAATCAGAACACCAACTACTTCAACAAATCGACGTCATTCCTGCCCGTCCAAACATCTGACTATTCGCGTCAGTTCGTTTGTTTTGAATTGTCCATCAAGAATCTCATCAAATTTTTGATAAGCTACTCCTTTGAAGCAATCTCTAGCATTTGCCCACCTCTTCATGACAGCTTTACCAACGAAAAAAATTCGTTTGAAATCGACATCTATTCTGCTGTCGTTTAAACGTCGAAGAATGTACGACAGTATTCACACTTGCCCGAAAAATCTGCCCTGTGAAACAGAAACGACTCACCCTGTGAATCATAACATTGCGGAAATTTGCCTCAAGTTTCCACACCACAGTCATTCCAGTGATCCCATTAAAGGAATCGATTCTTCGCAGTTGAGGCGATTTTTCAAATTTTACGGTCGATAGTTTGGGGTTTTTGTTAAGGAGAAATGCTTCATCTCGTCTAAAGGTTCTTTACTTTCACAAATTTTGTTGATAGTTTTTTGAAGGAGAAACGCCTCAACCCCGGGAAACCCCGAAGGGATTACACCTTCACAAAATAATTAATTCCTAGTTGTTTTGTTTAAAAATACCTCAAGCTCAAACAGCTGAGTAATTATTTGATCGAGAAACGCGTTTCGAGTCCCAATTAAACACCTCAACCATAATCTGAAGCAGTTTGGAGGGGTGAGGCGTTTCAGCTTCAAATTTTATCAAAATAAACAATGATATAAGGCGTTTAGACCAGAAGATGAAGAAGATGAGGCATTTCTCCTTCAAAAGCTGGTTAGAAAAATGGGGGTCATTTGAAAACCCCATTTTTGTAAACATTGGAGATGAGGCGTTCTTCCATCACAGGGCAGAAATGTTTTGGTCGGTTAAGAGACACCCAGTAGTCGTGCTATTGGCGAAGGAAGCCGGCAGCCCCCCAAGGACCGCCACTGTCGGGTAAACAGATTTCGATACCTAGTTGATTTGATTCATTGTTCTTCTAGACAACTTAAATAATGAAACCTTTCAGAATTTCCAAAGTTTTAAACATTTTTTGGTTGTCTTAAGTGTTGTCAATTTTAAATGTGGGGGGGGGGGGGGGGGAGATGCCAGAGATTGCTTTCAAAGGAGTGAATCTTCGATTCTTACATGTAGCTCATCAAACGTTTGTAAACTCATCCCTAAACCCAGTGCATCCAATTTTTTCTCCTCTTCTTCTAACGTCTGTACAGGATCAGCCACCTTACTGCGAGCCATCACTAACGCAAATCGGTACCGAATGAAGGTGACTGCCGGGTAAATGTGAAAAAGTCCAACCTCCGAGTCGGTGTCAGCAACACGTCAGTTGGATGACCTTTAAACATGTATTTGATGTTGGATTTTTTTGAGAAGCTTCAAATTTGTTCGACATACGTCCAGACTGGTTTTAGAATTTGTTTGTACATCAACATGTTCCGAGTATGCAGTAGGTACATCTTTCTATATTTGATGTTGAGCTCGGTTTTTATTTTTATTTTGGCGTGCTCTTTCCATCTTAGTTTAGCATTTATCGTCAACCATAGATATTTAGCTGTGTTTGCTGCTGTTATCATTTGGGAGTTGATCATAATTGACCACGGTCTATCTTTCTCATATGTATGAAGATTGCAGCGTATGCAAATTCACGTATGCAGATTTGGCTGCGTTGAGTTTCTTCTGATAGCTTCTTCTGCTGTCTCCCCCTTGACCGTGAATGCTGTATCAGCAGCGAAAGTTGCTGTAACTCCACTTTCATCAGATGTCAAATCCCTTGTGTACAATATTACCATTTTATTGTATACTGACGGGTGAAGACTTATTACCCTGTTTTTACCTACACACTATTTTTTTTTGGTTGCTCCAATAATTTGGGGCACTCACGGGGCTCACAAGGACATTGTATGCAGAACAGGACCAAAATTTGATTTAATCATCACACCTGCGGCAGTCCAAATTCGGCGGACCCTCTGCTTTTCTTCTGTGCCAATCTATTGGTTGACGCAAACCCCGGTCCCTGGACCTGGTGAAGGGATGCGGTAAAGGGAAGAGGTGGCATCACCATGGAACGTGTTCCTTGGGTATGCACCTCGGCATGGGAGTTATGCTACTAACTATCTTCTTTTAGGGCCCGTAGTAGGGTGTGAGTCAGTCAGCTTATGGGATAAGGAAATCACTGCAACCTCCCTACGACGGTCCATTTGCAATGGTATCCCGAAATGATAAGACTTTTGTCATCAGAAAGAAGAATCCGTCACAATTGACGTGCTCAAGCCAGCATTCCTAGACCGAGAAGTTAAGGAACCGCTGAAGAGCACTCCCGTTACCCTCACGGCAACGTTACCTGGAACTGGAGTACCACAGTCGTCTCGAGATCGCGTCGACAAACAACCTGGGAGTGGACTGGACTCAGACTCTATACAGACACTCCTCACAATAAGCCCAGGTTTCAGTGCGGCGGGAACGGTCCCACCCAGAGGCCCTGATACAATCTAATCTATTAAAGAATTGGAGACAGTTGAGCGACCTACACCCAAGCTTAGCGGGTTTCTAGTGAACGTTTGAAAATCTATTTGTGGACGCAATCGTCCCTTAAGATCCCACAAGGTCTAACTCAGTTTTTTGGCAAAATGAGTTAAGAACGGATACCGGGTTTGACCTTTATTACAATGCAGGAAAAGGCTTCTTCAACGTAGAAAAGCCGCGATAACCATAGAAATTACTACAGTACGTTGGAAAATCCGTTTTTTGTCTCTCCTAAAAAGTTGGGAAAACTGAGGACCTTGTGGGATCTTAAGGGCACAATCAATTTTTTTCACTTTTTGTTGTTGATTTGGAGATAAGAGATGTTTCCTAATGTCATCGCTGAATTTCGAAATCCTACGTCAATTTTGAATTGTCAAAACTTTCTTCACTGCGGAACGGTTACAAATTTTCAGTTAGCCAAACATGATATTGACAAGTTTTTGCAATTTTTTGTTGGTTTTCACCATTTTTAGTTTGCTAAAAGTGACTTATATTTTTAGAATTCAATTAAAAATGAGGTTTCACGGTGTTTCCTTTAGCATGTGGTCCGGTCGAGGAAGTTGGTTACTCCCTTACAAATGGTCCAATAAAAGCCAACTAAATCCCTGGTTATTTTCGGTATATTTCGGTTATTTTAGTTTCGGTACATTTTCAATAGAGGTGAGCCAACTATGACCTGGGTTATTTTAGTTTCGGGATACAATTCAGTAGAGGTAGACCATAATATGGTCCATATTAACATATTATGTTCGTCCATAATATTCTTGTACGCACTCCGTATTCAGATTGTACTCGTATTTGGTTTTTCAGAGCCCAAGAAAAGTTATTCCTATTGCCAAAGACGAACCGCTGGAGGTTATTGAAGCAGATTCCGTTAGTTCTCAAGAAGATGGAGAAGAGATCTTGGGGAATGCTCCGCCGCCACAGACGAGGGATGGAATGGACCAGCTCTCCTCATCACCACAGCCTCAAGTGAGTCTACTCTAACAAAAGGCCTAATTACACTTGCAGAGTCCTAGGCCGAGATAGGGCATTGGACCGAGTAAATCGCAGAGTAATCAGCCAGGACAGTGCTCGACCGTGTCATGGATGTGCATCCATGCGCTTCCCCTAGGCAGCTGTGGTGGAGGCTGGTTGGTGGAAAACCCCACCTCTCCACAGGGGAGACGGTCCCATACGTACAATTGCATTTTTCTTCACGTTTTTCAGTGTTGTTGTAGACTGGCAGTTTGTTTATATTCACTATATTTGCTCAAATCGTGGGTCCCACAGCAACACCACGGACTGTCATTTCGCCAACTTTTCAGGAGAGCCAAAAGAGTGGTTTTCAATGAATTCACTCTACAATATCTTTTCAATTTCTCGTCCCACTAGTTCTCCAAGTTCTTGATAGCGTTTTTTATCGTATAAAACAAGTTTGAGGCCAAAAAAGCAATTATCAAAGAAAATGAAGACGGTAAGTGGTGTTGTTTCGTCAATGCTTGATGGTAAGTTGTGTTGCACCTTCTTTTCGCTCTGGATTTTCACCATCAAAAATTCCAATAATTTATTAAATTAATTATAATCATCCATTTTCATGGATATTTTCCGATTTCCACAGTTTGGTCCTGTAGACCCTGGACGAGAAACATACGGGTTATTAGGATATACGCAAACAATTTAAATCACAATCTTTTTAATTGCGTCACAATATTTTAAAAATTAAATCACAATCTTTTTAAAATTTAAATCTCAATCTTTTTAACATTTTAATCACAGTCTTTTTAAAATTTAAATCACAAGACTTCCATCAAAACACAATTGTTCCATGGATAAGGAAAATCACAGTAGGACCTATTTTATAAGGTAACTACACACTTGGTTAGTAACTAGAAAAAGTAGAAAACTAGGAAAAAAGAAACTACTTAGAACTAGAAACTACTGCTTGTTCCCCGAAGGCTTCTGCTGCTCGTCCTCTTCCATATCTGGTGTGACGTTGAAGTTGGAGTTGTTGAGAACAATATCATCATGAATCTCACAAGCTGGGGCATCTGGAGCACTGACTGGGTCATTGACTAGATTGAAGTCGCTAATTGGGGGATCAAGATCAGGAGATAAAGACTTGTCATGTGGGAGATCAAAGGCATAGAACGGGTCTGTGATGGGATCCTCATAAAGGCCTAAAGACGGGGAATTAAAAACACAAGAAGGATCATCAGAGCTGCAAAATGGGTTTGCTACGATCTCTTCTACGTTTGATGTAATATCAATGACTGGGACACCAGCAAAATCATTCTGATCTCCTGTTTCGCTGCAGATGATCACATCCCTGGCAACCACGTCAGTGTCTTCAAGTAGGAACTCACTGCCATCGATTGCAGTGGGAAAAAAATGAGGTTCACTACTTAGAAGTGCAATTGGTTCAGAAGGGAGAACTGTGAATTCAGTTGTTGGAGCTTCTTCAGCTGACTGGAGGGATTTCTTGACGTGGGAAGGCTCAGTTGATGAAGATTTGGCTGGCAGGACAACTACTGCGTGGTTCTTCATACCCATTGAAATCATGAGGTCATCTACATGCATAAGCCCTTCACAATCTGAACTTCCATCATCAGGTGTCCCTTCCTCATCTGAGGGAATGTATTCACTGTCTTCCATTGAGATGTGGTGTCTATGAAAAAGACAGAAAAAAAAATCATCGCTAAAATAGTGCCTATCAATGTGGTTGAATGCCAACTTCAGCTAAAAAAAAACAAAAGGCACTTGCAAAAACCTATTCACTGAAAATAATAATGACTGATATGTTCATAACCAGTTAAGTAACGAAATAAAGGCGAAAAAACTACATTTCAATGCTTGATTCGGGACGCAACACAACTTACTGAACAGGAAATGGTGAAGCAACTCAACGGACTGTCATCAAGAGTAGGACTGTTTCGTTTGGCGTCAAGAAATGCGATCTAAAAAATTAAATATTTACAACTTGTAAATTACAAGTAAATCATCCCACTGCCACCATCGAAGTATCAAGAAACCGAAAACATTAAAAATAAGTTCTTTATTATTATACTGTCAAACACTTACCGAAATCAGGAGTACGCGCCGACCATCAGATTTCACGCTGAACACATGTGAAAACTGAGACAGTCCGTGGTGTTGCCTCAAGTTCTGGGGAAGAATACAGTCCGTTGGTTTGACATTTCTCGGTATTCTGCGCTATCTATTGAGAAATCGTCCCAACTTACATTTTCAACTGATCCGCCGCGAGAATGCGGTTCCAATGGTACCACCAACTCATTTTGGCCAAAAATGACAGTCCGTGGTGTTGCTGTGGGACCCTCGAAATATGTTTCATTTTACTCTATTTCCTACTCTCAAATTCAGAACTCTTTTCCTATAACATCGTCGAAATTTCCAGGTTATATCACTGCAGCAACTCCAACAACTGTTACCGCTTCAACAACAGAATGGTGTTGACCAAAAAACCACCTACGTCTCTGTGCCAATGCAGCAGAACGGAAACGATCAGCAGGCTAAAAGTTACATGACCCTGCCCATCCAGCAAAACGGCGGAGAGCCCAAGAATTACGTGTCTGCTTCTGGAGGACCAACGATGATATCTGTACAAGGGATGCCAGGACAGTACATACAAGTCAGCGGGGTATGTTTTCTGTAGTTTTATGCTTGCACGTACTTGTAGGTATGATAGCTCAACTTAACAGAATTGATCGGATTTGAAGATTTGGACGTATGTAACGACCAAATATGAAATCTGTATCCATGGGCCGCTGGATATTTTAGGGGCATCAGGTTTCATTAACTTATAAGTTAAATACGAGGGGCTTGCCAAAAGTAAGCTCCCCTTATTTAAAATAAATAAATAAAAAACCCACCTTTTCAATAAAAAATAAAAAATTCTGAATCAGCAACATTCTGGCGTTTACCATTTCTTTCAATGCATTTTTGATATCCCACCAACTGTTTTTTCAAACCGGCATTGTACGCTGGTTAGCCCACCTCCCGTAGGTACTTCTCAACCTCAGTTGTGAGCTATGGCCGCCCAACAGTTTCGGGAACAGGAAGAAATCACTGGGTGCGAGATCGGGTGAATATGGGGGGATGAGGGAAAATTAATTTCCCAATTTAATTTCAAAAGCAAATCTTGGGTTTGGCGGGCTGAATGGAGGAACAGCAGAATACCCTTGGAAAGCAAACTGAGCCTTTTTAGCTTCATTGCACTTCTTAATCTTTCCAGTTATTCACCCGAAGAATTCTCTTGGCCTCCCATAAAACTGTTGCCATAATCTTGCCAGCAGAGTGTACCACCTTGGCTTTTTTGGGAGGTGGCTCTTAAGTTGACTTCCAAAGTTTGCTTAGGTTTTTTGTTTCATGTCTCATACCCCGTAAAAAATCCTATCAAAAATTGTATCACCCTCTAAATCATGCATTTTGAAGAATTTTTTTCCAGCTGTGACTCGTTGTCTTCCATAATATTCAACCTCTTGTGTATTTCAGACTGGGGGTAGCGGATCCGGAGGTAATGCAGGTCTGACGTACAGTGTTGTCCAACCAACTCAGTCGGCACAGACGAACCAAGGAGCTCAACAGCTGCAGACTATTACTGTCGATGGCCAGGAGGCAGTTTTTATCCCTGGAGGTGCTGGAGGCCTTGGTACGCTTGTTTCGCCTCAGCTCCTTCGTACAACGTCGCAGCAACCTAACAATATCATCCAGTCTGCGTTATTCCCTGGTAATCACACGATTGAAGGCTTTGTTTGGACAAAGCCTTTAGTTAGCAAGATCATTATTAGGTTTAGTACTGTACACTTCGTCATAAACCTCCGACTAACATCTGCCTGTAGGATGTTATTAACATCACTTATTCATTCAAACTTTCAAGTTCATTCAGTCAATTTGTTTAAACTCCGACTGTGTCTATCATTTGTCAAATTTCTAACTGGTGGTTCGAGGCTCCAAGGGCCAATTCGTATTTTGACCTCAAGGAAATCAACTACTGTGACTTTGCCTTCATATATGCCCTTGTACATTAATTCATTTTGAAGGAATAAATCCCTTTGAAATGATTCTTTACTAATTATTCTCCTTTTCAGGTCAAAATGTCTCTGTTCGTCCAAACACAGCCCAAGTAGTCCACATGCAGCAGAGCACAATTCCTGTTCAGGTCCCCATTACGACTTCAAACGGCCAAACTATCTACCAAACTGTTCATTTCCCAGTTCAATCCTTCACATCAGTTCCCAATATGCTACAGAGCGCACCGATGGTTACACAGCAAATCCCGCAGGTAGGCAATGGATCTTAGGCCATGTCATTTCAATATAATCTTGAATTTAGAAAGTAGGATCCATCGTTCCGTTTCAAGAACTAGGTATTACTTTGGCAGTTTCAGCCAGCTCAGTTTATTTCAGTGGGGCGAAGTGTTCTCTCCCAGTTCTTTATATTTTAGCAGATGGGGACGACGCAAATGGCACAGATGGTGATGCCCTCTGGCCAAATACAGCAGGTGCAAGTGTTGACTCCTGGAGGGCAACAAGGCCAGCACACTATCGTTATTGGGCAGAATACAAGCGGCGTTGGAAATAACTCTGGAGGACAGACGATAGTCGTCCAGCAGCCTCAGTCCACCTCCACTAGCCAACCTGCCCATTCCACAACTACCACATCAACTCAATCTTCGAGTGGCGCCACATCCTCATCGACTCACGAATCCATCATCCTACAGCAGCCTCAACAGCAGCATATCACAATTGGTTAGTAATAATTTTGTTTAATGTACAATAGGATATTTTTCAATCGTTTGAACGTGGATTGCATATGCCAGTATGTTTTGGTGTTGCAGAATCTGTTGGAAGTAATGGTCAACAACAGGTGACATTGATCCCAGCTTCAAGCCTCGCAAGTCTCACCAACGGTGTCACAGTTCGTAATAACAACATCGTTCAGGTTATTGCTTTCACTGATAATATTATAAACTACAAACGCCCAACGACAATGTTACCCTCTGACAATACCAGTTCTATGAGAAACATAACCTGTCTTGACACTATTCAACCTCCCAATCCCTCCCACAACTCACACTCATCATGTCGTCAGCTCAGTTGTTCAGTTAAACGTTTCATGCGGTACTAATATTCCATGTAGGAGTACATCCCTCCTTGCCCTCGACCTCTCAATCCATTCAATGATAATACTTAACTCATTCCTCAGTTTTGAATTTCATATTTTAATTGGAGTTCCCAGTAATTAGACTGTAGTTACATTCTTTTGAAATATCCATCTCTCATTAAGTCAATTTTCGTCGGTCAATTTTTGTCTTTCAGTAATGACTGTTTTCCCTCCTTATAATAGATTACAGGAGAGGATGGAGATTGAGCCGTGTGTTGCCAAGCACTTTGGATGCCCGCTAGCGCTCGCATTTCAAAAATAATTAACATCCCTGAAACCACAGATCACATACCTACATATAGATTAGTTGGACAGAGAGTATAATATACTATGACGAGTTCTCTCAGTCCAACTACTAATGTATGTGATCTGCGGTATGTTTTTTTATTTTTGAGATGCGAGCGCTAGCGAGTGTTTTGCAACGCATTGTTCATCACATGGACCCCCATAATATCCTATAGATTACTGAATGCAGTTTTGGGGACTTCAAACAGTCATATTAAGACTCTTCTTAATGAATAATGGTCAGAGATCTGGGATTGGAGTAGCAGCTGAACGTTGTATCTCTAATTTGGATCCAACACTTGATGATAAGTTGAACCTGCATTGATTCTGACTTTCCATTTTATTTATTGGACTCATCATAGCTGCTATGCAATGACAGATTCACATTCTATTACTATCTCCATTGTTGTGTACATCTCGTTGCAGACACAAATTCCAGGACTGCAGACGGTCCATGTGCCAGGACTAGGAAACGTGCAACTGATACCTGCCAGTCCTCAACCTCAACAGGTTCAAACGCAGCCGCAAATCATTCAGTCGATTCCTGGCGGTACGGCGATACAAATAATCTGTAAGTATATTCATATTATGATGTTTCCAATGTTCTATTGGTTTTGAATGGGTGAAAATATAAACACTGTTTTTGAATTTTGCCATCCAGCGGCTGGAGGAAGTGGAGGTTCAACGCAGCCCCACGATGGCAGCGGCGGGGAGCGATGGCAAGTGGTGGGCTTAGCCAACCAAGGGGGAAATGCAACCACCACAGCTACCATTGTCCAACCTTCCAACGTCGTCCACTACGAGGAAGATGTGGTCTGTAGCAGCGACGACAAGCCGAGGACTACACGTCGGGTAGCATGCTCCTGCCCTAATTGCGTTGAGGGCGGTGAAAGGTAAGGATCGTCCAAGTTCAGGCTAACTATAGCTTCCTCTAACCCGTCACCTATTTTACTGAAAATAAAGGCAAAGAAATGCACAAGAGGGAAGGGGGTAATCACATTGTGGTGGGTGATGGCCGGTACTGAACTACGGCGCTGCACTTATGCCTTCACGTGAACTCGATTACTATAAGTACTTTTGGCTCGGGATGGGTATCATATACTCGATGTTTTAAAACATTCGAGGTTTTTCTTTAAACATCGATGTTTTCCTTACGATGTTTCTTTCCCGACATCGATGTTTTTCCTTTCTCCCAAAATACAAACCTATTCCACGTTTCAGTAAGCAATTGCATTATTTCTCTGCCTTATTCAGAACTTTAATTACCTACTACATTTTTTCTTATTTTGCGTGGTCCGTTTGTTTTTTATTGTTCTATAAGCTGCAATGTTTAGGTTGCATATTTTTCATGTCTGTCTTGATTGATTCGAGATATTATTTTATTAAGATAGTAGGGAATGCAACCCATCCCTACTTTTGGCGTAATAATATATTATCATATTGAAATGCCATCTTTCTCACACCTGTGAACTCAACAAAATGATTACTTCAATGCTGACGATTTCATCATCGCTTAGCCAAATGTTACTGAGATTAGTATAGGGATCGGTGTTTCAGAGGAGGAATGAGAAAGAAACAGCACGTTTGTCACGTCCAGGGTTGCAACAAAATCTACGGAAAGACCTCTCACCTCCGAGCCCATCTCAGGTGGCACACGGGCGAGCGGCCTTTCATCTGTAACTGGGAGTTCTGCGGGAAGTGTTTCACCAGATCTGACGAACTCCAGGTGATTTATTTCAATAGTTTAGAACAAAAATAAAATAAGTATGTGTTTTTGTCCTCATGAAAGATTTTACGAGGGTTGTTAGGGAAGTTGGTCAAAATCGCTTTTCTCCGAAGGACGATTGAGAACGACTGGTCCGATTTCACATACCTTTTGAGTTAGGTGTCCGCGAAAAACTGAAAAAGTGCGAAACCCCCCCCCCCCCCCGTAAAGAGCTCAGGGACCTCATAGTCAAAAACATACCTTCCACCATCCCCAAACAACCCCTCAAATGTGCATTAACTTTGGAATTGAGTTTCAATAAACATTTTTCCTCTTCTTCTTCTAAGTAGATGTTCACTCACTCTATCATCATACAGTGTTGTGGAGAATCGAGTGATGGAAAGAGTTCGAGAAGTTTAGATGTGTATCGTGTCTGCTAGAATGTTCCCATTTTATTTATCGTTTCCATTTTTAGAGGCACCGAAGAACGCATACCGGCGAGAAGCGGTTTCAGTGCTCCGAGTGCTCCAAGAAGTTCATGCGAAGTGACCACCTCTCGAAACACATACGAACCCACCAAAAACAGCGAAACCCTGTGAGTACTCGAATTATACCACTGTTTAACTTACTAAAAGACGGCAGCGATTGGCCGTTTGAAGAACATTGCACTACCTACACTCAGTTTTCGTTCTATGATCATACTAAGTACAAGTCTTGTATATTCTGGGAGGAAAAAGGGGAGTATGTTTTTCGATTTTGTGTTCTAATGCTAAATGGAAAAAAACTAGAATCGTGGATTTAACTGTTGAAAAACTGCGGAAATCGAATTTGTGCTGCAATATTTCTACTTCATGAAAGGAGCCTCATTCAGCTCCTGTATCCCCGTCTTCATTGTTAGCTATTGATTTCAAAGGCTTCTAAAAAAAAAAACCATTGATAGACTGACAAAAGTCCACAAGGAAATTGAAATAGTATATGTGCCTCGCTTGGAATGGCTTGTGCGAACACTGTATTTAGACAGGTTTCACCAGTGTTAACTGACAATGAAAAAACTCCAATAACACAGCCCCACAACAAAAATTCAAGATCCGAAAGACCATGGTATCCCTATATATTTTTATACGCTGAATCCGAATCCAATGTCCAAAAAAAGTTGAAACAGCCCTAAAATTTACACTTGAGGTTGAAATCATTCCTCATATCCGCTTCAGCAGTTCAGCCACCTCTGCTTGACGTCAATAATTGGGGTATTGCTGTCAGAGTCCTGACTCGACCCTCACCCAGGCGATATTTAAAATAAAGGCAATATAATGTATAATATAAAATATAGGCAATATAATAGGTATGTATTATTCAAAACGCGAAAGTGTGACACTATAATATAGTGTCACAATATAATATAATATATTATATTGCCTATATTTTGTACTAATATGCATAAAGTGCGTTTTTCAAATGTTATATTGCGAATATAATATATTATTACCTATAGTTTTAATTAATATGCATAAAGTGCATATTTTGATTTTCACCCCTGAGGTAGGCAATAAAAAATACAAAATTTGATGACATTAAAATTTCGAAGTGTGTTCTAGGAGCAACTCGATCCCTTCTACAACTTTGATTCTAATGAAAGTTTTTCATATAACGCATATGTACAGGCTCCATTCCGGACGCGGGGAAGCGCTAACTTCGGTGGCGTTGCGGGACCTCTTCAGGTGGTCCGATCGAGTCGACCGAGGTGTCGTTCGTCTTGTATTTGGGCGTAGCAACTTTTGAAAAAACCGCCCCCTCACTTTTCAACGCTTGTTAAAATGGACTCGGAAATCATTTCCCAACCCTTATTTAGTGGATGATTTTGACCGTACGTGCGAATTTTAGGGCTGCACGACTTTTTTGGACATTAGATTCGAATTCAGCGTCGAAAAACACATAGGGATACCATGGTCAGTCTTCGGATCTCTTCTTCGACTTTTTTATGTTTTGTGGGGCTGTGTAATTTACCATATTATTGTCCGTATTGTCTGTGATGCATGTTCTGTAAATTGATGAATATTAATTAAGAGTAGTAAATTACTGGTGGGCCTCAGGGGTGTGTTGAGGAGCCCTGTTGGGAACGAACTAAACCACTCGCGACGAAATCGTGGAAACCCATGTTAAGAAAAACAAGAGTAGTTGATAAAATCGTCTACTTCCACTGAAATATGAGTACACTGTAGACCGGTTTCGGTGATTAAACCATCGTCAGTAACAAAACAATACAGTATTGTTTTGTTACTGACGATGGTTTAGTTGCCGAAACCGGTCTTACAGTGTACCTACTCATATTTCAGTGGAAACAGACGATTTTTCAAATACTCTTGTTTTTCTTAGCTCTGTTGGGTTCCATGGTGCTGCTTACCGTCAACAAGAAACACTCATTTAAGAAAATCCATACCTACTGGCTTTTGGTGCCCATTAATTGAGTTACTAACGACTTGAACGGTTGGTGAGACCTGTCGTGATTTGAAGATAAGAACGATACGGGCTCATCTAATACTAACGAAAGTTGAGTTTAAAACCTTTTTTTTTTTTTTTTTTTGAAAGCTTGGGCACATTGCAATGGTGGGAACTGCTTGGTGATGCCTTGTAACCCACTGCCTGCTATATTTTTATTTTCTTCATTTCATTTTGTTTTACACATGTACATAAATATCTTATTTTTTGTTCGACATTTCTTTTCCTAAGGGTGAAACTGAAACTACCAAACTTGATAGTGATACCAAAGTTTCTTGGTCCCTTCCGAATATGAATATAGACGAAGACCTATTAAGACTTAACCCTCGTCCCAAACCTCAGGTATCAAACGTTTTATAAACTTTGTCTCTTCTTTTGAGTTCATTATTTAACTACCTTTGAAGTTAATTTAGTGTTTTCTTTGGTTTTTCTTTTCATTTTCCTCGACTTCACACTGTTTCTTATTAGATTACACGGATTGATTCTCAAACTCGTCCGTTCTTCAATCTTCGTAGTGTCTATCCCTCAGTTTTGAAACTTGATTTCCAACGAGCCATTTAACCATTCTATAGGCCCTCTAAAGAATATCACGACAAACTACCAATCCTCTTCATACCACTTGGATGACTAGAAACCCATTTGAAAGTAGAAAATGGAATCTGATTAGAAACGTTCCTACAACATTCAAGTAACGTGTGATTTCGTTGTTTTGGTGACTGAACTCCAAAACCTTCCACCATGTCACTGGTATGAGTCCCCGACAACATTCAGTGAGAATTTGTGCATTAGTTCTTCACATTTAGGTATCAATTTTTTTAATTCTTTAATTTTCCATTTTGATTCAAATATTTAAATTATGTACATTTTTAAGAAGAATTCGTGCACTAGTTTTTTAATTTCCAAGGAACATTCTTTAATATTTTCATTCAAATGTTTTTCAAGAAGAATTGGTGCACTAGAACTTTCTTTAAATTTCTCAAGGAATTTTCAAGGAAAATGTTTAAATTGTTCAAATCCATTTCAATTCAAATGTTCAACTCTTTACATTTTTAAGAAGAATTTGTGCACTAGTTTTTTAAATTCCACAAAAAAAAAAAAGTTTAAATTTTTCAAATCCATTTCAGTTCAAATGTTAAATTCTTTACATTTTTAAGAAGAATTTGTGCACTAGTTCTTTAAATTTCCGTCACCTTGTGACTGATACAAATACGAAATATTTTTGAATAGAGACTCTTCTCTAACTGAGAGCTCTATCAGGTCATTTAACTGATGCAATTTAGAACTGGGGGTTTTCTGTGCAGCCCTGAATCAGTTGCTCTCGCTAGAATTCGACTCAAACGCCCTTTCAAAATGTAGGTCTCGTCTTCCCACTGTTTCATATCTTACATCTCAGCTACGTCTGCGATTCACTCTGTTTTGTACATTTCCGCCGTCAACTTGACATGTACTCTGTTTAATTTGAATATTTATTTTTTAATTTAGACCTGTCAGCTTTGTTCAAGCTTCTGTCGCCACTTTTGTTCTGTAATGGTGAAAGGGTTGCATGAATGGTTTAAGTTTCACAGGTAGTTTTGATTAATTACGCTTTTGATACTAACTGTGGATTAACCTATGCAATACAGGTTTATGGTGGGTTGGAAGCTCTGTTGTACATTATATCGTTTGCAGGTTTATAAGATTCGCAAGGCACCAGTTGGTGCTGACCATTTTGAGTTTTAATGGGATGCACCAGTGTCTCATATTGATTGTTTCGTAAAATAACTTTTAAAGTTGACGATGGGACATCAAAATGGAGGATCAGACTAAATGAGGCTAAATCGGTACATGTCGATTTTACCAATCGTAAGATTGGCTACATCCCTACTTTCCTTAATAATGTGGCGATTCCCTACGCGAATGAAGCCAAATACCTGGGCATGACGCTGGACGCCAAGCTCAGATGGAAGGAACACGTCAAAAAGAAGAGAAGTGAACTCAACATAAAACTCCGAAAAATGTACTGGCTCATCGGCCGGCGATCCTCAATGAACATCGAAAACAAGCTACTGTTGTACAATCAAGTACTTAAGCCAGTTTGGACGTATGGAGCGCAGTTGTGGGGCTGCATAGCTCCAACTAATAGACAGATGATTCAACGCTTCCAGAACTGAGTACTGCGGTGTATCACTGATGCGCCGTGGTACTTCCGAAATGACGCTCTTCACCGCGAACTTCAAGTGGACAGTGTAGATGCAGTGATTAAACAGAGAGCTTCCGCTCATCTCGCCAGACTAAAAGATCATTTGAATGAGGAAGCTGCGAAGCTCCTGGACATCCAGGATCTAACGCGGCGCCTTAAGCGCTTGAAACCGCATGAGCTTGTGTAGGAAGTGAATGTGACAAGTTCAGAGAGACATGGGACTGAGTATGATGTATCTCGAGTCCTGATAAGGAATGACGTAGTACAATAAGTCAAAGTAATATTGTTAATGAGTATACTCGGTACAATAAAATATTATTAAATAAAAAAATTAAAAAAATGTTTACGATTGCTGGAGAATACGACAAACTGTATAATTTAAAACCATGAAAAATTCAGATCTCGGCTGTTGTTCATCTGATTTTCTTTACAGTTTGAAAATTGCCAAGAAGGCATGATCCTTGCAACTATTCATAACCCGAGGTGGATGAGAAGGGGTGTAAAATGGATCAGACCCTCAGCCTCAGGTTCCAAGGCGGTGCCTACACGCATCTACCTCATCGTGCCAATGGTTTTGTTAAGTTTTGAATGATACAATGGTATTCCACACGGAACAGTAATTTTGGCGCAAAGGTGATATACACCGTAGTGGAAGAATTAGTAGCGGGTTTCGGCTTTTTTTAGGGTAAGCTTCTCGAGGGCAGCAAAGCTTTTGGCGATCGTTTGGTTCTCCTCTCTGAAGAAAGGATATCTAGAGGGCACTTGAGAAAATCTCGGACGCGATCACAATGACCCCCGCTGGGGTCTGTCATCTCCAGTGGGTACCAATGTCCTATAAATCTTCAAAATATCATTGTTTCGTTCGGGCTTACCCTGCATACCAAAATGCATATCATCCACAGCCCACTTCGTCCTCAATTAAACCGGCGCTATACCATTTCATATCATGTCTGTACTTCATTTCAGGAAGTTACCACGTCGTCGAATTCCCAAGACGGGATCACAGTGGAGGACGACTCCTCGAGCGAAGACAAGATGCTCATTTCCCTTCAGGCTGACAACGACGCCTCCGAGCTCTCTATAGTTGAGACGATAGACCCCATCTAGTCCAACCAGATAATCACCGGCCTAAGCGTGAGTACCTATTCAGAATCACAATTCCATACTGACTGAAAGATTTGATTACGAGAAGTTGATATGAAGAATTAAAATTGGGAGGGAGTCCTTACAGACAACACTGTGTAACTTTGTTAGGTACTCTTCGTTTATGGACATGTTATTGAACCACATAAACACAACCAAGATCAGCAAAAATGATTCCCTTGAAACCATGGATGGCACTCGGTTTGTTGACTTCGGTGAGGAAAAAGGAAATTCTATGTAGGATTGCTAAAAAGCAACCTTTCAATTTCCATCTTCATGCATTCGTTGAGTCATACCAAATTATGTGTTAAAGTCCCTGATTAGATTGAGCAAGAAAATTTACTATAAACATAAATTACAAAAGACTGAGGGGGATCCTGCAAAAACTTCGAAAGTAATAAATGGTTGGACAGGGAAAAAATTCACAGAGCGAATTGTCGAAGAAATAACTGGTTTTATGTAAAATGCCTCCACTTTACTGGTTTTACAACAACATTTTGTCTCCTTTTTTTGCCGAGCAACGCCTCAGTTTATTGATTTTTCAACGCTGAGGTGTCACTCGTCAGACTCTTTCATTTTTGGAATTTATGGGAAGTTTTCCGACCACTGTGCGGCCTTTTGGATAGTTCCCGCTCATGCTAGCCCCTCCCCCTCCGCGAAAACAAACGCACCGCGCTCGCAGCTCCCTCCCCTCCAGTGTTGCAAACCCGTGGGATTTCCCATATTACGGGATTTTTTATGCGAATGGGAAAAAGGGATTTAAGTGTGAAAATGGGATTTTTGTGATTTTTAGGGAAAATAAGCCAAAATAACTAAGAAACTGTTAATTTATTCCGTATTCTATTCTAAAAACATTATTGGGACGGATAAAATGTAAAACTAAACAATATTTTTTGGCAACGGGATCGAGCGCAAAAACACGACGCGGGTCGCCATTTCCCCGTCGATTTGTGGGGTAAAAAACGGCAATCTTTCCAATCATTCGGAAATATTTCCAGGATTTTATCTTTCCGGAAAAATAAGTACCTACTCTAGAACTGATTTGGTGTTCACTAGTAGCTGCGAGGAGCGCTGGCGCATTTCGACGAGGAAACGGTTGGGAGTCTCATGAACCTTACGTCTTCGATTTACGACGATCGAATTGAACCATGAATATTATTGTGTTCTCAAATAGTAGGGGTATTTGAATCGTCAAAACTTGAGTTTCAAAGGGAGCCAATGACCATTCGCTCCGCCTAATTCGGAAGCCGCGAGGAGCGGTTGGGATCCACATTAACCCCATGTCTTCGATTTACGACGATTTGAAGGTCGAATCGGTTCATGAATACCCCTAATATAACTAAGATTATTATTACTAATACTACTAGTGTTTGTAAGCTTATTCTGAGTCCAAATTCAGCTGTTTCTCTTGGCCACACCGTGAGTGGTCAACGAGAAGCTTCATCTTTCATAACTACTACGTAGCGGTGGTAATGTGCAAAGAATTGAGCTGTTTGTATATTTGGATGTAAATGGAATGTATAAATAAATCTGCTTCATCTTGTTTCATTCAACGTCTGAAAATCGGTTTCAATTCACATTTTAGGACGACCTTGAGCTCGGTGTTGTGGAAGATTTTCTTTAAGGAAAAGTGAAGAAACCAAACTGCGGACAAGCAGCGACCGTCTTCTCGCAATTCTACGGCCTGATGACGTCAAATTTTAACAAAAATAAATGTGATAATTCTATTCTTCGAGGACTCTTGCAACGAAAAATCAAACAAAATACTTTGTACATTATTATGTAACATAAATGAATGAAAGAAATGTATATTTTTGTTATTCTCTTCTAAACGAAATATTAATTAATATTTAGGAACTAATAAATGTACAATTCGTAATACCTTATAAGCGATTAAAAAAATAACAGGGATGAGCACTCATTTGCGATGTGTCCCATTTTCTAGGTAATGTTGCCGCATTGAAGAACATTCACTGTTATGTTCGTAGGTAGAGACTGTTATTGTAACAGATATTTTTATCGGTAGAAATGTTTTAAACCTCATTAAAATCAAAAATAACATTTTCTTTTATAGTTTGCCCAATCACTGTACCTAAGTTGTCTCAACAAGTACACTGCCTACTGCTTGGGTTCACTAACTAGTCATTCGATTTCGTCCTTGTTCCGATGTCTTATCCCCTTTTTTGATACCGTAGACGTCAAAATGGTGTTCGCATTCATTTCGATTTTCTGTCACTTATTGTGTTCTCAAATTCTGAAATTGAAATGTTTCATGTTCCACTTTCAAGCCTCGTATTAGACGAATCTCATCTCACGAAGTTGGTCGTGGGGCTCTTTGTTAGGCTACCCACGGGTTGGGTAGGTGACGTCACATGACCTGTCAGAAGGATTTTGTAATTAAAAACTCGCTTAGACAATTTTGTTTAATGTGTTGCTTATTAGATATTGTGACAATTATAACGGAGAGAAAAATTCACTTATATACAATAAGGCTGTATTTTTATTTTTTTACGTTTTATTTTATTTTAATACAAATTAATCTATAAAGTGGTTGTAGTGCTGCCTGGACAGGGGTGATTAGTATTGGAATTATTCTCTCCAGTAGGTAATTCTTCCTCTGTCTAATCAAATCAGTTTTTGTTTTTCTAATGGTCTTCCAGTTGTACAAACAAAGGTTTCTATCTTAACGACTCTAAAAAGATTTCACTCCGGTGTATGCACCGATAAACGGGCTATGCGATCGTCTTTTTAGCTTCCTGAGCATCAAGGCCCCATTTTCAAGTCAATTCACAAGTCGAAATTGCTTCTTGATCGGAAGAGCTTCAAATCTACATGAAGTAGCCTATTGGAAGATGAAGAACGACAATTTTCTGGGGGTATAACACAAGTGAGCGAGGTCCGGTGGCTCCACAACCAACCTTCTCTCTATTTACGAATCAAGGTGTAAAATATTTTGTAAATTTGTTTTTCTCGTGTACAAGAACGAGGTTTTGCTAAAAACTCAAGTAAAATGTTAAGGATTCACGTGACAATATTTATTTAATAATTAGATGAGGTAGATGACATTTTGGCTGTTCCGTTACTATTTCTCATAGTAACATTTTGGCTGTTACTACTTGGGTTATTATTACATTAACGTTCTTCTATGACATATCACTGACTTGTTGTTTAGGTTTTAGAACTTGCTTATTATTGAATTGATGTAGTTGAAGACAAAAAAGCTTTGTAGACGTTCTCACCGTCTTCCTTTTTGTTCAGATATTTGTTGACTGGATATGAAATAGAAAATCAATAGGAGTCTTGAAAATGTGGTTCGGTTTTTTCATACATTCCTCATAGTTCCTAAGATAACAAATATCAGTGTTGAATTTACTAGAATACCTGTGTGGGGGCATTCAAGTCTCAGTTTCCAGTGCAACGCAAGAGTCATCTGATGATTGATTTTGGTTTATTATTCTAAAACGCCAATGATTGAAAACTTCAAATAGAACTTGACAGGCCTCCAATTGCCCTCATATGATGGGAGGGGATTTGAGCTTATGCGAGTAATTCAGTGGACAGAATCAGGATCAAACTCATAGTACGGTTTCGAAATTACCTCCCAATATCGCGTATTGTTTGGTTAGTTATAATATTATTATATTTCAAGTGATTTCCCTGATGCACCTGACTGGTTTCAATCAATCAAGGAGTTTCAGGTGCTCCTTCCTTCGTCTTATGGCTCTTGGTCAGAGCGAAGGGCCTCATTCTCTTCAGCTGAGCCTTATTATTATTATTTCCTGGATGCCAAACGCCTCCTTCCACGCTCCTGTGCCAGGTGACGCGCAGTGGGGTGAACCCCGATTCTAGCGGTTCAAAAGTCGAAAAATTAAGACGTTTTTTTTGGCAGGAGGAACCTGCTCTCCTATCAAAACAAGAGATAATAGCTTGGTTTTAAAGAGTAAACAACCAGAGCCGATGAGAATCATAATGCACTCAATAATTGAATACATTATGATTCTCAATCAGTTCATGCGAGTGAGAAGAAGCTGCGGTTCTTTTTTTATACATTTTTCCGATGAAAATCTCAAAAGATTTTTCGGAGTCAGGGCCTTTGACCAAGAGGAGAAGGCTCGACCCTCATCAATGATCGCTCTCTTGAGGAACTCACGTTTGCTGCAATCCAAAAACTTCGACAAGAGGGGAAAAGAGACAGCCTCGATATTGACATCTCTACGAGCTCAAAAGTAACCAATTCGCGTTTCCTATGAAAACATTCCTACTTGCAGATCATTAATATGCGTGTCCACTGATGAAGAGACTTTTAAGAGATAAGGGTTAAAACATCACAACCCCACCCCCATAGTCCTTCGGAGGGTCTCAGATCATTGCTTTCACCAAAACTACGTTTCCCGACTTTTGAGCCGCTAGATTCGGGTTTCATCTCACTGTGTTACGTCCCCCTTTCCGCCTACCTTGAGGGCTCCATGTTAGAGTTTGACGCTCTACTGCATTGTGGTCTGAAGCCCAAAGCACATCCTCGTCTTAATTTGGGCTTGTATGGTAGTCTCACCAGTCTTTCTCCACAGGTCCTGATAAGGAGATTATATTGATACAAGCGAAAACATGATCTCCTATTATCGTGTAATCTCCCACAATACTGATCAGTTTGCTATCCAATTTTCGTGATAATACAGGTTAGAGTTCCCTGTGGACCCCTTTCAAATGGAATAGTAGCACCAGCGCGAAGCATACTCGTTTCGTTTTTGTCAGGGGTTCTTATTAATCAAATAATATGCAACGGAGTCAACATTCCTATACCTATCCGGTATACTTTTTACGGAATTCGTAGTATTGAATGGATACTTGACACTATACCTACTTAAAGTAGTCGACAGTAACGAAACCACCACAAGTGTCGGCTGTATACAAATGAAGCGTTTGGTATCGTTCTTCAAATCTATGCTTCAGTGATAGGTGGATGTTCGGTACCTAAAGCCCACCATCCATAGATAGATTACTTAAGTCATTATTGAACATCAAACAACTAATCTTGAAGCAGGCTGATGATTCGGATGACTATAGTAGAGTTGTAGGTGGATGTTCGGTACCTAAATCCGTACATCCATAGAGAATCTCTATTAGAGATGCCGACTAGTTTGTAGATTACTTCAAAACTTGGCTCAATAGGGCATACTACACTACCCATGACCCTATAGCACATGTAGAAAACACGAATATTTCTTAGATCGAACCATGTACGGCCCAGCTTAAAGGAGCTCGTTTTGGCTAGAACGAAGCCCCCTCTGTTCAACCATTTTATGTAAGTCATTATTGAACATCAAACAGCTCATCTTGAAGCAGGCTGATGGTTCGGATGACTATGGTTGAGTGATAAGTCGATGTTCGGTACCTAAAGCCCACCATCCATAGAGAGGCCGACTAGTTTGGAGGTTATTCAAAAATTGGCTCAACTAGGCATACTACACTACGCTTGATTCTATAGTGTATGTAGAAAACTTGAATACGCAGGACAATGATCCAGAGGAACTCAAGATCTAGGGCCAACCATTGTTTGAAGGGACCGTCACCAGAGAGCACTAGCTACGACCACCTGTTGTGAGATGGATTTGTGGGGGGAGGAGGCCATATTGGAAGAGCAGTTGATACAGTTCCAGAGAAGCTTATGATAGTAATGGAGCTATATAAGTAACCGGGAATGATTAACGAACCATTTTCCAGGAAGGAGACTTAGAAGGAACATTCCCCATTTGGGAGCCCTCTTAGCGATGTATGGCCCAGCTTAAAGGAGCTCGTTTTGGCTAGAACGAAGCCCCCTCTGTTCAACCATTTTATGTAAGTCATTATTGAACATCAAACAGATCATCTTGAAGCAGGCTGATGGTTCGGATGACTACGGTTGAGTGATAGATAAACGTTCGGTACCTACAGCCCACAATCCATAGATGGGCAGACTAGTTTGTAGGTTATTCAAAAATTGGTTCAATAGGGCTACACTAGGCAGGACCCTAGAGTATAATATTAAGGTGTCTACATATTATGTAGACACCTTGAATATTTCTTAGATCTAACAATGTATGGCCCAACTTAAAAGAGCTCGTTTTCAACTAGAACGAAGCCCCCTCCGTTCAACCATTTTATGTAAGTCATTATCGAACATCAAACAACTAATCTTGAAGCAGGTTGATGGTCCTGATGACATTTAAGCTCCTACCTACTGTTTATCAACATTCAACGTGTAAGTCAAAGGGAGAAGGGAGTCCAAATTGGTATGAAATTCAACTTAAAAAGTAAGTTTAATACAAATCGAGGCAGTTCATGGAAGTGGAGAAACATTCAAATTCAATTCACACAACTAAAAATAATATTATTTTAAAACGACAAATTACAGCAAACAGTAAAATTTAATAACTGCAACCTCCGGTTGGTTGTTACGCTTAATCAGAAAGGTACAGGAGACAAGACCAGCCACTGCTACCTCAATCGCAAAACATCAACAAAAACTATAAGAATTCGAACATATAATAAATAAAAGAAACCCTGTCCTGTACGTGATATCACCAGCATTCATCTAAATCCTATAATTCACGAAAGAGGAAAATTCTGTTTCCTATGGTAGTCACTCTACTCTAAAGGTATCAAGTTATTTACAGGCATATCATTGTTATAAATAGAACTGGTAAACGTGCACTGATTTGGCCACTTGATATGACGAAGGTGGTTTGTACAGCATAGAAGAGGGAGCGATAAGAAGGAGGTAAATATTTACAAGCAAACTTCAAGAGACTAGAAAGTAATTAGAGAGGAGACGCTCTTCAGTCGGGTTGCTCCGCAGAGCTAGTTTGCCGCCGGCTGTCCGTTTCGTTGTTCAGGGCCATTGGCTCTTCGACCCTGCTGAAAACAAATTGAAATAACTCATTAAAAATTGCTGCGGTGTGAGAAACGCGCAATCAACAACTTTACTAGACAGTTCACACACAGATAATTGTCATTACAATTTTATTAAATATGATTTACTAGTTTTTTTAGATTTACTAGCGTTGCACGGGTCCACATGCATTATCGCTATTTCAGCCTATCCGACATACTCCCAATCCCCGTGGTCTCAAGAGGCTGTGTACCCAATTTCACCGCTATAAGATGACCGGGAGAGAATTCAGCTGTATCGTCACTAAGGAAAGCTTCGTTCACAATGTGTGTGTGAAATCTAATAGGTATTGGTAGAAACCATCCCAGGGGCGGATCCAAAGACACCCCCCCCCCCCTCCCAGTGGGTACAAAAAAGGTTCTTTTAACGATAGTGGTTTGAGCCTGAATTTAATAGTGGAGATTCTACTAGAACTTACACTTCGTAAAATTGAAGCTTTGTTTCATTGTTGATATTCAAGCAATATTCTATGTTATGTTCTATGTTATTCTATGTGATTGGACTAAAACTGGCTATAAGAACCGCTAAAAGTAGAACTGCGATGACGAAAGTGTGGAAGATACTAAGGGATGACTCAGACGTAATGTAATGTATCAGTAACTACTGGTGGTGATAGATCTCCATGCAGCAGCGAAAGCAAGGAAACAGTATAAGAATACCTTTGATTATTGAGGAACAAAGTGCCAAATTTTTTGGCAGGCGGTTCATTTTCTTCGAAGGAGTCAAACTTTCTCTTCACTGGGTTCGTAACTACGTTGAACGTTGCAGGACGCATGGCGATTGGACTTTGACTTCGGCTGTAAACAGATCCCAATAAATATGGGTAAGTACTCATACTCATCAATAAGCGTAAGCCGTTGTGATAAAATCATCAACATAGGTACCTACTAGAAATATCGGCACAGTAATTAAGTACAATAACAAATATGGCCTAGACATTGACGGATCGGGGAGGTTAGGAACCAATGGGTGGTCGCATTGTTGTCCAGTGGATTAAGGCTTAACCACTGTTTGGTCGGAAGAACACAAGGGCAAGAAATGTACTGAACCCCTGAGAGGTAAACTATTTTCAATAGTGACGAGGCCCACTTCCACCTCGCTATGGAAGTCGATAATCAAACTTTTCAAACAATAATCAAATTGGTCTATCAGCGATTTTAAAATCTTGATATTTTCATTCTGGTAAATTTTACATCAAAAGTACGGTAGGTACTGCTTTCAGTGGCAGCTACTGATAGGAGCATAAGCAGCAACAGTTGCTCATGTGCCCCTCCCTTGCCTCATATTTCCTCATGACTCCTGTCTGACAATTTTCCGTTTGAATGTGGCGGCCTGTGAGATTGACCAATCAGAAAGCGCAAAAATTCTCGCGAGGAGCAACAATCACTTGTTGCTACACGGGCGCTGGAATGCATTCCTTTTCATAGTTATCTTTCCTTGCATTATCATGTGTTCTCTCTGCTGGTATTCGTTTGTACTTTCGTTTTTGTGGTTCTGTTTGTTGTTTTCTTTCTCTAGTCATCCTCCTTTTTCTGTTTTCCAACAATGAATAATTCAGTAGAGTTCATCAAATTCAACTATTCCCAACTATTTTGCTTTGTTTGCGTCCTTTGTTGTAATAATCAAAATGAGTTAAATAATATTTATTATGATATAAGCACATTATGATATAATCATATTATGATATAATTGATCTGGCTCATTTGGCAAAACAAAAAACTCTGCAAATTCTTGACACAACGGTTCATTATCTTCTTTGTACAGATCACCCTTCTGTCTAGATCACTAGGTCTAAATGTCTGGATCCTAAATGTTAGATTAATTATTATTATCAATTATCACTAATTATTAACAATTTTATCAAGTACCTAGTGAAAATTATTATAATTTATTGTTAGGTATTAATAATTCGTATTTACTATTAATAATAATTATTATTAATTATGATTAATTAATACGATATAACTCTGGGGTTTTAAATACTACGTCGGTAATAATTTTTCTATAAAAGAAGTACCTACCAACAAACATTCGAAATTACCTTCATTTCCGTAGCACGAAACGCACCTCAGAACAACAAACTCGACATCACTTAAGCCATATGATGTTCCAAAGAGCTTGTTAGTATGAAAATGGACCTGTATTTCAACAGTTTGATTCACGATCGTGTTGTGAGGCACAATCTTTGAGCCGTCATTGTAAACGAACGGCTGGTCGTACAAAGCTGCGGATGGTCTTAAAAAATTCTACGGAACAAACTCTATCTAAATATGAAATAAAAAACATACCGTTCTATATGAATTTTTCGAGATATGAGATTTTCAAATTTTCAAAATTCGTTTTGAACCCTTTCCCCTTGACCTAGGGTTATGAAAAGTTTCGAGGACCATTGTGGGGTTGGTCGAAACCCATAAAAAAAATTTCGTAATTTTAACTCAACGCTAACTGGGCAAAGTGCCGCGGACGGCGGACGGACGGATTTTTTTTATTCGATTTTCTGAATCTACGTATCTTGAAACGTAAACCAACAAATTTTGAGGGGGGGTTAAAATTTTGTTTTCTTTGGGCGATTCCAATGGTTCATTATCGAAGATAATAAACCAAAATGAAGTACGAGGTACGCGGTGTTGGTGTGGGAGGGGGCGCAGAGACATAAAAGGTCTCGTCGTATGACGCACTAGTTGGCCTCCTGCCAGCCGTATTACGTCATACGCTCGTGCTAAATGGCTCTGACGTACTTGTTGGCCTCCTGCTAGCCGTCTTGCGTCATACGCTCGTGCGTCATAGGCTCTGACGCACTTGTTGGTCTCCTGCCAGCCGTCTTACGTCATACGCTCGTGCGTCATAGGCTCTGACGTACTTGTTGGCCACATGCCAGCCGTCTTACGTCATACGCTCGAGCGTCATAGGCTCTGACGCACTAGTTATCCTGCCAGCCGTCTTACGTCATACGCTCGTGCGTCATAGGCTCTGACGCACTTGTTGGCCTCCTGCCAGCCGTCTTACGTCATGCGCTCGTGCGTCATAGGCTCTGACGTACTTGTTGGCCTCCTGCCAGCCGTCTTACGTCATACGCTCGTGCGTCATAGGCTCTGACGTACTTGTTGGCCTCCTGCCAGCCGTCTTACGTCATACGCTCGGCGTCATAGGCTCTGACGTAATGGCCCGCCGGTCGCTTGAGTTCTGACGTGATCTGAGGGAAAGGGTGAATCAAGGGAACAAATTTTTCCCGTTTTAGTTTATGTGCCAAAGCAAAGACATGAAAATGTTAAAAAAATGTGTAAATAGGTACCTAAGCCCAACTGTAATGTCAATTTTCTGGCAATGAGTTTTCGACTATAGTTTTCATACCTTTTTACTCAAGTACTTATTGCAATTTGAGACTGATAATGAGCTGTTTGCAAATAAAAAGTCTGATAACTACTTTATTACATCTTATTAATCTATTTTCAAGTTCCGATTCACAGTTGAATGTATTTTATTTAGATGTCGTAAAATTCGAAAACGATGGAATGACGAAACCTGTCGACTACTGTCTCAATTGATACTGTCGACTTCTAACACATGTAGGTCGACTACTAGTGCAAAACCATGTCGACTACTGAAGAAAATGTCTAAATCCTAAATGTTAGATTAATTATTATTATCAATTTTATCAAGTACCTAGTGAAAATTATTATAATTTATTGTTAGGTATTATTAATTTGTATTTATTATTAATAATTATTATTATTAATTATGATTAATTAATACGATATAATTCTGGGGTTTTAATTACTACGTCGGTAATAATTTTTCTATAAAAGAAGTACCTACCAACAAACATTCGAAATTACTTTCATTTCCGTAGCACGAAACGCACCTCAGAACAACAAACTCGACATCACTTAAGCCATATGATGTTCCAAAGAGCTTGTTAGTATGAAAATGGACCTGTATTTCAACAGTTTGATTCACGATCGTGTTGTGAGGCACAATCTTTGAGCCGTCATTGTGAACGAACGGCTGGTCGTACAAAGCTGCGGATGGTCTTAAAAAATTCTACGGAACAAACTCTATCTAAATATGAAATAAAAAACATACCGTTCTATATGAATTTTCCGAGATATGAGATTTTCAAATTTTCAAAATTCGTTTTGAACCCTTTCCCCTTGACCTAGGGTTATGAAAAGTTTCGAGGATCATTGTGGGGCTGGTCCAAACCCAGAAACCACATTTCGTAATTTTAGCTCAACGCTAACTGGGCAAAGTGCCGCGGACGGCGTACGGCGGACGGACGGATTTTTTTTATTCGATTTTCTGAATCTACGTATCTTGAAACGTAAACCAACAAATTTTGAGGGGGGGGGGGGGGGGTTAAAATTTTGTTTTCTTTGGGCGATTCCAATGGTTCATTATCGAAGATAATAAACCAAAATGAAGTACGAGGTACGCGGTGTTGGTGTGGGAGGGGGCGCAGAGACATAAAAGGTCTCGTCGTATGACGCACTAGTTGGCCTCCTGCTAGCCGTATTACGTCATACGCTCGTGCTAAATGGCTCTGACGTACTTGTTGGCCACCTGCCAGCCGTCTTACGTCATACGCTCGTGCGTCATAGGCTCTGACGTAATGGCCCGCCGGTCGCTTGAGTTCTGACGTGATCTGAGGGAAAGGGTGAATCAAGGGAACAAATTTTTCTCGTTTTAGTTTATGTGCCAAAGCAAAGACATGAAAATGTTAAAAAAATGTGTAAATAGGTACCTAAGCCCAACTGTAATGTCAATTTTCTGGCAATGAGTTTTCGACTATAGTTTTCATACCTTTTTACTCAAGTACTTATTGCAATTTGAGACTGATAATGAGCTGTTTGCAAATAAAAAGTCTGATAACTACTTTATTACATCTTATTAATCTATTTTCAAGTTCCGATTCACAGTTGAATGTATTTTATTTAGATGTCGTAAAATTCGAAAACGATGGAATGACGAAACCTGTCGACTACTGTCTCAATTGATACTGTCGACTTCTAACACATGTAGGTCGACTACTAGTGCAAAACCATGTCGACTACTGAAGAAAATGTCTAAATCCTAAATGTTAGATTAATTATTATTATCAATTTTATCAAGTACCTAGTGAAAATTATTATAATTTATTGTTAGGTATTATTAATTTGTATTTATTATTAATAATTATTATTATTAATTATGATTAATTAATACGATATAATTCTGGGGTTTTAATTACTACGTCGGTAATAATTTTTCTATAAAAGAAGTACCTACCAACAAACATTCGAAATTACTTTCATTTCCGTAGCACGAAACGCACCTCAGAACAACAAACTCGACATCACTTAAGCCATATGATGTTCCAAAGAGCTTGTTAGTATGAAAATGGACCTGTATTTCAACAGTTTGATTCACGATCGTGTTGTGAGGCACAATCTTTGAGCCGTCATTGTGAACGAACGGCTGGTCGTACAAAGCTGCGGATGGTCTTAAAAAATTCTACGGAACAAACTCTATCTAAATATGAAATAAAAAACATACCGTTCTATATCAATTTTCCGAGATATGAGATTTTCAAATTTTCAAAATTCGTTTTGAACCCTTTCCCCTTGACCTAGGGTTATGAAAAGTTTCGAGGATCATTGTGGGGCTGGTCCAAACCCAGAAACCACATTTCGTAATTTTAGCTCAACGCTAACTGGGCAAAGTGCCGCGGACGGCGTACGGCGGACGGACGGATTTTTTTTATTCGATTTTCTGAATCTACGTATCTTGAAACGTAAACCAACAAATTTTGAGGGGGGGGTGGGGGGTTAAAATTTTGTTTTCTTTGGGCGATTCCAATGGTTCATTATCGAAGATAATAAACCAAAATGAAGTACGAGGTACGCGGTGTTGGTGTGGGAGGGGGCGCAGAGACATAAAAGGTCTCGTCGTATGACGCACTAGTTGGCCTCCTGCTAGCCGTATTACGTCATACGCTCGTGCTAAATGGCTCTGACGTACTTGTTGGCCTCCTGCTAGCCGTCTTGCGTCATACGCTCGTGCGTCATAGGCTCTGACGCACTTGTTGGTCTCCTGCCAGCCGTCTTACGTCATACGCTCGTGCGTCATAGGCTCTGACGTACTTGTTGGCCACATGCCAGCCGTCTTACGTCATACGCTCGAGCGTCATAGGCTCTGACGCACTAGTTATCCTGCCAGCCGTCTTACGTCATACGCTCGTGCGTCATAGGCTCTGACGCACTTGTTGGCCTCCTGCCAGCCGTCTTACGTCATGCGCTCGTGCGTCATAGGCTCTGACGTACTTGTTGGCCTCCTGCCAGCCGTCTTACGTCATACGCTCGTGCGTCATAGGCTCTGACGTACTTGTTGGCCTCCTGCCAGCCGTCTTACGTCATACGCTCGGCGTCATAGGCTCTGACGTACTAGTTGGCCACCTGCCAGCCGTCTTACGTCATACGCTCGTGCGTCATAGGCTCTGACGTAATGGCCCGCCGGTCGCTTGAGTTCTGACGTGATCTGAGGGAAAGGGTGAATCAAGGGAACAAATTTTTCCCGTTTTAGTTTATGTGCCAAAGCAAAGACATGAAAATGTTAAAAAAATGTGTAAATAGGTACCTAAGCCCAACTGTAATGTCAATTTTCTGGCAATGAGTTTTCGACTATAGTTTTCATACCTTTTTACTCAAGTACTTATTGCAATTTGAGACTGATAATGAGCTGTTTGCAAATAAAAAGTCTGATAACTACTTTATTACATCTTATTAATCTATTTTCAAGTTCCGATTCACAGTTGAATGTATTTTATTTAGATGTCGTAAAATTCGAAAACGATGGAATGACGAAACCTGTCGACTACTGTCTCAATTGATACTGTCGACTTCTAACACATGTAGGTCGACTACTAGTGCAAAACCATGTCGACTACTGAAGAAAATGTCTAAATCCTAAATGTTAGATTAATTATTATTATCAATTTTATCAACTACCTAGTGAAAATTATTATAATTTATTGTTAGGTATTATTAATTTGTGTGGTTTTGTTGACCGTCAGTAACAATGATGTTGAGGGATGTCGAGGGTCGGTCAAATGAAAATTGATTTATGTGCCAACGTTTCGAAGAATATATTTCTTCATCTTCAGGGCCTAAAAACAGTTTCATAATATTGATTACAGTTCTATTGTGAGAAAGTTGTTGTAGTTATTTAGTTATATTTAGTTACAGTAATAATTTAGTTGTAGGTAGTTTTTATAAACAATTTGGTTAAACGAATGACGTTAAAACAGATAGCTAAAGAGATAAATTGAAATGGTGTGTGGGCTGTACAATAATTTGTGACTTACAGTGGGAAGTTCTTTCCTCCAGGGCACCGGAGTTACAACGTAACAACTTAGCTTAAAGTTACCTATATATATATACGGATGAAAGTATATCCAAGAGTGGGGTAACAAAAGCCAGGACATCGTGGCGCCAAGAAACGTGTGAAAATTGAACAAACAAAGTCGTAAAAAGCAGGTACTTTAAAAAGGTCGGTGTTATTCCAACTAACTTCATAAAATGGTACACATGCGAAAAATAGAAAAACCTTGTTGAATTTTCTAGTGCGATATGTTTGTGACGTTTTAAAATGGTACCCGATGCCGTGCAATAGTGTTGTCGGATGGAACTGATGAAACTGGGGATTTGAGATTGATCCGTGGTTGCTACCTCTGCCATAAGTGTGTGTGGTTTTGTTGACCGTCAGTAACAATGATGTTGAGGGATGTCGAGGGTCGGTCAAATGAAAATTGATTTATGTGCCAACGTTTCGAAGAATATATTTCTTCATCTTCAGGGCCTAAAAACAGTTTCATAATATTGATTACAGTTCTATTGTGAGAAAGTTGTTGTAGTTATTTAGTTATATTTAGTTACAGTAATAATTTAGTTGTAGGTAGTTTTTATAAACAATTTGGTTAAACGAATGACGTTAAAACAGATAGCTAAAGAGATAAATTGAAATGGTGTGTGGGCTGTACAATAATTTGTGACTTACAGTGGGAAGTTCTTTCCTCCAGGGCACCGGAGTTACAACGTAACAACTTAGCTTAAAGTTACCTA
Organism: Stenodema calcarata; assembly: GCA_963920205.1. Classification (NCBI taxonomy): domain Eukaryota; kingdom Metazoa; phylum Arthropoda; class Insecta; order Hemiptera; family Miridae; genus Stenodema; species Stenodema calcarata. Next base: position 41,713,743 of record OY986049.1, on the reverse strand, counting down.
TATATATATACGGATGAAAGTATATCCAAGAGTGGGGTAACAAAAGCCAGGACATCGTGGCGCCAAGAAACGTGTGAAAATTGAACAAACAAAGTCGTAAAAAGCAGGTACTTTAAAAAGGTCGGTGTTATTCCAACTAACTTCATAAAATGGTACACATGCGAAAAATAGAAAAACCTTGTTGAATTTTCTAGTGCGATATGTTTGTGACGTTTTAAAATGGTACCCGATGCCGTGCAATAGTGTTGTCGGATGGAACTGATGAAACTGGGGATTTGAGATTGATCCGTGGTTGCTACCTCTGCCATAAGTGTGTGTGGTTTTGTTGACCGTCAGTAACAATGATGTTGAGGGATGTCGAGGGTCGGTCAAATGAAAATTGATTTATGTGCCAACGTTTCGAAGAATATATTTCTTCATCTTCAGGGCCTAAAAACAGTTTCATAATATTGATTACAGTTCTATTGTGAGAAAGTTGTTGTAGTTATTTAGTTATATTTAGTTACAGTAATAATTTAGTTGTAGGTAGTTTTTATAAACAATTTGGTTAAACGAATGACGTTAAAACAGATAGCTAAAGAGATAAATTGAAATGGTGTGTGGGCTGTACAATAATTTGTGACTTACAGTGGGAAGTTCTTTCCTCCAGGGCACCGGAGTTACAACGTAACAACTTAGCTTAAAGTTACCTATATATATATACGGATGAAAGTATATCCAAGAGTGGGGTAACAAAAGCCAGGACATCGTGGCGCCAAGAAACGTGTGAAAATTGAACAAACAAAGTCGTAAAAAGCAGGTACTTTAAAAAGGTCGGTGTTATTCCAACTAACTTCATAAAATGGTACACATGCGAAAAATAGAAAAACCTTGTTGAATTTTCTAGTGCGATATGTTTGTGACGTTTTAAAATGGTACCCGATGCCGTGCAATAGTGTTGTCGGATGGAACTGATGAAACTGGGGATTTGAGATTGATCCGTGGTTGCTACCTCTGCCATAAGTGTGTGTGGTTTTGTTGACCGTCAGTAACAATGATGTTGAGGGATGTCGAGGGTCGGTCAAATGAAAATTGATTTATGTGCCAACGTTTCGAAGAATATATTTCTTCATCTTCAGGGCCTAAAAACAGTTTCATAATATTGATTACAGTTCTATTGTGAGAAAGTTGTTGTAGTTATTTAGTTATATTTAGTTACAGTAATAATTTAGTTGTAGGTAGTTTTTATAAACAATTTGGTTAAACGAATGACGTTAAAACAGATAGCTAAAGAGATAAATTGAAATGGTGTGTGGGCTGTACAATAATTTGTGACTTACAGTGGGAAGTTCTTTCCTCCAGGGCACCGGAGTTACAACGTAACAACTTAGCTTAAAGTTACCTATATATATATACGGATGAAAGTATATCCAAGAGTGGGGTAACAAAAGCCAGGACATCGTGGCGCCAAGAAACGTGTGAAAATTGAACAAACAAAGTCGTAAAAAGCAGGTACTTTAAAAAGGTCGGTGTTATTCCAACTAACTTCATAAAATGGTACACATGCGAAAAATAGAAAAACCTTGTTGAATTTTCTAGTGCGATATGTTTGTGACGTTTTAAAATGGTACCCGATGCCGTGCAATAGTGTTGTCGGATGGAACTGATGAAACTGGGGATTTGAGATTGATCCGTGGTTGCTACCTCTGCCATAAGTGTGTGTGGTTTTGTTGACCGTCAGTAACAATGATGTTGAGGGATGTCGAGGGTCGGTCAAATGAAAATTGATTTATGTGCCAACGTTTCGAAGAATATATTTCTTCATCTTCAGGGCCTAAAAACAGTTTCATAATATTGATTACAGTTCTATTGTGAGAAAGTTGTTGTAGTTATTTAGTTATATTTAGTTACAGTAATAATTTAGTTGTAGGTAGTTTTTATAAACAATTTGGTTAAACGAATGACGTTAAAACAGATAGCTAAAGAGATAAATTGAAATGGTGTGTGGGCTGTACAATAATTTGTGACTTACAGTGGGAAGTTCTTTCCTCCAGGGCACCGGAGTTACAACGTAACAACTTAGCTTAAAGTTACCTATATATATATACGGATGAAAGTATATCCAAGAGTGGGGTAACAAAAGCCAGGACATCGTGGCGCCAAGAAACGTGTGAAAATTGAACAAACAAAGTCGTAAAAAGCAGGTACTTTAAAAAGGTCGGTGTTATTCCAACTAACTTCATAAAATGGTACACATGCGAAAAATAGAAAAACCTTGTTGAATTTTCTAGTGCGATATGTTTGTGACGTTTTAAAATGGTACCCGATGCCGTGCAATAGTGTTGTCGGATGGAACTGATGAAACTGGGGATTTGAGATTGATCCGTGGTTGCTACCTCTGCCATAAGTGTGTGTGGTTTTGTTGACCGTCAGTAACAATGATGTTGAGGGATGTCGAGGGTCGGTCAAATGAAAATTGATTTATGTGCCAACGTTTCGAAGAATATATTTCTTCATCTTCAGGGCCTAAAAACAGTTTCATAATATTGATTACAGTTCTATTGTGAGAAAGTTGTTGTAGTTATTTAGTTATATTTAGTTACAGTAATAATTTAGTTGTAGGTAGTTTTTATAAACAATTTGGTTAAACGAATGACGTTAAAACAGATAGCTAAAGAGATAAATTGAAATGGTGTGTGGGCTGTACAATAATTTGTGACTTACAGTGGGAAGTTCTTTCCTCCAGGGCACCGGAGTTACAACGTAACAACTTAGCTTAAAGTTACCTATATATATATACGGATGAAAGTATATCCAAGAGTGGGGTAACAAAAGCCAGGACATCGTGGCGCCAAGAAACGTGTGAAAATTGAACAAACAAAGTCGTAAAAAGCAGGTACTTTAAAAAGGTCGGTGTTATTCCAACTAACTTCATAAAATGGTACACATGCGAAAAATAGAAAAACCTTGTTGAATTTTCTAGTGCGATATGTTTGTGACGTTTTAAAATGGTACCCGATGCCGTGCAATAGTGTTGTCGGATGGAACTGATGAAACTGGGGATTTGAGATTGATCCGTGGTTGCTACCTCTGCCATAAGTGTGTGTGGTTTTGTTGACCGTCAGTAACAATGATGTTGAGGGATGTCGAGGGTCGGTCAAATGAAAATTGATTTATGTGCCAACGTTTCGAAGAATATATTTCTTCATCTTCAGGGCCTAAAAACAGTTTCATAATATTGATTACAGTTCTATTGTGAGAAAGTTGTTGTAGTTATTTAGTTATATTTAGTTACAGTAATAATTTAGTTGTAGGTAGTTTTTATAAACAATTTGGTTAAACGAATGACGTTAAAACAGATAGCTAAAGAGATAAATTGAAATGGTGTGTGGGCTGTACAATAATTTGTGACTTACAGTGGGAAGTTCTTTCCTCCAGGGCACCGGAGTTACAACGTAACAACTTAGCTTAAAGTTACCTATATATATATACGGATGAAAGTATATCCAAGAGTGGGGTAACAAAAGCCAGGACATCGTGGCGCCAAGAAACGTGTGAAAATTGAACAAACAAAGTCGTAAAAAGCAGGTACTTTAAAAAGGTCGGTGTTATTCCAACTAACTTCATAAAATGGTACACATGCGAAAAATAGAAAAACCTTGTTGAATTTTCTAGTGCGATATGTTTGTGACGTTTTAAAATGGTACCCGATGCCGTGCAATAGTGTTGTCGGATGGAACTGATGAAACTGGGGATTTGAGATTGATCCGTGGTTGCTACCTCTGCCATAAGTGTGTGTGGTTTTGTTGACCGTCAGTAACAATGATGTTGAGGGATGTCGAGGGTCGGTCAAATGAAAATTGATTTATGTGCCAACGTTTCGAAGAATATATTTCTTCATCTTCAGGGCCTAAAAACAGTTTCATAATATTGATTACAGTTCTATTGTGAGAAAGTTGTTGTAGTTATTTAGTTATATTTAGTTACAGTAATAATTTAGTTGTAGGTAGTTTTTATAAACAATTTGGTTAAACGAATGACGTTAAAACAGATAGCTAAAGAGATAAATTGAAATGGTGTGTGGGCTGTACAATAATTTGTGACTTACAGTGGGAAGTTCTTTCCTCCAGGGCACCGGAGTTACAACGTAACAACTTAGCTTAAAGTTACCTATATATATATACGGATGAAAGTATATCCAAGAGTGGGGTAACAAAAGCCAGGACATCGTGGCGCCAAGAAACGTGTGAAAATTGAACAAACAAAGTCGTAAAAAGCAGGTACTTTAAAAAGGTCGGTGTTATTCCAACTAACTTCATAAAATGGTACACATGCGAAAAATAGAAAAACCTTGTTGAATTTTCTAGTGCGATATGTTTGTGACGTTTTAAAATGGTACCCGATGCCGTGCAATAGTGTTGTCGGATGGAACTGATGAAACTGGGGATTTGAGATTGATCCGTGGTTGCTACCTCTGCCATAAGTGTGTGTGGTTTTGTTGACCGTCAGTAACAATGATGTTGAGGGATGTCGAGGGTCGGTCAAATGAAAATTGATTTATGTGCCAACGTTTCGAAGAATATATTTCTTCATCTTCAGGGCCTAAAAACAGTTTCATAATATTGATTACAGTTCTATTGTGAGAAAGTTGTTGTAGTTATTTAGTTATATTTAGTTACAGTAATAATTTAGTTGTAGGTAGTTTTTATAAACAATTTGGTTAAACGAATGACGTTAAAACAGATAGCTAAAGAGATAAATTGAAATGGTGTGTGGGCTGTACAATAATTTGTGACTTACAGTGGGAAGTTCTTTCCTCCAGGGCACCGGAGTTACAACGTAACAACTTAGCTTAAAGTTACCTATATATATATACGGATGAAAGTATATCCAAGAGTGGGGTAACAAAAGCCAGGACATCGTGGCGCCAAGAAACGTGTGAAAATTGAACAAACAAAGTCGTAAAAAGCAGGTACTTTAAAAAGGTCGGTGTTATTCCAACTAACTTCATAAAATGGTACACATGCGAAAAATAGAAAAACCTTGTTGAATTTTCTAGTGCGATATGTTTGTGACGTTTTAAAATGGTACCCGATGCCGTGCAATAGTGTTGTCGGATGGAACTGATGAAACTGGGGATTTGAGATTGATCCGTGGTTGCTACCTCTGCCATAAGTGTGTGTGGTTTTGTTGACCGTCAGTAACAATGATGTTGAGGGATGTCGAGGGTCGGTCAAATGAAAATTGATTTATGTGCCAACGTTTCGAAGAATATATTTCTTCATCTTCAGGGCCTAAAAACAGTTTCATAATATTGATTACAGTTCTATTGTGAGAAAGTTGTTGTAGTTATTTAGTTATATTTAGTTACAGTAATAATTTAGTTGTAGGTAGTTTTTATAAACAATTTGGTTAAACGAATGACGTTAAAACAGATAGCTAAAGAGATAAATTGAAATGGTGTGTGGGCTGTACAATAATTTGTGACTTACAGTGGGAAGTTCTTTCCTCCAGGGCACCGGAGTTACAACGTAACAACTTAGCTTAAAGTTACCTATATATATATACGGATGAAAGTATATCCAAGAGTGGGGTAACAAAAGCCAGGACATCGTGGCGCCAAGAAACGTGTGAAAATTGAACAAACAAAGTCGTAAAAAGCAGGTACTTTAAAAAGGTCGGTGTTATTCCAACTAACTTCATAAAATGGTACACATGCGAAAAATAGAAAAACCTTGTTGAATTTTCTAGTGCGATATGTTTGTGACGTTTTAAAATGGTACCCGATGCCGTGCAATAGTGTTGTCGGATGGAACTGATGAAACTGGGGATTTGAGATTGATCCGTGGTTGCTACCTCTGCCATAAGTGTGTGTGGTTTTGTTGACCGTCAGTAACAATGATGTTGAGGGATGTCGAGGGTCGGTCAAATGAAAATTGATTTATGTGCCAACGTTTCGAAGAATATATTTCTTCATCTTCAGGGCCTAAAAACAGTTTCATAATATTGATTACAGTTCTATTGTGAGAAAGTTGTTGTAGTTATTTAGTTATATTTAGTTACAGTAATAATTTAGTTGTAGGTAGTTTTTATAAACAATTTGGTTAAACGAATGACGTTAAAACAGATAGCTAAAGAGATAAATTGAAATGGTGTGTGGGCTGTACAATAATTTGTGACTTACAGTGGGAAGTTCTTTCCTCCAGGGCACCGGAGTTACAACGTAACAACTTAGCTTAAAGTTACCTATATATATATACGGATGAAAGTATATCCAAGAGTGGGGTAACAAAAGCCAGGACATCGTGGCGCCAAGAAACGTGTGAAAATTGAACAAACAAAGTCGTAAAAAGCAGGTACTTTAAAAAGGTCGGTGTTATTCCAACTAACTTCATAAAATGGTACACATGCGAAAAATAGAAAAACCTTGTTGAATTTTCTAGTGCGATATGTTTGTGACGTTTTAAAATGGTACCCGATGCCGTGCAATAGTGTTGTCGGATGGAACTGATGAAACTGGGGATTTGAGATTGATCCGTGGTTGCTACCTCTGCCATAAGTGTGTGTGGTTTTGTTGACCGTCAGTAACAATGATGTTGAGGGATGTCGAGGGTCGGTCAAATGAAAATTGATTTATGTGCCAACGTTTCGAAGAATATATTTCTTCATCTTCAGGGCCTAAAAACAGTTTCATAATATTGATTACAGTTCTATTGTGAGAAAGTTGTTGTAGTTATTTAGTTATATTTAGTTACAGTAATAATTTAGTTGTAGGTAGTTTTTATAAACAATTTGGTTAAACGAATGACGTTAAAACAGATAGCTAAAGAGATAAATTGAAATGGTGTGTGGGCTGTACAATAATTTGTGACTTACAGTGGGAAGTTCTTTCCTCCAGGGCACCGGAGTTACAACGTAACAACTTAGCTTAAAGTTACCTATATATATATACGGATGAAAGTATATCCAAGAGTGGGGTAACAAAAGCCAGGACATCGTGGCGCCAAGAAACGTGTGAAAATTGAACAAACAAAGTCGTAAAAAGCAGGTACTTTAAAAAGGTCGGTGTTATTCCAACTAACTTCATAAAATGGTACACATGCGAAAAATAGAAAAACCTTGTTGAATTTTCTAGTGCGATATGTTTGTGACGTTTTAAAATGGTACCCGATGCCGTGCAATAGTGTTGTCGGATGGAACTGATGAAACTGGGGATTTGAGATTGATCC
>OY986049.1:41364362-41706335 GCA_963920205.1 Stenodema calcarata | reverse complement strand
CCACTGTAAGTCACAAATTATTGTACAGCCCACACACCATTTCAATTTATCTCTTTAGCTATCTGTTTTAACGTCATTCGTTTAACCAAATTGTTTATAAAAACTACCTACAACTAAATTATTACTGTAACTAAATATAACTAAATAACTACAACAACTTTCTCACAATAGAACTGTAATCAATATTATGAAACTGTTTTTAGGCCCTGAAGATGAAGAAATATATTCTTCGAAACGTTGGCACATAAATCAATTTTCATTTGACCGACCCTCGACATCCCTCAACATCATTGTTACTGACGGTCAACAAAACCACACACACTTATGGCAGAGGTAGCAACCACGGATCAATCTCAAATCCCCAGTTTCATCAGTTCCATCCGACAACACTATTGCACGGCATCGGGTACCATTTTAAAACGTCACAAACATATCGCACTAGAAAATTCAACAAGGTTTTTCTATTTTTCGCATGTGTACCATTTTATGAAGTTAGTTGGAATAACACCGACCTTTTTAAAGTACCTGCTTTTTACGACTTTGTTTGTTCAATTTTCACACGTTTCTTGGCGCCACGATGTCCTGGCTTTTGTTACCCCACTCTTGGATATACTTTCATCCGTATATATATATAGGTAACTTTAAGCTAAGTTGTTACGTTGTAACTCCGGTGCCCTGGAGGAAAGAACTTCCCACTGTAAGTCACAAATTATTGTACAGCCCACACACCATTTCAATTTATCTCTTTAGCTATCTGTTTTAACGTCATTCGTTTAACCAAATTGTTTATAAAAACTACCTACAACTAAATTATTACTGTAACTAAATATAACTAAATAACTACAACAACTTTCTCACAATAGAACTGTAATCAATATTATGAAACTGTTTTTAGGCCCTGAAGATGAAGAAATATATTCTTCGAAACGTTGGCACATAAATCAATTTTCATTTGACCGACCCTCGACATCCCTCAACATCATTGTTACTGACGGTCAACAAAACCACACACACTTATGGCAGAGGTAGCAACCACGGATCAATCTCAAATCCCCAGTTTCATCAGTTCCATCCGACAACACTATTGCACGGCATCGGGTACCATTTTAAAACGTCACAAACATATCGCACTAGAAAATTCAACAAGGTTTTTCTATTTTTCGCATGTGTACCATTTTATGAAGTTAGTTGGAATAACACCGACCTTTTTAAAGTACCTGCTTTTTACGACTTTGTTTGTTCAATTTTCACACGTTTCTTGGCGCCACGATGTCCTGGCTTTTGTTACCCCACTCTTGGATATACTTTCATCCGTATATATATATAGGTAACTTTAAGCTAAGTTGTTACGTTGTAACTCCGGTGCCCTGGAGGAAAGAACTTCCCACTGTAAGTCACAAATTATTGTACAGCCCACACACCATTTCAATTTATCTCTTTAGCTATCTGTTTTAACGTCATTCGTTTAACCAAATTGTTTATAAAAACTACCTACAACTAAATTATTACTGTAACTAAATATAACTAAATAACTACAACAACTTTCTCACAATAGAACTGTAATCAATATTATGAAACTGTTTTTAGGCCCTGAAGATGAAGAAATATATTCTTCGAAACGTTGGCACATAAATCAATTTTCATTTGACCGACCCTCGACATCCCTCAACATCATTGTTACTGACGGTCAACAAAACCACACACACTTATGGCAGAGGTAGCAACCACGGATCAATCTCAAATCCCCAGTTTCATCAGTTCCATCCGACAACACTATTGCACGGCATCGGGTACCATTTTAAAACGTCACAAACATATCGCACTAGAAAATTCAACAAGGTTTTTCTATTTTTCGCATGTGTACCATTTTATGAAGTTAGTTGGAATAACACCGACCTTTTTAAAGTACCTGCTTTTTACGACTTTGTTTGTTCAATTTTCACACGTTTCTTGGCGCCACGATGTCCTGGCTTTTGTTACCCCACTCTTGGATATACTTTCATCCGTATATATATATAGGTAACTTTAAGCTAAGTTGTTACGTTGTAACTCCGGTGCCCTGGAGGAAAGAACTTCCCACTGTAAGTCACAAATTATTGTACAGCCCACACACCATTTCAATTTATCTCTTTAGCTATCTGTTTTAACGTCATTCGTTTAACCAAATTGTTTATAAAAACTACCTACAACTAAATTATTACTGTAACTAAATATAACTAAATAACTACAACAACTTTCTCACAATAGAACTGTAATCAATATTATGAAACTGTTTTTAGGCCCTGAAGATGAAGAAATATATTCTTCGAAACGTTGGCACATAAATCAATTTTCATTTGACCGACCCTCGACATCCCTCAACATCATTGTTACTGACGGTCAACAAAACCACACACACTTATGGCAGAGGTAGCAACCACGGATCAATCTCAAATCCCCAGTTTCATCAGTTCCATCCGACAACACTATTGCACGGCATCGGGTACCATTTTAAAACGTCACAAACATATCGCACTAGAAAATTCAACAAGGTTTTTCTATTTTTCGCATGTGTACCATTTTATGAAGTTAGTTGGAATAACACCGACCTTTTTAAAGTACCTGCTTTTTACGACTTTGTTTGTTCAATTTTCACACGTTTCTTGGCGCCACGATGTCCTGGCTTTTGTTACCCCACTCTTGGATATACTTTCATCCGTATATATATATAGGTAACTTTAAGCTAAGTTGTTACGTTGTAACTCCGGTGCCCTGGAGGAAAGAACTTCCCACTGTAAGTCACAAATTATTGTACAGCCCACACACCATTTCAATTTATCTCTTTAGCTATCTGTTTTAACGTCATTCGTTTAACCAAATTGTTTATAAAAACTACCTACAACTAAATTATTACTGTAACTAAATATAACTAAATAACTACAACAACTTTCTCACAATAGAACTGTAATCAATATTATGAAACTGTTTTTAGGCCCTGAAGATGAAGAAATATATTCTTCGAAACGTTGGCACATAAATCAATTTTCATTTGACCGACCCTCGACATCCCTCAACATCATTGTTACTGACGGTCAACAAAACCACACACACTTATGGCAGAGGTAGCAACCACGGATCAATCTCAAATCCCCAGTTTCATCAGTTCCATCCGACAACACTATTGCACGGCATCGGGTACCATTTTAAAACGTCACAAACATATCGCACTAGAAAATTCAACAAGGTTTTTCTATTTTTCGCATGTGTACCATTTTATGAAGTTAGTTGGAATAACACCGACCTTTTTAAAGTACCTGCTTTTTACGACTTTGTTTGTTCAATTTTCACACGTTTCTTGGCGCCACGATGTCCTGGCTTTTGTTACCCCACTCTTGGATATACTTTCATCCGTATATATATATAGGTAACTTTAAGCTAAGTTGTTACGTTGTAACTCCGGTGCCCTGGAGGAAAGAACTTCCCACTGTAAGTCACAAATTATTGTACAGCCCACACACCATTTCAATTTATCTCTTTAGCTATCTGTTTTAACGTCATTCGTTTAACCAAATTGTTTATAAAAACTACCTACAACTAAATTATTACTGTAACTAAATATAACTAAATAACTACAACAACTTTCTCACAATAGAACTGTAATCAATATTATGAAACTGTTTTTAGGCCCTGAAGATGAAGAAATATATTCTTCGAAACGTTGGCACATAAATCAATTTTCATTTGACCGACCCTCGACATCCCTCAACATCATTGTTACTGACGGTCAACAAAACCACACACACTTATGGCAGAGGTAGCAACCACGGATCAATCTCAAATCCCCAGTTTCATCAGTTCCATCCGACAACACTATTGCACGGCATCGGGTACCATTTTAAAACGTCACAAACATATCGCACTAGAAAATTCAACAAGGTTTTTCTATTTTTCGCATGTGTACCATTTTATGAAGTTAGTTGGAATAACACCGACCTTTTTAAAGTACCTGCTTTTTACGACTTTGTTTGTTCAATTTTCACACGTTTCTTGGCGCCACGATGTCCTGGCTTTTGTTACCCCACTCTTGGATATACTTTCATCCGTATATATATATAGGTAACTTTAAGCTAAGTTGTTACGTTGTAACTCCGGTGCCCTGGAGGAAAGAACTTCCCACTGTAAGTCACAAATTATTGTACAGCCCACACACCATTTCAATTTATCTCTTTAGCTATCTGTTTTAACGTCATTCGTTTAACCAAATTGTTTATAAAAACTACCTACAACTAAATTATTACTGTAACTAAATATAACTAAATAACTACAACAACTTTCTCACAATAGAACTGTAATCAATATTATGAAACTGTTTTTAGGCCCTGAAGATGAAGAAATATATTCTTCGAAACGTTGGCACATAAATCAATTTTCATTTGACCGACCCTCGACATCCCTCAACATCATTGTTACTGACGGTCAACAAAACCACACACACTTATGGCAGAGGTAGCAACCACGGATCAATCTCAAATCCCCAGTTTCATCAGTTCCATCCGACAACACTATTGCACGGCATCGGGTACCATTTTAAAACGTCACAAACATATCGCACTAGAAAATTCAACAAGGTTTTTCTATTTTTCGCATGTGTACCATTTTATGAAGTTAGTTGGAATAACACCGACCTTTTTAAAGTACCTGCTTTTTACGACTTTGTTTGTTCAATTTTCACACGTTTCTTGGCGCCACGATGTCCTGGCTTTTGTTACCCCACTCTTGGATATACTTTCATCCGTATATATATATAGGTAACTTTAAGCTAAGTTGTTACGTTGTAACTCCGGTGCCCTGGAGGAAAGAACTTCCCACTGTAAGTCACAAATTATTGTACAGCCCACACACCATTTCAATTTATCTCTTTAGCTATCTGTTTTAACGTCATTCGTTTAACCAAATTGTTTATAAAAACTACCTACAACTAAATTATTACTGTAACTAAATATAACTAAATAACTACAACAACTTTCTCACAATAGAACTGTAATCAATATTATGAAACTGTTTTTAGGCCCTGAAGATGAAGAAATATATTCTTCGAAACGTTGGCACATAAATCAATTTTCATTTGACCGACCCTCGACATCCCTCAACATCATTGTTACTGACGGTCAACAAAACCACACACACTTATGGCAGAGGTAGCAACCACGGATCAATCTCAAATCCCCAGTTTCATCAGTTCCATCCGACAACACTATTGCACGGCATCGGGTACCATTTTAAAACGTCACAAACATATCGCACTAGAAAATTCAACAAGGTTTTTCTATTTTTCGCATGTGTACCATTTTATGAAGTTAGTTGGAATAACACCGACCTTTTTAAAGTACCTGCTTTTTACGACTTTGTTTGTTCAATTTTCACACGTTTCTTGGCGCCACGATGTCCTGGCTTTTGTTACCCCACTCTTGGATATACTTTCATCCGTATATATATATAGGTAACTTTAAGCTAAGTTGTTACGTTGTAACTCCGGTGCCCTGGAGGAAAGAACTTCCCACTGTAAGTCACAAATTATTGTACAGCCCACACACCATTTCAATTTATCTCTTTAGCTATCTGTTTTAACGTCATTCGTTTAACCAAATTGTTTATAAAAACTACCTACAACTAAATTATTACTGTAACTAAATATAACTAAATAACTACAACAACTTTCTCACAATAGAACTGTAATCAATATTATGAAACTGTTTTTAGGCCCTGAAGATGAAGAAATATATTCTTCGAAACGTTGGCACATAAATCAATTTTCATTTGACCGACCCTCGACATCCCTCAACATCATTGTTACTGACGGTCAACAAAACCACACACACTTATGGCAGAGGTAGCAACCACGGATCAATCTCAAATCCCCAGTTTCATCAGTTCCATCCGACAACACTATTGCACGGCATCGGGTACCATTTTAAAACGTCACAAACATATCGCACTAGAAAATTCAACAAGGTTTTTCTATTTTTCGCATGTGTACCATTTTATGAAGTTAGTTGGAATAACACCGACCTTTTTAAAGTACCTGCTTTTTACGACTTTGTTTGTTCAATTTTCACACGTTTCTTGGCGCCACGATGTCCTGGCTTTTGTTACCCCACTCTTGGATATACTTTCATCCGTATATATATATAGGTAACTTTAAGCTAAGTTGTTACGTTGTAACTCCGGTGCCCTGGAGGAAAGAACTTCCCACTGTAAGTCACAAATTATTGTACAGCCCACACACCATTTCAATTTATCTCTTTAGCTATCTGTTTTAACGTCATTCGTTTAACCAAATTGTTTATAAAAACTACCTACAACTAAATTATTACTGTAACTAAATATAACTAAATAACTACAACAACTTTCTCACAATAGAACTGTAATCAATATTATGAAACTGTTTTTAGGCCCTGAAGATGAAGAAATATATTCTTCGAAACGTTGGCACATAAATCAATTTTCATTTGACCGACCCTCGACATCCCTCAACATCATTGTTACTGACGGTCAACAAAACCACACACACTTATGGCAGAGGTAGCAACCACGGATCAATCTCAAATCCCCAGTTTCATCAGTTCCATCCGACAACACTATTGCACGGCATCGGGTACCATTTTAAAACGTCACAAACATATCGCACTAGAAAATTCAACAAGGTTTTTCTATTTTTCGCATGTGTACCATTTTATGAAGTTAGTTGGAATAACACCGACCTTTTTAAAGTACCTGCTTTTTACGACTTTGTTTGTTCAATTTTCACACGTTTCTTGGCGCCACGATGTCCTGGCTTTTGTTACCCCACTCTTGGATATACTTTCATCCGTATATATATATAGGTAACTTTAAGCTAAGTTGTTACGTTGTAACTCCGGTGCCCTGGAGGAAAGAACTTCCCACTGTAAGTCACAAATTATTGTACAGCCCACACACCATTTCAATTTATCTCTTTAGCTATCTGTTTTAACGTCATTCGTTTAACCAAATTGTTTATAAAAACTACCTACAACTAAATTATTACTGTAACTAAATATAACTAAATAACTACAACAACTTTCTCACAATAGAACTGTAATCAATATTATGAAACTGTTTTTAGGCCCTGAAGATGAAGAAATATATTCTTCGAAACGTTGGCACATAAATCAATTTTCATTTGACCGACCCTCGACATCCCTCAACATCATTGTTACTGACGGTCAACAAAACCACACACACTTATGGCAGAGGTAGCAACCACGGATCAATCTCAAATCCCCAGTTTCATCAGTTCCATCCGACAACACTATTGCACGGCATCGGGTACCATTTTAAAACGTCACAAACATATCGCACTAGAAAATTCAACAAGGTTTTTCTATTTTTCGCATGTGTACCATTTTATGAAGTTAGTTGGAATAACACCGACCTTTTTAAAGTACCTGCTTTTTACGACTTTGTTTGTTCAATTTTCACACGTTTCTTGGCGCCACGATGTCCTGGCTTTTGTTACCCCACTCTTGGATATACTTTCATCCGTATATATATATAGGTAACTTTAAGCTAAGTTGTTACGTTGTAACTCCGGTGCCCTGGAGGAAAGAACTTCCCACTGTAAGTCACAAATTATTGTACAGCCCACACACCATTTCAATTTATCTCTTTAGCTATCTGTTTTAACGTCATTCGTTTAACCAAATTGTTTATAAAAACTACCTACAACTAAATTATTACTGTAACTAAATATAACTAAATAACTACAACAACTTTCTCACAATAGAACTGTAATCAATATTATGAAACTGTTTTTAGGCCCTGAAGATGAAGAAATATATTCTTCGAAACGTTGGCACATAAATCAATTTTCATTTGACCGACCCTCGACATCCCTCAACATCATTGTTACTGACGGTCAACAAAACCACACACACTTATGGCAGAGGTAGCAACCACGGATCAATCTCAAATCCCCAGTTTCATCAGTTCCATCCGACAACACTATTGCACGGCATCGGGTACCATTTTAAAACGTCACAAACATATCGCACTAGAAAATTCAACAAGGTTTTTCTATTTTTCGCATGTGTACCATTTTATGAAGTTAGTTGGAATAACACCGACCTTTTTAAAGTACCTGCTTTTTACGACTTTGTTTGTTCAATTTTCACACGTTTCTTGGCGCCACGATGTCCTGGCTTTTGTTACCCCACTCTTGGATATACTTTCATCCGTATATATATATAGGTAACTTTAAGCTAAGTTGTTACGTTGTAACTCCGGTGCCCTGGAGGAAAGAACTTCCCACTGTAAGTCACAAATTATTGTACAGCCCACACACCATTTCAATTTATCTCTTTAGCTATCTGTTTTAACGTCATTCGTTTAACCAAATTGTTTATAAAAACTACCTACAACTAAATTATTACTGTAACTAAATATAACTAAATAACTACAACAACTTTCTCACAATAGAACTGTAATCAATATTATGAAACTGTTTTTAGGCCCTGAAGATGAAGAAATATATTCTTCGAAACGTTGGCACATAAATCAATTTTCATTTGACCGACCCTCGACATCCCTCAACATCATTATTAATTTGTATTTATTATTAATAATTATTATTATTAATTATGATTAATTAATACGATATAATTCTGGGGTTTTAATTACTACGTCGGTAATAATTTTTCTATAAAAGAAGTACCTACCAACAAACATTCGAAATTACTTTCATTTCCGTAGCACGAAACGCACCTCAGAACAACAAACTCGACATCACTTAAGCCATATGATGTTCCAAAGAGCTTGTTAGTATGAAAATGGACCTGTATTTCAACAGTTTGATTCACGATCGTGTTGTGAGGCACAATCTTTGAGCCGTCATTGTGAACGAACGGCTGGTCGTACAAAGCTGCGGATGGTCTTAAAAAATTCTACGGAACAAACTCTATCTAAATATGAAATAAAAAACATACCGTTCTATATGAATTTTCCGAGATATGAGATTTTCAAATTTTCAAAATTCGTTTTGAACCCTTTCCCCTTGACCTAGGGTTATGAAAAGTTTCGAGGATCATTGTGGGGCTGGTCCAAACCCAGAAACCACATTTCGTAATTTTAGCTCAACGCTAACTGGGCAAAGTGCCGCGGACGGCGTACGGCGGACGGACGGATTTTTTTTATTCGATTTTCTGAATCTACGTATCTTGAAACGTAAACCAACAAATTTTGAGGGGGGGGGGGGGGGTTAAAATTTTGTTTTCTTTGGGCGATTCCAATGGTTCATTATCGAAGATAATAAACCAAAATGAAGTACGAGGTACGCGGTGTTGGTGTGGGAGGGGGCGCAGAGACATAAAAGGTCTCGTCGTATGACGCACTAGTTGGCCTCCTGCTAGCCGTATTACGTCATACGCTCGTGCTAAATGGCTCTGACGTACTTGTTGGCCACCTGCCAGCCGTCTTACGTCATACGCTCGTGCGTCATAGGCTCTGACGTAATGGCCCGCCGGTCGCTTGAGTTCTGACGTGATCTGAGGGAAAGGGTGAATCAAGGGAACAAATTTTTCTCGTTTTAGTTTATGTGCCAAAGCAAAGACATGAAAATGTTAAAAAAATGTGTAAATAGGTACCTAAGCCCAACTGTAATGTCAATTTTCTGGCAATGAGTTTTCGACTATAGTTTTCATACCTTTTTACTCAAGTACTTATTGCAATTTGAGACTGATAATGAGCTGTTTGCAAATAAAAAGTCTGATAACTACTTTATTACATCTTATTAATCTATTTTCAAGTTCCGATTCACAGTTGAATGTATTTTATTTAGATGTCGTAAAATTCGAAAACGATGGAATGACGAAACCTGTCGACTACTGTCTCAATTGATACTGTCGACTTCTAACACATGTAGGTCGACTACTAGTGCAAAACCATGTCGACTACTGAAGAAAATGTCTAAATCCTAAATGTTAGATTAATTATTATTATCAATTTTATCAAGTACCTAGTGAAAATTATTATAATTTATTGTTGGGTATTATTAATTTGTATTTATTATTAATAATTATTATTATTAATTATGATTAATTAATACGATATAATTCTGGGGTTTTAATTACTACGTCGGTAATAATTTTTCTATAAAAGAAGTACCTACCAACAAACATTCGAAATTACTTTCATTTCCGTAGCACGAAACGCACCTCAGAACAACAAACTCGACATCACTTAAGCCATATGATGTTCCAAAGAGCTTGTTAGTATGAAAATGGACCTGTATTTCAACAGTTTGATTCACGATCGTGTTGTGAGGCACAATCTTTGAGCCGTCATTGTGAACGAACGGCTGGTCGTACAAAGCTGCGGATGGTCTTAAAAAATTCTACGGAACAAACTCTATCTAAATATGAAATAAAAAACATACCGTTCTATATCAATTTTCCGAGATATGAGATTTTCAAATTTTCAAAATTCGTTTTGAACCCTTTCCCCTTGACCTAGGGTTATGAAAAGTTTCGAGGATCATTGTGGGGCTGGTCCAAACCCAGAAACCACATTTCGTAATTTTAGCTCAACGCTAACTGGGCAAAGTGCCGCGGACGGCGTACGGCGGACGGACGGATTTTTTTTATTCGATTTTCTGAATCTACGTATCTTGAAACGTAAACCAACAAATTTTGAGGGGGGGGTGGGGGGTTAAAATTTTGTTTTCTTTGGGCGATTCCAATGGTTCATTATCGAAGATAATAAACCAAAATGAAGTACGAGGTACGCGGTGTTGGTGTGGGAGGGGGCGCAGAGACATAAAAGGTCTCGTCGTATGACGCACTAGTTGGCCTCCTGCTAGCCGTATTACGTCATACGCTCGTGCTAAATGGCTCTGACGTACTTGTTGGCCTCCTGCTAGCCGTCTTGCGTCATACGCTCGTGCGTCATAGGCTCTGACGCACTTGTTGGTCTCCTGCCAGCCGTCTTACGTCATACGCTCGTGCGTCATAGGCTCTGACGTACTTGTTGGCCACATGCCAGCCGTCTTACGTCATACGCTCGAGCGTCATAGGCTCTGACGCACTAGTTATCCTGCCAGCCGTCTTACGTCATACGCTCGTGCGTCATAGGCTCTGACGCACTTGTTGGCCTCCTGCCAGCCGTCTTACGTCATGCGCTCGTGCGTCATAGGCTCTGACGTACTTGTTGGCCTCCTGCCAGCCGTCTTACGTCATACGCTCGTGCGTCATAGGCTCTGACGTACTTGTTGGCCTCCTGCCAGCCGTCTTACGTCATACGCTCGGCGTCATAGGCTCTGACGTACTAGTTGGCCACCTGCCAGCCGTCTTACGTCATACGCTCGTGCGTCATAGGCTCTGACGTAATGGCCCGCCGGTCGCTTGAGTTCTGACGTGATCTGAGGGAAAGGGTGAATCAAGGGAACAAATTTTTCCCGTTTTAGTTTATGTGCCAAAGCAAAGACATGAAAATGTTAAAAAAATGTGTAAATAGGTACCTAAGCCCAACTGTAATGTCAATTTTCTGGCAATGAGTTTTCGACTATAGTTTTCATACCTTTTTACTCAAGTACTTATTGCAATTTGAGACTGATAATGAGCTGTTTGCAAATAAAAAGTCTGATAACTACTTTATTACATCTTATTAATCTATTTTCAAGTTCCGATTCACAGTTGAATGTATTTTATTTAGATGTCGTAAAATTCGAAAACGATGGAATGACGAAACCTGTCGACTACTGTCTCAATTGATACTGTCGACCCTTAACACATGTAGGTCGACTACTAGTGCAAAACCATGTCGACTACTGAAGAAAATGTCTAAATCCTAAATGTTAGATTAATTATTATTATCAATTTTATCAAGTACCTAGTGAAAATTATTATAATTTATTGTTAGGTATTATTAATTTGTATTTATTATTAATAATTATTATTATTAATTATGATTAATTAATACGATATAATTCTGGGGTTTTAATTACTACGTCGGTAATAATTTTTCTATAAAAGAAGTACCTACCAACAAACATTCGAAATTACTTTCATTTCCGTAGCACGAAACGCACCTCAGAACAACAAACTCGACATCACTTAAGCCATATGATGTTCCAAAGAGCTTGTTAGTATGAAAATGGACCTGTATTTCAACAGTTTGATTCACGATCGTGTTGTGAGGCACAATCTTTGAGCCGTCATTGTGAACGAACGGCTGGTCGTGCAAAGCTGCGGATGGTCTTAAAAAATTCTACGGAACAAACTCTATCTAAATATGAAATAAAAAACATACCGTTCTATATGAATTTTTCGAGATATGAGATTTTCAAATTTTCAAAATTCGTTTTGAACCCTTTCCCCTTGACCTAGGGTTATGAAAAGTTTCGAGGATCATTGTGGGGCTGGTCCAAACCCAGAAACCACATTTCGTAATTTTAGCTCAACGCTAACTGGGCAAAGTGGCGCGGACGGCGTACGGACGGATTTTTTTTTATTCGATTTTCTGAACCTACGTATCTTGAAACGTAAACCAACAAATTTTGAGGGGGGGGTTAAATTTGTTTTTCTTTGGCCGATTCCAATGGTTCATTATCGAAGATAATAAACCAAAACAACGAAAAACTCGAATTGGCCATCCCTCATAAGTTGAGTCATAACCGTTGCTTTCATCTCCCCGTTGGTTCTTGCTGGGCAGATAATATGTATATTAGATGTATATAGATGTAAATTAGATGTATATAGATGTAAATTAGATGTATATAGATGTAAATTAGATGTATATAGATGTAAACTAGATGTATATAGATGTATATTATACACTTTAGCTTTAACAATAACAACAATTTCTTGGGTTTACTCCTTTAATGATAATTTCAGAATTTCGTTTTCCAAGAGGGTTTTCCAGGGGTCTATTATACGAGTATGTATTTAGTCGAGTTTTTAATTTGAAGATGAAGAAGCTTACAAGATTCATCCCATTTGCATATGGTTGAAATTTTGTATTTGTCTGAGAAAAGCACCTCTCCCGTCGCCAGCGACTGTTTTCAGGTATTGGGTATACAAAACGTCGTAAGTTCCAAATCACAAATTTTTCAGGTGGCGAAAATAAGTTCCTAAATCGTGTCTCTTGCGCTGGAGGAATCAGAGCATTTTTATTTTTGGCCACGGTCCAATTTAAAATACGCGTTTTCGGGTCTGAAATGTACCATGCAAGGACCTACAAGGACTCACCTAAATCTTCTCGTAGGACTTGGAGTTAAGCTGGTTTTGTATGTGTGAAACTGACGAAGAGGAGTCGTGCGAGTGGGACTAGGAGTTGAGCAGAGCGTGCGGTCTGCTCCGCCTGATGCGTTATTCAAACTCAAATGAAGGTTTTTCCCATTTTTCCCATTGGACTCTGAGGAACCATCGCACTGAAATGTGATTAAACAAAAATATGATCAATACAATACATCCAGCAAGAAGGTTGAAGGTATACAGGTACCAAGGGCAAAGGATTGAATGCCATGTCAGTTGGTTAATGAATGATGCCGAAAATGGTGAGTTTTTCTGATATAATGGAGTTGGAACTCGATGATGAAGAATATAAATATGTACCTAAACTGATGGTCATGAACAACTTATTAAATTGATTCTGATAGAAGGAAGGTCCTCATCTCCTCATTAGAAGATTAACATACACATACACAAGGTTAACATACACATACACAACATAGAAGGTTAACATACACAAGTCTCCTACGGCCCATTGAGACCGTCATAAACTAACATTATAGTAGGTCAAGAGAACTTGGGTAGCACATATTTTGAAACCAGCAATGCCACGCTTGTGTGATGCTGTCACTCAAAATAAACGAGTAGCATAGCTAGAGTGGATTTTGGGCATACCTTTGGAACATCGGACATGAGCGTAAGATCTTCACAAGATATCGACATAACCATGGCCGAGTTCAGCTCCCGCTCGTGTGCGGCTTCCCTGCCCAGAACATCGACGGATTCTTCCCTACGGAGCTGGTTCACGCGGTGTGATAATTTAGGAGATGAAGGACCGGAAAGAGGAAGTGAGCAGGGGCTGCAAGATGTGCTGAATCTTCTAGGTCTCGGGGGAAGGGATGTAGTTGGCTCCCTGGAACAGAGGAAAATGAAGGTTTAAGTATACAAGATGATAGCAGTTGTTTTAGTATAACTCGCTGTGAGGATTTGCAATGTAATGAAATACCGTCATAACATGGTGAACTCAAAGAAACCTCCAAAAAATTAGCTAACACTACTGTGCGGTGGGTATCAACATCAAATTGACTTGGAAGCTCAAATGTGGTCCACAAGGGCTTATGCTGTTCTAGAATTATTACGAAGTGTACATGGGAGGGTTGGAAATCGTGCGTTTTTCTGACACATTATCACTGCACAGTAGTGTAAGCTAATTTGTTGGAGGTTTCTTTGAGTTCACCAATTGGCAATTTAAACTAAAAATCTGCCAAGTTTGGCATTATAAGACAACGACTCACAAGCTGGATTGGAGATGAAGGAATACTGTACGTGGGTTTCTGTTATGGTTACACTAGGAGTTACAACAAACTCTTAATTTGAGAAGCTGGGAGTATGCAACTGTGGTTCAAGTTGTTGATGAGTTTGCCGCTCTATACACAGACTATTTCGGCTCACAAAAACGGTGGACAGGCAGGGATGCAATTTGAGCATCACGATGTTCGCTTTGTTCCTCAATGACAACTATGGCTTTCTCGAAAGAGGAATTGTTACTGACGAAGGGAGGATCCAGTGCTTCTGAGTGAATCACCTACAGCGATACCATGTTAAACTCAATGCCACCAGAACATGAGCCGTTCATTACTTACCAATATTCCAATTGAACGTTCCATCTAATCAAATGCATCCAAAGATAGTAATATCCGACTAGCCATTATAGACATCCACGCACTGCTTTTCCGCGATAGCTATGTACAATCATACTTCGGATTGGTACACCGGTACTACATACAATACTACTAAATACTAAAACAATCACAAGTTGATTATAATCACAACGTTGAGATAGGAACAGCCGGAAGGATGGAATAGTCTGATGAGCAGACGTAGGTCTCGCTTTGGAGGAGGGTTAATCAAGATTCGGAAACGTTATTTACCTAAGTACGGCGGCTGGTGCTTGGGAAGACATCATTGCAGTCGAATTCAATTCATTGATCATCGGAGCCGAGCTGGACCTTTTCAACGTGTGGGGATTATCTACATCCATCTTCACAGAGGCGTTCGAAGCCATTTTCCCAGATTGATCGGAAGACCGCTAATACTCTGGATCTTTTTTACCATTACAAATTCTTTGTTCAAATCTCACGTCTCAACTTAGGAAAGGGGCGTAATCAGAAATGGAAGCTCGCTGGAGAAGAGATTCGGGGAATATCGAAACTTAGAACACAATAGCCCTGACGAGACGAAGAGATGATAGATGGTAGATGGGCATCGACAACAACTTGTGTCTCGGGCTCAAAAAGATCGTAAGGGAGACAGACCCAGAGGACTCCACCGGTGCTTAGGTGCTCATCCCCACCCTTTTGATTTCACTACCGCCATAACCTATATACTTTTATATAGGTAAACTTATATATAGGTAGGCTTTTATACACCTACTTATAGGTATATACCTAATATATGATAATATCATATTATACAATATATAATTATATACCTACCTACCTATTACGTTTTTTATAACATGTAAAACCAAGAATCATGATGAATGAATAAATAATATGTAAAATTTTCACCTTTCTGTAAAATTAAAATTGTAATATGTAAAATTTTAATTTTACAGAAAGGTGAAAATTTTACAAAATAATATTATTATTTATTCATTCATCATGATTCTTGGTTTTACATGTTATAAAAAATGTAGTAGGTAGGTAGGTATATACTTTTATATTGTATATCATTTATTAGGTATATACCTATAAGTAGGTATATAAAAGCCTACCTATATATAAGTTTACCTATATAAAAGTATATAGGTTATGGCGGTAGTGAAATCAAAAGGGTGGGGGTGAGCATACATTGTATACCTATTACATTTTTACAAAATATATTTTAAAAGAAGGGGTCTGTTAACAATGCTGCATGACAACGCCAGACCCCACACGGCCAATGTCACAACGACGTTGGACTCATTTGGATGGGATGTTTTGAACCACCCACCCACTAGGTGTGCTGGGCAAGCTATTCTGTAAGTTGACCTGTAAAACTTGAATGAAGCTAAAATTCATAAAGTTTTATTACGATTGAAATTGAGTTTTAAAGCAACATAAATCCTTGTTCTCTTTTGGACGCCCTCCCCTAGCTGAGCCAGTGTGCAGAGGATGAACATTGGCCATTCCTGAGTCAGATACCTCTGGGGCTGAAGTGACGATTCCTGGAAGGACATTAGACCATAGTCAGGGCAGGCCCTTGACGTTGTTGCCAGTTGCAGGTCAATGTTATGGGGGACAAAAAAGGCAGGGAAGTCAATAGGCCATGTAGTTTTCGTGAATCTGGTATCAGTCCAGCACATCGATGTATATACCTGGATCGCGCTCTGCTGTGGTTGGGAGGGTCGGGTTTTCGGTCCGACCCCTCGGTGCGTTCCCCCACTCAGAGTGGTATAGAACGTCAGTCACCCCATAGCCTTCACGTTAGAAGTTTATCTTTCGCGCTCTCTTCGCCTAAATTTCACGTTTCGTGTGTTTTTTGTGTGTGATTCTTGAGTGTTTCAAGTTGCAGTTCATTGTAATACACCATGGGCACGTTTTGCGCCGCTTACGGTTGCAGCAATTCGTCCAAACAAAAGGATGAGAACAAAAAATATCATTTCATCTGTTGCGGCTCAAACGCTTAGTTGCAGCGTTGCAGACGCAATAGAATTTTTGTGCCTCAAGAATCACCCTGATTTTAGAGGAAGTGGGGAAACTGTTGAGTTTATTCGCCTAATAGACAAATTATTTGATTAATGAACAGTAGGGATCCTTTCGGGAGAGGGAGCAAAGGTCCTATTAAACTATCAAATGCAGAAGTCCATGATTCTATGTTTGAGGATGCGGTCAAATTTATATCTGTACTTAAAGCTGAAGGTGTACCAATATTAGAACATCCAAGGAAAACTTTTGCATTAGGGTTTCTTTCCAATATTGTTGCCTTGAAAAGATTGCGACACACATTGTTAAATATAGACGGGTTCAATTATTTACTTATATACAAATTGTCGTAGGACCATTTAGAGCTCCTTTTTTCATGTAGGTATACGTGCTAGAATGGGAATAATAATAATCCCATTGTACAGCAATTTACATGGACGATCCGGAAGTTGATGTTCCGCAATAGCGTAAGAGCGTCAGCTCAAAGTAATTGCTTGTCTTTTGACCCATCAACACAGCATATTCAACTTTTCTAACTCAAATGTTCAAACAGATGTGGATGTAGAAGATGACTTCACTGATGTTAAAGCTCTGGCCTCTATGATACAAAGTATCCAAAGGAATTCATATTTTAAAGAAAATATTTTATATTATTTAAAGATACGTTAGTTGTTATGAATGTAGTAATTTATTAACTACTAACAATAACGATCTTTCCAAATACACACATTTTACTGATTTTATATCAAAAGGTAAATTGAAGAGAGCGTCTCCAGATGTTTTTAGAATTGTTAAATTTTTATATGGATTGGTGCAAGACCCCACTCATCACAACAGTACGACTGAATTATTAGCAATCAAAGCTTGTAATTTCTTTAAAAATACAGTATTCCAGGGCCATAATTCAAATGAAGAGAATAATCATACTTTAATGTTTATAAAGGTAATTAGTAAATTGGTTTTTAAAGTGGCCCGGTACAAAATAGCTAAAGATGCCACAGAAAAATTAATAACTGCTCCCAAACAAGGCCTACGCCAGAGACTTAATAAGCTTATTTTGTTCAATCATATTTGAGATACCTACCTAATTTACTATGTTACCTTATTGATTACTATAGTAATTGATTACTATGGTAATATATTACCTATGTTTTTTTAAATTTATTCGTTCCAATAATTAGTTCTTTTTTCTTGTGTACCTTTCATACATTTTCTTGTATACTTACCTGATAAATACACACGTACCTACAGGGACTTGATAAAATACACACCATAATGCGACTCCGATAATTGAATCCCTTTGTTTACCCTTCCCTTCGACTGAATAGGTAAATGATTATAATCTTTGAGACAAAAAATGCTCAACAAATAGGAGATGAATATGAGATGAAAACCATTATTGCGTTTGCAACGGTAAACAATTTCTAAGAAGTGGAATAATCCGGTCAATTACCCTCATCAACAATGTGGCTGGAAATTAAGAGTGTCTGGAGCGTCTTCCGAGGTGATTCCGTGAACAATATCATTAATAAGGTCAACATAAAGCGAAAAAAACAGGGGATTGCCTTGTGTGAGACGGCGCGCGACACCACTCAGAGTGGGGGAAGCGGCTCAACCCGACGGACCGTTTTCTCAGCTCTGAGGGAGCGATCCAGGTATATACATCGATGGTCCAGCATCAGTTGGCAGGCTCATTCCAAAGAACTCTACTTAGAACTCTACTTAAGGCATTCTCAAGCTATCTATACCAGTTGTACCTGGGAATGCACGATGGCTACCTAGAAAGGTTGAGGAGGCGCCTCAGACACAGAACAGCATATTCATGACCTTGAGCAGCCATTTCATGGCGTCCCTCAGCACGATAGTACCAATTGAGAGCACGCCTGTGTCCAAACGCACCACAGTCAACCCCCCCCCCCCCCCAGCCCGAGGGATCAGCAGCACGAGCTTGTAGAAGCTGACCTGAACCCGCTCCAGTGCAACTCCATACTGGAGCGCCCAGACAGAGGAGCCACACAACAGGACAGACCTCACCATTGCCTCAAGAACCCTTGCTCGGGCTGACCAGATGTCCATAACCGCTGCCAAAGCCAAATTCGCCCACCTTATAAAATGACAGCATGCCCCTAAGAATACAGCAGAACTGGAGAAGACAACCAGATATGTGTATGATGTAACCTGCTCTACCACCCTGTTCCCAAACTGAATATATTCATATAGGCGTTGGCATATGAATATAGGCGTTGGCAGGTTTTGACTCCGCCACTCCTCCTGAAGCACATCAGCTTTGTCTTGCTTATGTTAACCAAGAGACCTTTTCCTCACAATATGCCTTCAGCACTTTCATTTTTGGGTTCATGTCCCCCACATAGTCGCCCTAGATCACCACATCACCGACATATAATAGCAGCAGCATATCTCTATGGGCATTTATGTCAAGCCCTACACACCCTCTAGACCAAAAATAGTCCTCAATATCTGATAGGTATAGTGAAAAAAGGAGAGGACTGCAGATTTCACCCTGGAGTACTCCCTATGTGAGGTCAATTGGGGCTGACATGTCTCCATTTACCCTTAACTGGCAGCTGGCTTGGAAATACAGGAAGCGGAGTCATACCATATAAGAAAAGCTTTTGCCAGAGAAGGCAGAGAGGAACAGAGTCAAATGCTTGCTTGTAGTCAACAAAGACACTGTCTTTAAGACAGCATAAACAACTCTACGTGGGAGTCGAAGGTGGATTTGTATTATGGCAGTCCAGGAGAACATGTGGTCAGTGCATCCCCGTCCCTCCCTGAAGCCCGTAATTTTCCTCCGCTCTCCGCCCAGGAGACCAACCTTTAATTTATTATGAACGTGAACAGTTTTAGGCAGACGCTGGCTAGTGCTAAACCGGGATAGTTAGAGGGGTCCATTGGGTCACGTTTTTTTTTTTTTTTTTTTTTTTTTTAATGTAAAAGAGCGACTATCAGCTGCGATTATGAAATTGGCAGGACTTCGGGGGAGAGTATTTGATTAAAAAGGCAGGTCAAATACAAGAGCCAGTTTTGGGGCAAAGCCTTAAAAAAGTCAGAGCCAATGCCATCAACACCAGCAGCCTTACCTGGCCTGATCTAAAATTTACTGTATCCTAAATTTACAACTGAAACGAATAGATGTGGGATAAGAGTGAGATTTTCTGGCAATACCTACAATGGTGGCTAACCTGCGGTAAGTCACACTTCTCTGCAAAAACACGTTTGTCAATAGCTCCAAAACTATTCGTCCGATCCAAAATTTCTTTCTCAAAGCTAGTTAATTTTACTTTCAGACCTCATGTAAGTATGAAATGTTAATCAAGTTAATCAAGAACCCACAGGTTTTCTGGGCACATTTATCGCTAGACCTACAGGGTACCTGTATAGCTCAGAAATGACGAATAAATCCCAGTAAAATAAGGCAATTTTGACATGTTTATTGGGCTGATGTGGATATTTTCCGGGATTAAATCAAAATTTCATATATGAGATCTGATGGTAAAGTCAACCAGCTTTGAGATTAAAAAAAATTTTTTTTTTTTGGGTCAGACGATTAGTTATGGAGCTGAAACCGACAAATGTGTTTTTGCAGAGAAGTGAGACTTAACCGCAGGTTAGCCAATCTTTGACCGCGTGTGGTGGCCGAACTGCTGGACCGAATTTAATGTTTCTTGGGTTCACCTACGCAGAATTTAGCGATCTTTAAGAAAATAAAGCATACTACTATGATATAAAACCTCTTCATGACCTTTTAAATTAAAGTGTGTTAAATTGTATTCAAAACCTTCTCCCACGACCTTTTAGTAGGACGTTTGGCCGGTACGAGACTAGAAAAGTGACCGTAACATAACATTTTTACTTTTTGGAAACAATTGCCTATTGTTACAGAGCTCTATCTCGGGTTGTACTTGGTCTACGGGGTTCTACTACCACTGAAATTGTAGGGAATTTTATTTACTTTAAAAATGGATGAATAACTTTTTTTCTTAAAGAGGCTGCGTAACTGCTTTTTTGGTCAAAAACTGAAACTAGTGCTAACATTTCGCTGTTTTCCGAGCTTGCAATTTTAGGTACATTCTACCCGTAGGGACCCTAACGACATACGAAAAAAAAAAAAGAAATAGATACAAGCGCATACCTATGCAAAGTTTGGTGTATTTATTGACTGGGGTACTAACTTTGATCTACAATGCATTTCCCTCCCGAGTTTTTTGATAAGGAGACGCATGCATAGATCGGCCTCTAGTTACCTCCACAACTCGCCGCGTATTGTCTGCCATACCTACATTGTATTCCTCCTTCGTGTAAAGTACATCCTGAATTCTGGAGATGGGGAGGTTTTCGTTCAGTTGAGTTGACGTGAAGTATAATTCACAGGATAATCAGTGTATAATTCATAATTTGAATTATACACTGAATATTTAATATTTAATATTTTTCGTAGGAAGTAGATAAACTCAAATGGAATCAATTTTTGGGAAAATAGTTCTAAAGGTGTCCACAAGATCGCCACTGCTGAGCTCTAACTAAACTTCCACTTCTTGTATTTTTCAAAATCTCAAAAAGCTTTCATAAATACTCTATTTTAATATTATGTGTACAGATATTACCGAAACGACGTATCAAGAAAATCTGGGTTGATGCCATAATCCTCACCTACAATTACCTAACATCAATAATAAGTAATTTATAATCAGCTTGTACTGTAATCAGGTGGTAACTGATCCAATTATTTTTGATCATCTTGCATTTCAAAGTGTACAAGTGTACATACCTTGTTGACACAGCTCGAATCCTCAATAACAATACCGGCTTTGAAATATGTTTCCACTAAACATGGAGACTGAGGAAGAGACTGAGGTTAGGAATTGCAGGTGGGACGATTCCCACATGGAATATGGAATATGCTACAGAGGTTAAATCCTCCACTGTCATGAAGTCCACCAAGTTGTGATGAATTCCGACGTGAAAACCAAACACAACCAAAACCAGCATCTATGAATAAAAAAGGCAGATCGATATTTTCTCATTTCAGTCAAAAGATCTTGAGGTCATCATCAATTTGTGAGTAGATCATCAGCACGGCGTCTCTCTTCTAAATGAATTTGAATCTGCTTCCATGGCTGTGTGACATTGACTTACACACAGAGAATACTCGTGCCTTGATTGACGTCACTGATAGTGGAAAAACTTACCAACTAAAGCTTTTATCTTATTCACTGATCGCTCTCATGTTAATAGTTCGTATTGATAATGGGTCGTCTTCATCTCCTCCATCGACGGTTCCTCAAGGGGTGGGTTTAGGGCCATTGATAAATGACTTCCAAAAAAAATTTACCTAACTCCATCACCTTTTCATGCTGACGACGCTCTGCTTTGCATCAGGAGTGAAGTTGAGCGGCTCCGTACTCAATTTCCTCATAATTTATGTACTTATCCCACTTGGTTGGATATATCCCCTTGACATAATGCATGTGGTACTCTAGTCAGTGGATATAATATATCCGATCAATATAATAATGCTGTAACGACAAGAGTACCACATGCATTAAATTAAAACCTTCAAGACCAGATTCCCAAAATATTGGTTTTTGAGATGTTACAGTATTCCACGACGGGTGCGATATGTACCTACTCCTACAGCTTCTTCTTCAGTTACCCTGGCTCAAAATGAGCAAACAGGCTCGCAAATAGCACTCAATTGATGTATTGAATACTCAAAACCTTCTAATTGTTGTCAGTAAATTCAGATTGTAGATAGATCTGGCCTTCTGCTGATATGTGCCAAAATTTCCAAGGATCATAAAATTCCAACAGGTAGTAGAGCTTTTTGCGAGTTCTGAAAATCCCCACATCACATCTCAAATAAGGATCTCTTGTAGGTACGGTTACCAGATCCAAGACTCTGTTTTTTGGACAAAACCGTGGTTTTTGACCCTTTTATCTGTTCTTCAAATCTTCATAATTTCATATTTCAGTTTTTCGTTTACTTCCTTCCAAGTGAGGTTATCTAGTCTATGGACACTTGTTATCCAGTGTCCAAGTCCATCAAACTTTGAGGTTCCACATAAATTCTACGTTATTCCGAACATTTTATAATGTCTCGATAGAAATAGGAGTTCAGCATCAGGTTTTGTCATAGAATTAGGTAGGTATAGATACCTAACTTGACAAGTTTTGATTTAAAAAAAAAAAAAAAAAAAAACCCAAAAGATTCACATCCACCCTAGAGGGAGCCTAATCTCATGGAAGAATTCCTTCTTCCATGGACTAATCTAATCACATCCATGGTGTTTACTGATAACAACTCCCCAACCACCACCACCCTATCCAGTTGACTACGTCAAATGTCATTTCGCCTGCCATCACCGTTGTTTATCGTCTTTCAATCAAATATTTTAGTTCATCACTCTTCGGATGCTTCAAAATTTGTGAAGCAGTTACCAAACAATCAAATCTATTGAGTTTCGTGGGTCCGGTTGATTTTTTTACTCAAAGAGGAAGATAAGTTTTCGTGGGTAGCTCCGTCTACACCACACCCCGTTAGCCGTGAAGTGGTCGCAAGCTGAGCTTATCCATTATAATTTCGAATTTTTTCCTTCTTGAGTTTTATCGTATATAGTTTAGCCTGCGAATTTTTCCTCAATTGGGTCGAACGTGAGTTTACTGTACCGTGTTAGATACCGCCAACAATGACCATGGGAGATGAAACTCCAGTTACATCTCTAATCATGCCAGTCCTCATTCGCCCCATCCTCTCACAGGTAATCTATTCATAACACTAGTTTCGGTAAGAGTATAGTATAACGTACTCAGCCCCGATTTTTGTTTACTATTTCAGTATGTTACTATTACGACCTTTAGTAAAGAAGAACAACCTAAATTAATGCCCGCAAAGACTACCTTACCTTAATAATCAAAGTCTGAATCCTCACTAGTACAGATGAAATGGATGGGGATGCGGAATAAAAACATCCCCTATAATCAACTGATAGTACCATACAGATTAGTTGGACATACAGATTTTTTACCAGTCCAATTTACTATAACATATTATGTTACTTATCAGTTGATTGGGGGATGTTTTTATTCCGCTACCCCGTCCATTTGACCTATGTGCCCAACCAATCTATAGCATATAGATTAGTTGGACATAATATGTCGAACTAGATCACTACATAGATTAGTACCATAATACTATTCTGGTACTAATTATTATATAGACCTATCTACTGCCGCACCTAACGCCCCATCTAAACTGTAATGATCCTGGTGTCAGGGGGTGTCCTCCAGATTTCATTCTACAATAAATGTGCCATCATGAACACAAACTACTGGCGGCTAGACACCCCCATCGGCAACGAATGGGGTTTTGTGCATACTATTATAATGAACTATTTGTACCACATTTGTACATGTAGAAAAGTGTGATCAGAACATTGTAAAACAGTGTCCAAGTGGGGTTTTCGTACTTGTTTGAAAGTTCATGTGTACGTGAGGTTGAGACTAAAAATAATTTTTTTTTTAGTTGGAACGAAGAGATGTGGTGGCCTCGCAGACGCTCAGAGCAGCTTTGAGCAAAGTGGAGACCGTTCATCCTGGATTCATTTATGACTTCGTCGTGGGCGTACTCCGCCGTCGAGAAGTAGATATCAACATGAATGAGAGCATGCTTCGTCTCCAAGGAGCCGCCACTGACTCTGACGGTAATTCTTGTAGTTTGTGGTTAATGAATGATAGAAGTTGTTCATATAATATCCTTCCTTTGTTTGCTCTTCAAGCAAATCACTCGAGTTTACTTTTCATTCAACAACTTATTGGACAACATACGAACATATTATGTTAAAAGTAAACTCGAGTGATTTGCTTGTAGAGCAAACAAAGGAAGGAACAATCAGATTATTGTAATTGGTATCATGTGACATCAGAATAATAACACTGGCCAAAAAACTCAGCAAATTCTTGACACAACGGTTTATTATCTTCTTCGAGCAGATCACCCTTCTGTCTAATTCACGAAATGATGGATGAAACTCTAGCTCATCATCCGAATTTAATTTGTTTAAACAACTAGGTATTGCTAAAACAATTTTACAGATAAGAAAACCAGTGAATATTGCATTTGTTATTGCAGTTGGTCATTCACTCCATTTTTTAGGTGCTTCTAGTTTGGTGACTTCAAAAATCACTGAAATCTTCAACAAGTTCTTCTAAACCCGAGTGAAATCGTTCAAAATGATTTACAATGCATCGTGGTAGAGAATCATTGTACATAATTTCATTTTAATTTCACTTTGAAGCTTGATTGATGAGTGTTTCTTGCGATTGCAGTTGAATACCGTTTGACGAGGTCCGAAGATGCGTTCCAGGAGTTGAATCGTAAATCAGCGGCACTCAAGAAAATTCTTAGTCGCATCCCCGATGAAATAACTGATAGAAAGACATTCCTTGAAACCATCAAGTGAGTAATCGATACTTTTTTCGATATTTTTATTGCAATTGTACCGCATTATGTATTTGCCATACGCATCTCAACGAGTGGCTCCAAGAGAGGTCGGACTTTCATGGAAAAAAATTGTATTTTTGATGTTCACAGAGAAATTGCTAGTGCCATAAAAAAGCTTTTGGATGCTGTGAACGATGTTGCCGGTTTCATTCCTGGTCCTACTGGGAAACAGGCTCTGGAGCAGAGGAAAAGGGAGTTCGTCAAATTCTCCAAAAGATTCAGTAACACTCTCAAAGACTATTTCAAAGAAGGCCAGTAAGTACCTTTTTATGACATTGTGTACCCCGTTCTCTACTGTTTCATTGAGAGATATCGTCAGGTGTTGGGATTTTAATATCAAGTAGAAGTGCATTTATTCAGACAACGTTGACTTGAAGGGGATCATTTTCTTCTCGGTACCTCACGCCAGTGGTACAGTGTCACTGTGACATTTGAGACAGGAACGTCTTGTCTCTTTCATTTATTAGCGTTCCAGACCTTCCCGAAATAATTTGGTTTTATTCCCAAATTTTGGCACGTGTGCAACTCTAGTTTTATTCAGGATCCCGTTGATGGACACCCATGGAATCATCATACAGGGTGCGGCAGTGAAGATGGACGTTTGTAAAAAATTCATAAAGTCGTTAATTTTCATTTAAAAAAAATGTATTGTTCTGAAAATATGCGTCACTTAATAGCATTTTGAATTATCAATAGTGAAACACAACATCGTACATGTGTTGGCTACGAGCAGAGATGCACCGCTGGAGCCTTTCTTGAAGGTCTGCGGCTACTCTCTCCAGCATCGGTCTCGCGATTCCAGCAGTTTCCACGTGAATCGCTTCCAAAGTTGGAAGCAAGCTCTATGGCTTTGACTGGTAAAAACCCGGTTGGACCCTACGAACCTAGTGGCGCCAACCCTACGCCGTTAGGCCCATCGGAGGGAGAGTACTAGCCATTTCAAAAACGCGGTATCTTGATATGATCAATGAATTCTTCTTGCCCGAGTTATGAAGAAAACGAATCCCGTTCCGACGTGTGTGGATCCAGCAAGATGGGGTAGCGGCCCACACTGCGAACGAATCACTGAATGTTATTTGACGTCGTTTCGCAGGTCGTGTGATTTCCCGATTTGGGGACAATAATTGAATGGGTCACACCAAAAACATTCTAAGCGACACTTTTTCGCAAAAGCCCTTTTTTGACGCAAAAGCGTTCACCTGCTTTCCCTCTACATGGGGATATTTCTGTTTCCATATCCAACCAGTTATTAGCACTAAACGATGGCAATGAAATTAGTGTACTTTCATTTTTTGTACTGTCCATTGAACTTTGCTTTTTGGGGCTTAGAACGTTTTTGGTGTGACCCATTCAATTAAGCTGCTTACATTACCCAAAAATTAAATGGGCAGGGGGGGGCTCTTGGCGAGGCCCTTGGGGCCCAGTTTTCTTTTTAAATATACGATGAGGTGCCCCTCAGGCCCATTTTCATTTTGTTAATGAAAATTAACGACTTCATGCATTTTTCATAAAAGTCGGTCTTCACTTCCGCACCCTGTACACGTTCTACGTTTTTGCAAATACAAGGTATCAATTAAATCTAATGTGTACTTATATGTTTTTTCCTGTAAATATCGGTGAGTAGATGGTTGGAAAAGTTCTAACGTCGACACGCTTAAGGCCGCTTCCACACTGTGCCGGGCGCCTCCCTCGCCCATCTTACTTTTGGGTTGGCCTGTCCACATTGTATGCGTCATGGGCCAGCACAGGGCGGGCCTCATGAGCCAGCACAGGGCGGGCCTCATGAGCCAGCACAGGGCGGGCCTCATGAGCCAGCACAGGCCGGTCGGCAAAGCAGAAGAAGTATGGACGAGCCACGCGGGCTTGCCAGGCGGCCTGATGCCAGCCTGGACACAACCCGCGCTGTGCCAATCCAGATCGAGGCGGGTTGGGCTTATGCGGCAAAATGAGGACGTGCCGCCCGGGTTGTTTTGTCAGTCGACTTCTGTCTTGCAACGCTCCATTGTCAAAAAGCTCGCGATTTCACTTTCAATGTTTCTCCTGTACAAGAGTCATCCTTGGCTGTAGGACAATGCCCTCAAAGATCACAAAAATTACAAAAGCATGGCTATAAGAGCGAATTTTTGAATTAACTGATTTTATGTGAAACGAACCATTTTTTGCCGAGTAACACCTCAGATTATAGATTTTTCAACGCTGAACACGATAGTGAAGTCAGAATTGCGATATCTCGTTCCTTTAGAGCAGATGAACCGTGAAGAACATATCAAGTAACAACCACCTTTCTTCATCTTCATAGTGACTTTACCTGACTTCACCATCTTGTTAAGCGTAAAAAACCGGTAAAATGGTGTCACTTGTCAGACTGTTTCATTTTGGGAATTTATAGGATTTTTCTCCCATTAAAATCCCCCTAAACCTAGGTACCTTAGAGTGGCCCGATTCTGCCCATCTACAAACTTATCCTTTCGAGTACCAAGACAGATTTTTAGAAAGTAATACAAGGTGTAAATCTACTGTTAAGATGCAAAATGGCGTAACAAATTTTCGGGGGTTATGAGTTATTTACCTTCCCAGATCCAAATTTTTGCGCCAGACACGCTGGTTTTATCAGTTTCCGCGTAAAACTGGGCTGTTCGCAGCGCTCCTCTTGGTTTTTACGCGGAATCTGATAAAACCAGCGTGTCTGTCGCAAAAATTTAGATCGGAAAGGCAAATAACTCATAACCCCCAAAAAATGTGATACGCCGAGTTGCGTCTTAACCGTCGAAATATGATGTTCATTTGGTCCCTGGGATTTACTGATATTTCTTTGTTGAAATTTAGTATGATGGAAAGTATTCACAATTAATGAAATAACATAATAATGTTTTTTCTCAGGGGAAACGCCGTCTTTGTAAGTGCTCTTTACCTCATCCACCAAACCAACATGATCATGGTCACTGTGAAGAGTAAGTGCGAATAATAATGACCGCCTTCCACCCAGCCAGATATTAATTAGAGGAACGAAAATAATGATGTGTTATTACTTGTACATATTACAGAGTTATAACTTATGAGAATATTCCATGTTAAGTAAATTATAGAGACAGTTTATGGTTCGAGTTGCTAGTTTGGACTTGTCAACTTCTGTTAGCATTCGGCAGTCACATTCGTTTAAGGGTTAATTACTTGATTGTTTGGGGAAAATTAAAACAGTGCTTTTCTTCTCTACTTCTGATTTACCTAGTGAAAACTACTTCGAATGTCAAGAATTACTCTTTTAGGAAGTTTTAGGACGCTCATAGTTACGTCGCCACATTACAAGAGTACAAAATTTAATGTCTCCTTCTATTTAGGTCCTATTTGTGCTGTTGTACCAAAACTTTGGAGGAAAATGTATCGCGAGATCGTACAACAAGAGTTTATCTATGATCCATCTTTGGTGTTTAATGATTCAAAAATGGTAACAAGTAGACTTACTGTAGGAAAAAAATGGGGATGTATAGCAAATTATTCTTTTCTCTCTATTGTACTGAGCATAGATCTCCTTCGACCACCCGATAAGTTTTTTTATTGCTATTCGCAGTCCGCATCGCTCTCCAAATGTCAATTACTGTGACCTTTTGCTTTTCAACTCATTCAGTTGTAATATTGTGGTTGAAATGACCTGTTGTTGCTGGGGTTACTGACTCCCAAACCGTTTTCCATTCGAATTTCAAATTCTTTGTTTTACCAACGGAAAGTAGGTGTTTCTGTACAACTGATTACCTGCAAATATACTACTTTTGTGCGGCTGTTGGGCTAAATTCCTCCTAAAATACCTTGGGATGATTGAGAAACTCTTATCACGGCCACAAAATCTTGACTATCATATTTGATCCCCCATTGATCTATGACATTTGTGGGATTTCGAATGTTAACAGATGTTGCTAGCTCAACAAGACAGCTTATTGTTGAGTTCTACCATTTTGTTGAGGTTGTGAATGGAGATTCCACAACAAGATTGGATACATTGTGAACATTTCATGTTCTGTGCCAGAATTAAAAGAAATTAATTTTATCTTAAACGACTTCTTATTATTTTCCTCATGAATTTATTAATTTTTTCCAAATCTATTTTGGGGATAGCATTTGAGCCACTACGCTTCAGTTGCATGGAAGGCAATTTTCTGTGCACCCACTGAAAAGCTTAATGTCGGTGCAAACAGCTTTGCACCAAAAATAGTATAGATTCGCTACTATCATCTACCTTTATAATAGTAGTTTTACTACGTTTTACTATAACGACTTCAGTGGGATCCTTTTTACTATAATATAGTGGGTCATATTATGAGTGGGAGTATTAGTTTAGAAACCAGAAGTGTTGCCACCCCTGCGATGGTCATAGATGGCTGTGACCTGGTCATTCAAAGTAGCTACTGCTGTAACAGACGAGCGAGGGCTCATCTGCTTCGTTCTATGTCCAGCCTTAGCAAGTCCGTCTATAACAGACTGTGGGAAGAAAGTTTTCATGGCAATG
Source organism: Stenodema calcarata (assembly GCA_963920205.1). Taxonomy (NCBI): domain Eukaryota; kingdom Metazoa; phylum Arthropoda; class Insecta; order Hemiptera; family Miridae; genus Stenodema; species Stenodema calcarata. The sequence goes on along the minus strand of OY986049.1, from coordinate 41,676,407 downwards.
AAGCAGAGCAAATTAGGCTTGGAATAGAAATAATTGAGAGGTTAATATTTTACTTGACTTTTCACAAACTACTCGTGTTCTATTTGTACACACCTTCGGTACACCATATTCGTATTTAAGAACCATTGGTAAGAGTTGATGATGTATTCGAGGCATGTCGACTGCTTGCTTGATGCTCATCCCAAACCACAGGTGGTTGATAATTACCTGGGACAAAACACTACAATGAAATGGGTAGTTTAAATAAGTAGTATTTGAATCGATTTTTTTTAAAGGGCGTAAGTCCACAAAAATGCCATTTTCGTTATTTTTTTTTATTTTCCAGTTCTACAACCTTAGGCGCATTGTTTGTAATTAAATGGAGATGCGAACGCGGTTGAAATCGCTCTTGAAAATCCTGGTTTCTTTTAAAAAGGCGTAAGTCCGGACTTACGCCCCTTTAAAAGAAAAGTGGAACTGCACTCTGTCGAATATTGTTTTCCGTGTCAAAGTTCTTCCAGTTTGAGTTTCTCGGTAATCATCCTGGAATGGTTGTGGCAGGACAAACAAAACACACGTTCTTCATGAAGAAAACTGTCCCCAGCCTACCCCAGCGGAAAATTCCCGATTAATAGAAACAAGATAGATGATATTGAGAAGATCATGCAGTACGAGTATATTCCTGAGGAGCATGCTGCATTATACGCTGGAATCACCAATTGGTCAACAAAATTTAATGATGGTGCTGATCGCAGCGATGATTTTTTTTTTTTAAGAATGACCAACAAAACAAGCTTTGGCGAAAAAGATTGTTTAAAAGTATTTCTAGTGTTGTGTTTTTTCAAACGTTTCAAAAAGGAACAGTTCTAAGTTTTTTCAATTTCATAGCAACTGTGTTCCTTAATTTCAAATTCCCGGGTTGCCAAAGCTAAGCGGAGTAATTTATTATGATTTCCGAACAGCAGCAATTCAAAAAAGTGAGGTAGCACACGATTTTTTTTTAAAGGGCGTAAGTCCATGAGATGGATCTGCGCATTTTGATTCTTAGGTGGAGGTATACAAATCTGGAAAAATATGTGAAACATGTACAATTGATTGCTGTTCCAGGAAAGCATAAGTTTTTACCACAATTTTATCAAGAGCAGCATACAAGAAGTTTTTTTTGTTTCCCGAAAGTTTGGTTGCAAGAACTTACGTCCTTTAAAAAAAATCGATTCATTTTGAACTTCTTTCTCACTATGTAATTACCTGAGCCACTGCAGAAGTAATGTGCGTGCCTCCTGCGGACCCCAGAGCCAGTCTAACATCACCATTGGCTCCCACTATGATGCTTGGCGCTGCTGAGCTCAGAGGCCGTTTTCCTCCTTGGATGAAGTTTGCTCTGGATGGCGTCACTCCAAAAGAGTTGACTATTTGAGGAGATGAGAAGTCATCCATTTCGTTGTTGAGTATGATTCCCGTGCTGGGTGAAGCCAACAGCGACCCAAATCTGTCCTTGGAACAACAGATTAGACAAGCGGAAATGATTTATTCACTTGTGCTCCACTGGCCGTTCAAATCAGACTGAAGGCCTCTTGCAAACTCACGAATAAAAGAAATTGACGAAGTCTGCATTACATTGTTTACACCATGTAAGTATGTTCCAATGATTGGAATTCATTATTTGGATGCTTACAGCGTGTTTATAGTGCTGGTTGCTACAACTGCATCTCCATCTGGCGCCTGCACAACGATGTTAATCGTCCCGCCTTTATTCCCAGAGTGGTAGCTGGCTCCATAGTATTCTGGATAGCTTTCTGTCTTAGTCAGTTGGTGAAGTCTTGAGGCCACGTTGCTTATGTAGTTACTTCCCCTGGTCTTAAATAAAACCTTTGTGCAATTAAATAATAGCGGTTGTACTGAAAAAATTATTTAATGATGTTATTTATTCATCATGTTTCAATTTCAACTCACTTGGGTGGTATTTGTAAACGCTGGATCCCCCAGTTCAGTACGCAGAGCATAAGCATATTTGAATGCTTCAGCAACTCTCAATGTATTGAAAACGTTGAATCGAGGGTTAGGTTGCAACTGACCTTCTAAGGCCTGGAGGATGAAAGCTAAAACTGAGCCTGATGCAGGTGGTGGAGCTGTAAACAGTGTGTAGCCTCCATTAAGGCTTGCTGTGATTGGTTCATACCAGTTGGCCCTGCGTAAAAGAGAAATTACTTTAATTGCTGTAACTAGAAATTTTTTGAATTTGAACAGGCTACTTACTCAATGCTATTGAATGATCTAGTTTATAAATTCAAACAAGGAAGTTATGTGATGTGATTAGTTGAGCGGATACCTGTAGAGCGCCAAGTCTTCCCGACTGATGAGGGAACCCACTGATTGTAGATCATACAGGAAATTATCAGTGAGAGATCCATTATAAAGAGCCGTCGCTCCCGAGCGGTCGTCAGCTATAGTCATCAAAGTTCTTGCCAAAGCTGGTATTTTCATTATCTCGCCAGCCTTTGGAAGCCGACCATTTGGCGCCAGAACTTGTCTGCGTCACATAATCTGTATCAATTACGCCGATCAGATTGGCAGGTGAAACGCAGATATGTATATAAATTTGTAAAAGCTGTAAATGTAGCTCTTTCCCTAGCCTCATTGATTACCCGCAGCTTTAAATTGTCTTCGTTTTCATCCAATTTAGAAGTACTTTCAATTCTGATGTTTGAATGTGAGGAGGATAGTCCTTTGTTGCATCAGATGTATGATTTCTTGGAGGAAAATGACACGAGTGACCTCTCGTAGGAGGTAATTTATTTTTCAGTTATAGACGTAAGTGTACATATACCAATCAATTAGCCTCACCTTAAAGTGGAGCTTTGAAGTATTTCTCCCTCCATCCCACTGTGAGCAAATGACTTGGCCAGTCGAGCGTTGATGGGAATACCATTTCTGCACATAGCGATAGCTGGTTGGAAGAGCTCCCTCCAAGGGAGTACTCCAAACCTTTTGTGAGCCTCCCAATAGCCCATTAGCTCTCCGGGGACTGCAATTGCTGTTCCTCCTGTGAATGTGAAACGTCTGTCACTGTCATTACCTGTAGTGTTGATTCCAATAGGCTAATGTTAATCTGAATTCTACCAGACATCTGTTCGTGTTAGTAAGAGGTCAATTCAAGCAAATATTACCCTTGAATAATTAGATACCCTCGTATTTTTTAGTTAACTACCCGGTAGAATAGAGTTCATGTTAGGTTAATAGAGCTAATGTATGGAGGTACCTACATTGATTAATCTGAAAAATTACTGAACGAGGCCAGGCCTTAATGCAGATCATGAAGGGCTTTCGTTTAGAGGTTAATATTCCTGAATCAAAGTAGTAACATATTTCCAGTTGTATTTCTTCCTAGTAATCTCATGAAGTACAAGTGAAAAACAGCTTTACCGGACGAAGACATCGCTGGATCTCCCATGAACATGTCTCTGGAGGCTCGCATTGGAGCAGCTTCTCGAGCGTCAATGAAAAAGGCTTGCCTCATATCTCTTTTGTATATCGTCATGAAAACTCCACCGCCCAGCCCCATGTTCTGCATCGCTGTCAGTCCTTCACAGAGGAGACACGCTATCGTGGCGTCAACGGCTGAACCACCTCTTGCCAAAATATTTCTGTATCAATTTATAAATCCAAGTTTTGTTTGAACTTGTACAGCTTTGGCCATGAAAGATTTGAAAATGGAAAAAAAATTAAGCAAATTTTTGAGGTTCTTTTGGGATTTCAAGCGCGAAAATTACTTCTGATACTGTCATTATTTCATTATTTTATGAAGAAAACATACGTACCTACCAACAATGGAAACAGGCTGAGTGTTGGATACCACGGCTGCAGCCTTGTACTGCCCTTCTGGAGCGTCAGACATGGGGAGAGGACTGTTCTCACCTGAGAATCCTGACATCCGCCAATGAAGGTTCAGTATTAGGGATCGCGATTGTAGTAGTAATACAGAACTCACGAGCACGATACTTGTACATCTGCAGAGTTGAATGAACATAGCTTTGTCCTCAGGGCTAACATTGTTATGTGAAACGCTGACAGCTAATCTGGAGAAAATTGGGACATCTTGGGATATTTGTTGGTGTCTGAGCAGTGAACTTGGTGCCTACGAGTTACTCAACGTTGGAAACCAATTACAATTTTTAACAAATTCACTGGAGTCGACAAAATGTGTATAATTTTGTACTCATCCGTTTCCCATTAGTTTAAGGTTCAGTCAAATTACCGAACCTCAAATGATCTGACCAGAGAATTTACGTTCTCAATGAATGGAGCGTTCCTCCCACTCTCAGTATGATTATTCTAAAATATTAGGTACCGATTATTATGGTGCCTGTAACTATTCTAAAGTTTAGAATCTAAACCATTATATCGGAGAGTTGTAATTTTGCAGAGCATTGATTGCCGAGGTGAATACTTGAATTACCTTCATTATTTTTGGAAGAATAAATTTCTGCTGGATGAGACAGAGAGGCGATGAACAGCAGCATGATCTCTCCACCTCTTGATAGCAGCAACTTCTGAATCATAATAGCTGAATCAAATTGGTTGTAATTTTGCAAAGCGTTGATTAGGGCCCTTGCTCTTTATACCAGTCATGTCTCTGAAGCTACTCCAATTATATTAAACAATTGTCATACTTTCGTTCTATTCCCAAGAGTAGAATTTGTGTTATTTACCTACATTAGGTGTACTGTAGAAACTCGATTAACCGAGGTCGATGGGGCGAAGGATAACTCGGTTAATCAGAAAATTGGATGGGGGCAGGAGGCGATGAACAGCAGCATGATCTCTCCGCTTCTTGATAGCAGCAACTTCTGAGAGCATAGCAGAATCAAATTGTTCAATTTAAGGCATTAATTTTTTTAGGCTTCTTGGTTCTCCTTGACGTGTGTGGTTCATCATCACTGCTAGGACTTGGGTTCAAATTGTCCATTCTATCCAACCCAAGACCAACCAGACTTGCCAATTTATTACATGACATTATTGTATTATCAATTGTAGATTCTTCATTGTCGTACATACATACATAAGCCGTACTTACATACTGTAAAGCCGTCGTACTTACAAACATGTAAAGCTCATTTTTTAATAATCTTTTTAGGGCGGGATAATACTTTTTTTTAATGCATTTATTAATCATAATATCACATGAAGCTTTTCATAATTACAATAAATGATAACTTGTACAAAATAAAACATCTTCTCTTAAATTAAATGCTTCTCGCCTCTTTGAGGTGATCTCGTGCTGAGGGGAGGAGTATCTCCATCCTGTATTCCTGCTTCGATGGTATTATTATGTTATTAATAATTTATTTTTGCATTTAAAATATTATTTATTAAATATTGTAGATAATTTGTAGGGTGAATTATCATGGCCTAACTCGTAGTTGGACTGGTGAACGTGTTGCAAAAAACGTGAGGTGAGTGAACTGGTTTGAGATAACTCCTGGCACTGAACGCATCTTAATAATTTTAAAAACGTTAAATTTTCATAATATGAAAATTTAACACGTTTTTAAAATTATTAAGATGCGTTCAGTGCCAGGAGTTATGAATGTTATATTATAACATTCATAAGAAGCCATGTGCAATTTTGGTCTGATGGATTCGCCTTGATTATCTTCATCAGGAGTAGGTATTGATTTTTTACGTACCTATTTCATTACATTGAACAACGATATAATTGAACATTGAACATTACATTGAACAACGATATACATAATTGAACATATACATAATTGAACGATATACATAATTGAACATAATTGAACATAATTGAACGATATACATAATTGAACATAATTGAACATTACATTGAACAACGATATACAACCATCACTAGGTATTAGATTTACAAATTGCATTTGTCGCCAATGCGAATGGATTTGGAACAAACAGTGAGGGAGTGGGGCAAACATGAAGGGCAAAGGGTCGAAGCCGGGCCGCTGTGTGTACGAGTGTATACCTCGTACATGGAGTGAAGGTGGTAGAAAGATCTCAAAGTGGGTTAAAAACGTTTTCCGCATGAAACCACCCTGCCGTAGTGCTTGGAACTATCAGCTTTGAGGCACTACCAACAGTGCCTTGTGAGCAATCCGCCAAAATGTCGACACCGCCTAGTAAATTTTTTAGCTTCGTTCGCAGTGGGCGTTCGCTGCGTTCAATTTATATTTATTATATTATTATATTATATTCATATTTATTCCAGTTGAATTGTAAACTAGATCGAAATGTCAACTACTACCAGTGAAAGTTCGGAAAGAGATAGTTTCGACGACGGTGGTGAAATGGTGTGGGTTGTAGGTGATGAGGACGAGATCGAAGTGGTTGGAGGAAATTGTGACCAGTTAGAACATCGTACTCAATATATATATTATATTGAGTATATTATATGATAAGTATATTATACTTATAGAGTTAATGTAGACAATAAAGACTTAAAATAATAATATAGGTACTTAATAATATAGAAAATATAGGTTAAACTTAAAACATTATACAAGAATAAGTAAATAATCAAATATTCCAGAAACGGTCTTCAGCATCATGCAAAAATAACAATTTTGACGCCAGTTTCTCTGTGCTCTATAAGGCACTGCAAGTTGGTCGTGTTTCCACTTGTCTTCAAATAATTTGAACTTGGAATAATTATTATTCCCACAGTGGCGGCACCTCGCCAAGTTTAGTTCTTTTATCCTCTCAAAATATAGCCAAATTTCACTTTTTGGAGGAATTTTGGAAAGAACGTAAAGAGCGCAAATAGAAAGTACAGGAAAGAGGAACCGCGAGAAAAGAAAACTAGAAAAGACAACGAATTGGAGGTTTGAGGTTGAAGATGATAAGAACACAGATACCGCATTTCCCTCGGAGAAACATCGATTTGTTTGAACCGAATCACAGGGATAGGGAGGGATTCCTTGAATCTGTATAGTATATGCAAGGATACTGAAAAACTGGATGATATTTATATTTATAAACCGGATAAAAAGATAATATAGAATAAGAATAACTATTGTATATATACAGGTAGGTATACATATATTATTTGTATTTAAATGACCAAAGAAAAAGAAGACATTTTGAGAAAAAACATCGAAGAGAATACATCGATGAAAAAAACATCGATGTTTGGGAAAAACATCGATGTTTGGGAAAAAACATCGCTGTTTTTGAAACATCGATACCCATCCCTACCTTTCACCAACAACGAGTTGACGAAAACGGGCTGACGCCAGAGTTACCAGATTGGGCTATAAACCGCGATTTGGGCTATATTTGGAGGTGATTTCGCGACGTAAAATTAGGAAACGCGTTTTAGCGCGATTTGGGCTATGCCGGGCCAAAAAATAACGCGTTTTGGGCTTCACAGCCTTGCTTCGTCAAAACGTTCCCCAAATGTCGATTGGATGTTGGCTGCATTGGCGGGAAATTGGCGGAGAGGGGAGAACAGACGACTGGCGCTATTCACAGTCATCTGTTTACCGCGTTTACCACCGTCCATCGTTCTTCTCCTTCGCTGCTTCTTGAGGCAAATTCAACTGTGCCACCATCTCATACACGTTCAACACCATCTCATACACGTTTTAAAAAACCGCGTTTTTGGACTACATCCTTAAATTTTTCGCGCCCAGAGCCCTCGGGCGGCGGTTTCCTCTACTAGGGATCTGACAACTCTGGCTGACGCTTTCGTTAGAACTCTCGACGGGGCGTCAACTCTAAAAGAATTGGGTACTTGAGATTCCGAGTTAAAGAAGCACACTCATCACATTACTAAAAGCTAGTTTATTCAAAGATTCAATTAAAAGGCACACACACAACAGAACTCGTTGGCGGACATAACATGACTGGTAGGTGAGACCAGACCTTAAGTGGGGGCATGTTACCTTGAACGTATTGCCGCTCAAATACAAAAACCAACATCCCCCTTCAATACTTGAAAGGTACAAATGTATGATATTTACTAAGTATTTAAAAAACTATGAATAAAAAGGACAAGACAAAGTTATCAAAAGTTTGAACTTCAAAAATGATCATGGAAAATTACTTAATTCGAAAGAGAAAACTTGATACAAACTAAATTTCGACAACATTTAACATCTTACGAAAATATTCAAACTTCGCTATAGGTAAACCTTTAGTTAGCGCATCGGCTATTTGTTCATTCGTTGGCACATATTTAATTTCAATATCACCAGAAGCTACTAAATCACGAATAAAATGATGAACCACATCAATGTGTTTAGAACGCTTGGTTTCTAAAGACTCCGCCATGTTAATGGCTGATTTATTATCTTCGAACAATAACATTTTTCCAACTTTCAACTTCAAAGAGTGAACCAAAACTTGCTTCAAGAAAATGCATTCTGATAAGCATAGAGACATAGAGATGTATTCGGATTCACATGAACTTCGAGAAACTACATTCTGCTTCTTTGATTTCCAGGATATCACATTATTATTAAGTTTTACCACAAAACCACTGATGCTCTTCCTATCTAAAGGATCCATCGCATAGTCGGCATCCGAGTATGCATTTAATTGGAAACTGGAATTTTTCGACTTCGTGTACAACAAACCGAAGTTCTCAGTATGCTTTAGATATCTTAAAACATGCTTTAAATAGTTAAAATGTTCCTCATCAAACTGATTCTGATAACGACCAAAACATGAGACTGAATATGCAAGATCAGGTCTAGTACCAATCATAATATACATTAGACTTCCAAGAATTTCTTTATAAGGGGCCTTACAAGTGCCTGAACCTTTCTTTAAAAACAATTTGGGCTGAATGGGAATTTTCGATGGGCGACAGTCTGCCATCCCAAACTTTTGAATAACTTTTTCTATCAAACGTTTTTGACTGAGAAAAAGACCTTCCTTAGTTTTCTTAATTTCAATTCCTAAAAACGTCATATTTTTCGAATCAGACAGATCACTGAGCTTGAACTTCGATTCCAATTGAGATTTTATCAATTTAGCCTCACTGGCTTTTGGAGTAAATATTATAAGATCGTCTACCCAAACAAGCATATAGGTGCTATTTTTGTGATACAAACAGGGGTCTACCTTGCTTCTTTCCATACCCATAGCTAGAAGATGTTCATTCAGGGTTGTGTTCCAAGTTTTGGGAGCCGACTTCAGACCATAGAGGCTCTTTACAAGTTTGCAGACATGTCCATCGGGCACATGCAAGCCTTTGGGCGGCTTCATGTATACAGGTCGTTGAAGAAATCCGCACAGGAAAGCAGCCTTCACGTCGTATTGGAACCACTGGAGATCCTTCTCGACAGCGATTGCTAGCAGCAGCCTCAATGTACTCATCCGAGCGACTGGAGCATAAAGATCAGCAGTGCTTAGATCACTTGTATCCTCCATGAATCCTCTTGCGACCAACCGTGCACGTTTGACAACTAAGTCATCAACAAGCTTCTGACGGAAAACCCACTTCGAGTCAACAAGAGTATGATTCTTAGGTGCAAGTACAATTTCCCACGTTCCATTATCAGCCATGTTTTTCAGTTCATCCTGAATTGCAGCTTTCCATTCCTCATCCTTGACAGCACTGTTGTAGGTTGAAGGAGTCTCGGACGGCAAACAACCAGCTGACAGGGCAGACAGATAACTGAGGTCATAATCCCTCAGATGATCAGGCAGTCGTCTGGTGCGTCCACTAGTGCGTTCTTGTGGTTCCAGATCTTGTACCGGGGTCTCACTAGGAGGTGCTGCAGGCGTGGGGGTTACCACTGGAGTCAAAGACTCAACAAGAACAGGGCTATTGGAATCCGGATCAGGCGTATCATGGAATTCCTCATCATCCGTTGTTGCATCACTGCTTTCTGACGGAGAAGTAAAATCTGTTGATGAGTCGCCGGATTCAGAATCACTGCTTCCATCCGATTCCGTCAGGGTATCCTTCGGTTCGGCTTCACTTGAGCCACTGGCATCCACACCATCTACAATACGTGTGGGACTTTCGTCAAACTTCACGCTTCTAGCCCTTATGATTTTACGGGTGGTAGGGCAAAAAAGACGCCAGCCATTAGCGCAATAACCCACAAAGTAAGTAAGTCGACTAACAGGGGCCAAACTACCCTTCCTGTCCTCCTTTGGGATGTGCGCATATGCTCGACAACCAAAAGTTCTAATCTTACTCATATCAGGAGGGCGACCATACCAAACTTCAGCAGGCGTGATATTACAAGGAAGCGCTCGAGTTCCAAGTCTGTTTATCAGAAAAACAGAGCATCTTACGCTCTCACCCCACATATGGTCCCCAAGGGTGCTGCTCATGACGAGACATCTTGCCATATTGAATATGGTCCTCATTAGGCGTTCTGACTTGCCGTTCTGGGATGGATTCCTAGGTATGGTGTACTCCACCTCAATTCCCTTTTCACGACAAAATGCTAGGAATTGCTCTGATTTGAACTCACCACCGTTGTCGAAACGGGCTCTGCCAATTTTAGTGAGATGTCTAGAAGTTACGGCAGCCTCATATTCCTTGAACTTGTGAAGGACTTCATCCTTACCTTTCAGGAGGTACACATGAGTGAAATTTGAGAAATGATCCGTAAACGTGACAAAAAAACGATAGCCGTCGAAAGTAGGGGGACTTATAGGACCTTTTACGTCACCGCTAATCACCTCAAGAATGCGCGAAGGTTTCCTGGCTTCCGGCAAATCGACGAATGGTTTACGTGTCTGCTTACCTTTCTGGCATACATCGCATATTCCCTTAGCAGGATATAACGACGAATGACCCATTCGGCGATGTAGCAGATCTTCTGGTACAGCAGAAACAGCAGTATGCTCTTCCACAGGTTCAAGGAACACTGAGTACATGTTTCCCTGTAGATTGCCTTCCAAAACCACACCCCCCTTTGACGAAACAGTCACTTTCTTATTCTCAAAAACAATTTTTAGGCCTGCTTTTTCCATTCTAGAAACAGAAAGCAAATTATACGGCAGCTCATCACAGAGCAAAACATTCAAAAGAACCATAGACTTGCCGATCCACTTGACGCGCAAAGAACCACGTCTCGTAGCATGTAGTTTTTCTCCCTGCTTGGCTACGTTTATTCTAATATCAACAGGTTCGACGTTGAACATATATTTTCCCATGGATTTAGTGCACAAATTGGAACTACAGCCAGAATCTATGTAAAAAAGATCTTTCTCCGGTGAAATTAATGATAACTGTTTGTTTACATTTGCCAAAACAACTTCTTCTTCAGCTTTTTCAATCTCCTTCACTGATTTCAATTTAGGGCTCTGGGGAGAGCAAAAAAAGGCTACATTCGACTTGTCACTTTCCTGCCATTCTGACACATTAAAAGCGACTTCCTCACCCGCCTCCTCAGCAGAATATGCAGAATTTGCGGTTTGCGAATTTTTCCGGGGACAAGCCGACCGTTTATGTCCGTACTGATTACACCCATGGCACTTAAAAGGAAACTCAGAGTTTGTTTTCGCGTTCGTTCCAGCGGCCCCTCCATTCTGGTTTTGTCGGTTCCAGGGCTGCCCGCGTTTTCCAAAAGAATTTTCCCGCATTTGCATGGATTTTCCCTTCGATCCGCAAGAATTCCCCACAAAAAAAGTCGTCTGCTCGGAACAACCGGTAGATTGTCCGTGAGGTTTTCCAATCTTCTTCTCGGCGAGGATAAGACGATTTTTGACAAATTGAAGTGTCACCTTCGACGAATCCGAACTACAGGCGATGTCAATAGCCATAGTAATTTGTTGGTAGGCAGATGGCATCTTCGACAGGAGGTTCGAAATGACTTCTTGCTCAGGCATAACACCCCCAGCTGCCTCAAAATCAGCCACTTTTTGTTCAAAAAGTTCTAAAAACTCACGGAGAGAGCCGTTCCGGAATCTCATCTCACCCAATTCCTGACGAATATCAACTTGGGCTGCCAGACCCTTCCGTATGTAAGTTTCCCGAAGAGCTTGAAACATTTCTTTTGCCGTCTTCTTTCTTCTTATTGTGGTTAGGACTCGATCATCCAGCCATTTTACAAGGACGTCACGTGCCAAAAGGTCCTTTCTTTTAAAGTCTGTTTCCCACTTTTTCTTAGCAACCTCATCTTCCGGCTTTTCCCCAATAACAACATCCAAAACGTCGTTTTGTTCCAGTTGTAGTTTCACTCGGTACTCCCATGTAGCAAAACAGCCGGTTCCGTTGAAGGGCTTCAGGCCAGGCACAACAGGTTTGTTCGCTGAGACCATTTCCAGTGGTTTTCAAACTGGTAGCAAACCATTTCCAACCGGATGGGGGTGAACCGGTGCGCATGCGTGGCCGCCACCAAATTTCAAGTGGTTTCCAACCAGTCAGAAGTGGTTGGGAAAAAAATCTCCAGTCGGTTATGACGATTTGAAACCTGGCTTCAAACGGTTTGAGGGACTCAGCGAACGCACCAACATGGCTGCCGAGCCTGGCCGTGACGAGCCGATATGTCACTGGAAGCCTCTGCGAACGCCCAAACGCACTTCCAACGGTTTCAAACCGGTTTGATGGTCTCAGCGAACAAACCTAAGGATTTGAGTCGCCATTTTTCCCGAATCTTACGTTTCCGAGTTATTTTCCGAGCTTCCAACAAAAAACGTTTTACTCACAAAAAACTCACGCACGATCGCGATTGAACTGGGCCCATAACCTAAAAGAATTGGGTACTTGAGATTCCGAGTTAAAGAAGCACACTCATCACATTACTAAAAGCTAGTTTATTCAAAGATTCAATTAAAAGGCACACACACAACAGAACTCGTTGGCGGACATAACATGACTGGTAGGTGAGACCAGACCTTAAGTGGGGGCATGTTACCTTGAACGTATTGCCGCTCAAATACAAAAACCAACAAACTCAACTGCCATTTGTATTTTGTTATAGGTAGGTAACACACATGTGTATATTATGTATACCTAATTTGTTTTATATATCTGCCAGAATAGGTTCTAGTAACTTGGAACTGTCGAGAACAGTGGCAGTATACAGAAGTCACGCCGGTTATGGCTCATTTCTGTTCCGTCCTTTGTCGAACCGTATCTCTCAGCTCTTGTGTTTCATATATTTCATATAATAATGACCAAGGATGGAACAGAAGTGAGTCATAACCGGCGTGACACCAACTAATATAGACTATTATATAGTGTTCCGGCAATATCTTGTGTTTGAAAGTTTCAGATCAAAATGGACATTTCTCCATTTGCCATCGCTCTTCGTTTATTAGACGATGACGACGTTCTATTTGGTCGAGGTAGAGGTGGGACGAGGGCGAGATTCGTTAGGGAAAGACATTCCCATTTCGACACACTAGATGATCTCGAATTCGAGAGACGATTTCGTCTTTCGAAGGACAGCGCGGTCGGCGTCCTCCAACATATTTCATCAAAATTGGAGTTCCATTCAGAAAGGTAAGTTCTTACATAATAATTATTTTAGCGATTTTAATAACTTATTTTAGCGATTACCAGTAGACGCATACATGCATAGGTATCAGCAATGTAGGCACTTATAATAATTTAAAGTATGCGTCTACTGGTAATCGCTAAAATTGTTCTGAAGTAGTATTCGCTGTTGACGCAGTACCGCTCATCTTCTCTAAAATAATTTCATTGCCGTTACAGGAATGATGCCGTACAACCCATGAACCAACTGCTGTTGGCCCTGCGCTTCTATGCTACTGGGTGCACGCAGATGGCTGCAGCAGATTTCATAGGCGTGAGTGAGCCGACAGCTTGTCGAATCGTCCATCGGGTGTCCCATGCTTTGGCAAAGCTTTGTCGTCACCACATTTATATGCCGCGTGACGCCACAGAAATCCTGACCACTCAACGGAAATTCGCAAGCATTGCGCGGTTTCCCAAAGTCATCGGTGCTGTGGATGTCATGCACGTCAAGATTCGCTCTCCAGGTCTGTGTCATCTTGAGCGATGTTCAAGTCAATTTTAAACAGCCGGTTACCTCGTGAGAGCCTTTAGCTAATCTGACATGCATCAGGCAACCGTTTTTCCCTCATAAAACCAATTAGTAGTTAGGTACGTCAAATGTTCATAGTTCCTGTAAAGCTCTGCCCCAGTGTGTGTAGTAAGGGGATCAGCCACTAGAACGCCAGATACATTTGTAAGGATTCCAAGAAAGGGAAAAATTTATTATTGTTTAGCCCAAAGTAAAATGATGAAATGATAGTTTGGCATATCAATTAATATTAATTAAAATCATCTATGCACCGATAACATTAACTTCAACATGGGCCCAGAAAAGAAAAAATCTATGAAAACTTGAGAGTTATCTCGAATATTGTAGGTGATAATTGTGTTAATTATTAACACAACACTTCGTTCTTGTTGTAGGTGGTGACTACGCTGAGTATTTCCGAAATAGGAAAGGCTACTTTTCCTTGAAAGTTCAGGTTTGTTTACACGAGTGATATAGTCTTTTGCTTCTACCTTACATAGTTTTTCATTTGAATTTTCCGTTTTCTACTTTTTTTTCATGTTCGAAGTGATTTTTGTTTTGTGTGGTTAACGTAACTTTTTTTATGTTAAAAAAACGATGAATAAAACTTTCTTCTTTCTTCAGGCCATATGCAATGCGGATCTGGAATTCACGGACGTTGTAGCACGATGGCCTGGTAGTACTCACGACCAGACCATTTTCGACAACAGCCGGGTGAGATCTAACATCGAGAGTGGCCTTTTCGGTGATGGACTATTGCTAGGTAAGTTCGGGTCCTCCCATTGGGGGACAGCTAGTGAAGTCGGCGACACCCAAGGGTAGTCAGACAAAAATACAAGGTGTTACTCGTTGTTTACTTTACTTAACTCTATTTTTTTCTGTTTGCAGGGGACTCCTCCTACTCCAGTCGTTCCTACATGATGACCCCCCTCAAACGCCCTTCAAACCCGGCTGAGGAACTCTACAATGAATCCCAGATCCGCACACGCAACTCCATCGAACGGATTTTTGACTTATATAAGCGAACATTCCCGTGTGTTGCAGTTGGCTTCAACGTTCAACTGGAAAAAGTACAGGCGATCATCATCGCTACGTCTGTGCTGTTCAACATTCTTAGAAGAGCTCGGGATCCACAGCCCCCCAATGACCCATCCCTCACACTACCGCAACCGTGGGAGGAATTGATAAATAACGCCACAGCGAACCCCCCACTCCTTCAGTCTGGACGAGCACCACATAGATTATTACTCATAAATCACTATTTTGGGAGGTTAGTACAAGGCGCTAATGTTTAAGGGCATTCATCCCACCCGGCCTTATTATTTAAATTTAGTTTCAAAGGTAAAAGTTAAAAGTTATTTTATTAGTTCATTAAAAAATTTATTTGAGATCCTACTCGCTTGTTGTAAATGTTTTAACTGCGATGTTGGCATTTTGCGGTCTATTCTCCTTCCAAAAAAGCCCCCTCCGCCTCCGTTTTTTGATTAAAAATAAATTAAAGACTTTTTTGAGAGCCCTGACAATGTGTGGAGTGTGTAAAATTCTTCAACTTCGAACATTACCTTTTTTTACTATACTGTACCTGTACTGTACTTCAAGTTCTGTGTATTGTACTCTGTATAGTTTCAGTTTCACTAAAGTGCATTACTAAGTAATACAAAACCGCTTTAACTGTATTTACTTGTTTACATACATACATACATAGGTATCCAAGTGAATTCTTAAGTTTCAGTAAAGTTTCTATCATTTTAAAGCATAAAAACAGCCTATTTTTTATAATCCGGATGAGGGCTGGTTCCAATTAATCCGGATTATCGACGCTCTACTGTATATCATTCGATCTGCCAGGTCAGTTATCAACATAAAGGAAGAAGGGAGGATAATTCATTCGGAAAAATACCTAAAAATTATTAATTCATTAAAAATTATACTTAAAAATAAATAAAAATCCAGTCGTGCAGCATGGCTATAAGAGCGAATTTTCGAAGAACATCTCATGTCTCAACCACGTTTCTTCATATTCAAAGTGCTCCAGTTTGAGAGCGGAAGGAGATATCGCAATTCTGATTTCACCATCGTGTTCAGCATAAAAATACCTTTAAAATGAGGTGTTACTTGTCATAAAGTTCCATTTTGGGAATTTATGAGGAATTTCCCCTCCCCCCCCAAACCACCCCTTAAAGTGGTCCGATTCTGCCCATCTACGAACTTAGCCTGTCGATTGCCAAGACAGATTTTTTGTGCAAATTTGAACTTTTTATACCAATTCTATCAAGAGTTATCGTCTGGAGTGATATACCGGTACCTATATACCTACCTAAATATTGATTGGTTAATCGAGGTCAAGGACTTTTCTGAAATTATAACATTTTCAAAATTTGAAAATAAGGAATATTTAATATTCCTTTTCCCAACTTCGAGTATAACTATTTGAGATGACCACGCATGTTACTAACCAACAGAACCGATTAAGGTAGTAACACGATGGTGAAAAGCTACTAAACCTCCTTATGTACTCGTATTATCATTGAGTGTACCTAATATTGACGGAAACGTTATTAAATCTTAAATAAATTGAATTGAGTTAATTGAAAGTGTGAAGAAAATGTTACGCTGAACCCAATGGTGAAATCGAAATTTCGATATCTCATTCCGTTCTCAAACTGGAGCACTTTGAAGATGAAGAAACGTGGTCGATACTTGAGATGTTCTTCGAAAATTCGCTCTTATACCCATGCTTCATGACTGGATTATTCATTTTCTTTGGTCGATTCCAATGGTTCAGTATCGAAGAAAAACAACAAACAAAAACCATTTGAAGCGCTCAGGATCAGAAGCGGATAACTCCTAAATTTCAAACAATGATTTTTTCGGTGTTTTGGCAAGTTCAGTAAAGCCATATTAATAACGGTGGGTACAGCTTTCGTACAAGTACGCAACCACGAGGGACATTTTATGTCTTTGCAGAAACTTATATGAAGCTTGCATTCGTGTTGACAATATAAATTATTGAGAATGATCACCTGTGTGTAAACAATTATTTAAACAATCACGCTCATACCGCAGCTTGTCGGCCACGCACTCCGCAGTGGTTAACGTAATATGGTTAGGTAAATCGAGAGCTATCCAACGAGTGGTGAACGATTTTTGTACGATGATAACTGGCGAAGATAAAGTTCCGTAGCACCGAATCGGTTGTAAGCGAAAATCATCAGAAATTTTCGTGACGATTCCGTGTGACCCTTTTGGTTTATCTTCGATAATGAACCATTGGAATCGCCCAAAGAAAAAAATTTTTTAACCCCCCCTCAAAATTTGTTGGTTTACGTTTCAAGATACGTAGATTCAGAAAATCGAATAAACAAAAAATCCGCCGTACGCCGTCCGCGCCACTTTGCCCAGTTAGCGTCGAGTTAAAATTACGAAATTTGGTTTCTGGGTTTGGACCAGCCCCACAATCGTCCTCGAAACTTTTCATAACCCTAGGTCAAGGGGAAGGGGTTCAAAACGAATTTTGAAAATTTGAAAATCTCATATCTCGAAAAATTCATATAGAACGGTGTGTATTTTATTTCATATTTAGATAGAGTTTGTTCCGTAGAATGTTTTAAGACCATCCGCAGCTTTGTACGACCAGACGTTCGTTTACAATGACGGCTCAAAGATTGTGCCTCACAACACGATCGTGAATCAAACTGTTGAAAAACAGGTCCATTTTCATACTAACAAGCTCTTTGGAACATCATATGGCTTAAGTGATGTCGAGTTTGTTGTTCTGAGGTGCGTTTCGTGCTACGGAAATGAAGGTAATTTCGAATGTTTGTTGGTAGGTACTTCTTTTATAGAAAAATTATTACCGACGTAGTATTAAAAACCCCAGAATTATATCGTATTAATTAATCATAATTATTATTATTAATAATAAATACGAATTATTAATACCTAACAATAAATTATAATAATTTTCAGTAGGTACTTGATAAAATTGTTAATAATTAGTGATAATTGATAATAATAATTAATATAACATTTAGGATCTAGACATTTAGACCTAGTGATCTAGACAGAAGGGTGATCTGTACAAAGAACATAATGAACCGTTGTGTCAAGAATTTGCAGAGTTTTGAAATTTAAATTAATTTAGCTTCACTTTTGTTGCAAATTTTTGTGACCTCTGAGTATATACTCAGGGTTCACAAAAAGTTTCCAAAATGGCGGGTATCGGATGGAAAGCGTTGTGGTTTCAGAAATAAATAACTACTTTTTTGTGCCTCCTGTACAACTTAGGAAATGTGGGTTTTTAGACGGTACCTAATACCGATTTGATAGTTCCACACTCATCTTTCCTCTGCCTACTTGTAACCGAAATTTCTTCCTCCACTTCACCATATGATGTCCATTGCAACCATCGCTTGATCATTGTAACCTTCCCTTTTTCTTTTTTTGCATCCGTGGGTTGTAGAATCCTGTTGACGTGGTAGGGATGGGAACCGCAAACTCTAGTATCGATACTAACGGTATCGATACTCGTTTTTTTGTTTCAATACCAGGTATCGATATATTGGTCAAAAAATATCGATACTGAACAATATTGAAAGTATTGAATCGAAGAATTCCCGGGTAACCCAAAGGTGCCCTTACTGACAAGGTAAAATGGAAAAACCGCGGGTTAAATTCAAAATGTATTTATTAATATGTATATTTTATCATACATACATTTCACATGTAATAATATATTATGTGTATGATATAAGTCAAATAAATAAAATCTAAAATGATTTTTCCCCATAGACTAGTTTTAACAGTTCGGACGGCACCGACACATATTACAAGTCAGCGAGAGCAGGGGGTGTAGTGGTGGAAACGGGTGGGGGGCGGTGGAGCCTGGCTCGACCGACTCGACACGGCTCGGTCGCTCGGTGGTCGGGCGGCAGGCTGGGCTCTGAGTTTGTGCAGGCTAGCCAACGGTGGCAGTTGGAGGTTGTGAGGCGTTCTGAGCGGTACGCAGGAGTTAAGGAAGAAATTATTCGTGTTTTGTTCAATCGTACACAACACAGTAATTATAGAAGTATCCCGTGTTCAATACTCGATATTTTTCTAAAAAAGTATCGATACTCCCTAGTATTGCTTTTGAGCAGTATCGATACTAAATATTCGATGTATTGAATCAAAAGTATCGATACTTCAAAATATCGAGGCAGTATTGCCCAACCCTATGACGTGGAGTGCCCGTGGCCGTGTCAGCTTTCTCGAAGTAGAGTTCCAGGTTCTTCCGTCTACTAAATAGTCGAGAATAGTATTCTTCTGCAAACTACATCGCAACGAACATGGTAAGGCTTGATTTTTAAAGCTATTCTGATCCCAGTGGCTACTTCATATTCAATCCAATTTCCTCATCTAGTTACCGTGTGTCTATAAACCTGAAACATAATGTTTCCGACCACAATTATTTCCACGGTCATGTTCGTCCAGCCTATTTACCATACGCGTATGAATCTACATGTTCATTACAGTCTTGTACAGATTCACGGTCATACCCACTCATCTACAACCATATCGAGGATGATGAATGACCTATATTCACATCAAGAAACCGTAGCGTAGATAATCGTATTTGTCGCCCTTAGGATCACTCCCTCAACACAATGATCATCATCCTTTTTCTGACCTATGTCTTATGCATAATAATAATAATATACTGGCCCCAGTTTAGTCTGTTCTAATTAGAGAATACCCTGGTACTTGTCCCTGCTTACTGGCCCTTAGGCCCTGCTCACCCTACCATGGTGAAATTCGAAATCGGAAATCCCTGGGACTGATGGGTGCAATTATTCTTAGCAATAATTATCCTTAGCAATTCGTACTTCTTTCCTCTTATCATACTGATACGGTACGTTTCTATCTACTGCCCGTTGTTATTAAAATGAAACGAGCTAGGTTTTGCTTTGCTTCAGTGAGATTTTGATGATCCCTTCAAGTAGTTTTATAGCAATCTACGTATAACACTAATGAGATCCGACTATGTACCTAGTCGGATGTCTACAAACTAGGAATCCAGAGTAAGTAATCGATTCAGCTACTCATTGGGAAAATGAACACTTTCCTATCTGATCGCTGCTCCGAGTTATGTTGTGCATTCTGAACCCCATTGCAGTTAAACACAGAATGGCGACGTAAAATAGACTATAAAAGTGGTAATAGCAAGCGACGTTCCATGCTAAAAGAAGAAAAAAAAACCAAATCTAACCAAGTCCATTCAACTGATGATCTGCGTCCACTCAGGATTCTCCCCCATCTGGTACCTACGTATCTGTCAATATAACAATTGAAGTGCTTCCTCAAAATTACCATTCTAGAATTTAGCAGTTATCTCCATAATTACTAGCCAGGGTTTTATTTTAGATCAGTAGCTATAATCTAAGCTCATACACACAAAATCGTATTTGTATATTCAATCATATTTATATCATGATTCCTATTTTACAGCCATCATCTCCTAGTGCAACGTCTGTGGCGTCGGGGGGCCGGTCTCCTGTCAAAGTCATTGCTCCAAGATCAGCCACTGGTGGCACCGTCAGGCAAAGGTAAGCTGTCGCCCTCAAAATATGCAATATACTTGGTAATATTCCTAGTATTTAGGAATAGGTAATATACCTTTAAATATGACATTCTTGATACTCTTATTGCCAAGTAGGTACCACAAAAGCTGCTTATGATATTCTGTTCTGTCTTGTGATCGTAAGCTCAGCCTTACACGTGTAACTAGTGCAAACTTTTATTTCTTTGCACCAATGGATCCGAAATGGGTTTTTGAATAAGTGGTTAATTAATTTCACGGTGAAAATCAAAATCTCGGTGGGGTTAGGCTGTGAATTACGAATGAGCGTTTCTTGATTTCCTCGTAGATCAATCAAATCGAAAGTCATTGTACCGAAAGTCATGTTACCTATTCGTATTAATTCCAATTTAAAACTTAATCATGGGCCAATAATGATTTAATTTGAAGTAAAGAAATGATGATTTTTGTGAGATGAACTTAATGTGCCAGTTCTTGATCGATTTTTCATCATTTATGCAAATAAAAGCTCGATTGAAATTAAGCCAATTCTCGTTCGGCAGATCAACAGTAACCAATTCAAGGCTCTTTCGTATTTTATAGAAAAACCACAACGACCACTGCAGCCAGGACTCGCCAGACTGCTTCCAACAATGGCAGCATGTGGAGGTTCTACACAGATGACTCCCCCGGCATCAAAGTGTAAGTGACACCAACGTCCTCCCCACTAAACAAATCCCTGAGCTGGAGAGTATGAAACTGGTGTGGTTCCGGTGCATTTTATAATTTTCCTTCGACAGTTCCCATTAAGTATGATTTAGGTTGTAAACTTGAGGTTTTATATCTGCGGAAAAATCTCTACAGAGGCTTTAAAATGGGGAATGTTTCTTCCAAGTCTTCTTCCTAGGACACGGTTCTTGAATAGCTTCTCCAGTTCAATAACATCTCCCCTTCCAACATGGCCTCCTCCTGTCCTCAGTACTTCACAGTGGTCGTAGGTCGACCTCTCTGGCGACGGTTTCTGCAAACATGGATCTCCCTTCTGGATCTTTAGGCCCTTCGGATCAGGATCCCACATATCGTGGCAACACCGGCCATCCCATTTTCACAACTTTTCACGAGAGCCACAAATTACCTACTAGTATTCCAATTAACAGGGGTTTCTGGCTCTTTTCGCTCCACCCTTGGATGGGGTAGGGATCTAGAGGTTCCGTCAGCCTTTGACCACTGAATACACAATCTCGGGATTAAAGAGAATACTCAAGTTAGCTCCTGTTGTTCCCATAACCCGTGAAATCCCTGGTGATGGGCGATTAGTGCGAAATCTGTTGGCGATATTTTGGAATCTGGTGTCTTCATTTTATTCGCTGAAAAAAATCCATTTAGAAATCGTAAAAACCCGAAAACTAAGATAGTTGGTGTTGCTAGTTGAGCGTCAATGTATGTTTGTAGTTAGAGAACTAATACTAGGGAATGGGGAATGTACGTTTAACTCAGTACAAAACACGAATTAGATCACTTGCGACGAGGTTGTGGAAACCCATTTCAATAAAAAAACTAGGTATAGAGTGAGAGAGTCTATTTCCACGAAAAATAATGAGTACAATAGACTCTCTCACTGTATACCTCCGTTTTTTATTCAGTACAAAACGTCTGCAAATGCCTCAGTGAAGGTTTCCCACACACCATAATATGGAGGTATGCAATTATTTGAGGATCCAACGGTAGGCTCTTTAATTGATTGGTCGCCTCTAATCAACGATTACAATGATGACTGTAAAAATAATCCCCAACCCTTTTGCTGTCTGAGACAACAAATCGACGTCCTCACTTAATCTTCATTTTTGGTCAAAATGTGTTACTCATGCCTCTAGACGCCTGTTATGACGACGAATCAAACATAGATCTAACCAGGTTAGTTTAGCGAGAATTCAATTAGAAATGTGTACATCGACGTGAACTGTTTGGCCACGGCGTCATTTTGCTCCCCAACACACCATATCGTCAGTCAGCCATTCTGTTTTCCCGTGTTGTGGTCCGCCCGTCTGTAGAGAATCGAGAGTTTGCGGTTAGGTTAGATTCCTGCAGGGACTCACGATGGAACCATTCCCCATCCTCTATACCGAAACCTGGGCTTGTTATGCGGAGTGTTGCCCTGTAGGCCAGCCTACAGACCCTGGGTCCAGTCCACTCGCTCTACTAGACTGGTGATTTACCAACACGACTTCTGTCAACATCTGCTAACACATTAAATTATTTCAAGGTTGGGGACATGAACCACCTACTCATTTAGATTGAAATGACCTTTTCTGTTCCTGGAAAGCTCACCATTTGGTCCAGGCGGTTTTTTTGTTGGTGAAAAGGTCTATTTTTGAGCTCCAAGCTGCACTATGATAGGTTCAAGTGTAGGAGATGCCACACTTATCGCAAAGTGTCACTCACTTACTTTTAGACAGTTTACCGACACGATTTCTTCTGGTATCGGAGACCTAACGATTCTGTATCGTCGAGCTTCAAGTGCTATTTCTAGTGCTGTTTCTATTATGAGTCTGTGCATAATATTATGTTAACGGAACCACCCATGCCCCAGTCAGCCTCAATATTCTCTTTGGCAGTTCCGGTACTTCTGAGCTCCTTCTCCTTCAAGGTGCTGCCATCGTCAACTTCCAGAATCTTTGTGCCCAAATGGGCAGATTTCGTCGTTATGGCGATGACAGGGAGTAACGGATTCATCTGCTACTCCAACAAGCCATTGGTTGCTACTGCACGTTTTAAATGAGACTCACGGTTATTTCACCGCCTGTAATTAGTCATCACAACTTTGATGGTTCAATATTCCCCTGATCATCACAAATCTGTCCTTCTAGAAATGAACTTATTGGGAACAGAAATGATCATACGGTGAAGAAGGGTATTTCAGGTGCAAAAGAAAACTAAACTGTGAAGTGGATCGTGTGTCTCAAAGAGCTGCAAATCATTAGGGACTGGGTTTTCAGCTCATGAAAAGTAGTCAAATTGTCGATGCGGGGTGTTGATGAAGTGAGGACCTTGAAATGTTCTCTTACCATGTTCTAATAGTTCTTGCACTTTCCTCTTTGGGTCAACAACTTTGGAAGATCAAAACAATCATTCAATGGCTTCAGTCTCTCTTTTATATGTCTAGTTATCCCCGTTTTTCTGAGCCAAGCATTTTCAATTCTTCCAACATAATATTGTCTGTTTCTCAAGGATTATTATGTTTCTACATCACGCTTGTTTTTTCTGTTTCAGAGGACCTGTTCCCGTTCTCGTCATGTCCCTCCTCTTCATCGCCTCCGTTTTTATGCTCCACATTTGGGGCAAATACACCCGCTCTTAAAGACTAAACCAACCACCTACTGCTCATTCCTTCTCTACAGCCTCACGCATTTTTCCTTAATTCAAGGACGATTTCCAAAGCTGGTTGGCTAAATACATTTGTCCAGCCGCAATGTGTACCTTTTTTGTTATTTTGTCATTCAGATACTGGGGGGGATGTGGGAGTTACTATTGTTGAATAAGTTTGGATATTCTTCAAATCTCAAAATGAACAGAACTGATGTTAATAAAGTCCTAAGTGAATTTAAAAACATTGAAGAATTATTCTGTAATTATAATGTACGTTCTATCATTAAATGAATTTATTTACTTTGTTTTGTTTTTTTATTGAATTGTTCGCGACTCATTTTGTAACCCTCAAGTTCACCATTGCAAAGGTTCCAACATAATATGAAGTGTGCAGTAGCAACTGCCCCCAGATTCGGCAAGCATAGGTCCATATTGGTCGAATGAGTGTTACGTAAATCTGTCGTAAGTAACAAGTTCGAAATGTGGAAAAAAAAAGGACTTGAACAAAATTTCGTGATTTTGCGAGTTCCAGAAACCCCCAATCTTATACAAAAACATATTCAAAAAAAGATGTTGGTTCAATGATATAATATTATTATATAATATATTATTCTGGAACTACACCCTGTAGCGACCCGTTTTAACTTCAAACCAGTTGTCGCAAAATCTTTGACACGAAATTTAACTCCTCTAACTGGAGTTCCCCAACCATCCTAACTTTAGAGTTCATAACAAAACAATGAAGTTGTAATCTAAAAAAAAGTCGACTGATTTCAAGGCCCTACCAAAAATCGTTTTAAAAAGCCGCTGTTCCATTTAATAATCAAAACCCACCCTGATTATTAGTTAGTACCATGGTGAACAGTGTGACCTCTAAACGCCTGCCTTTGTTCTATCAGCCAAAGCCAATAAATAACTCAAAGGGTGTGCGCACGTTTTTAAATTTTTTTTTTTTCAATTGACGATGCTTCAAAAAATTGACCTCATGCGCGAAAATTAACTTCTCCTGAATTTATAGAAAATAAATCAAGAAGGCAGTTTACAAATTTGCTGGATAAATAAGTGATTGGCTGACCAACGTAGGTACTGAAAATACTATTATATACTTAGTAATAATATTATATACTTAGTAATAATTATAAGTCTTGAGACCGAAATTCCACAACTGCCCTAAATCAGCCGTTTTCAAGCTGTTCCGTGTAATCATGACAAACGAAATATTTCTTCTTTCTTGTGAATTTTCACTTTAACCAGAATGAGTTTTGACCTGACAATTGGTCCTTAAAGACGCTAAAAACGAATTAGGTGTCAAAAATGCGAATTTCGAGCGCACGCCCTATTGAGGTTGAAAATCTAGAATTGCTGAGTTTGTTGCTTTATGAAGGCTTGAAAAATACGAAGGTAAATACCAATAATTGTTATTACAATTGAAGGCTATA
This sequence comes from Stenodema calcarata, assembly GCA_963920205.1. Lineage (NCBI taxonomy): Eukaryota > Metazoa > Arthropoda > Insecta > Hemiptera > Miridae > Stenodema > Stenodema calcarata. Next base: position 41,651,076 of record OY986049.1, on the reverse strand, counting down.
ATTATTATTATGCTTTTGAAGTTCATGTTACCATTAGGTTGTCAAGTTTATTACAATATACCCAAATTGCTTAATGATCAAATGGTTGCCGACCTTGTTCACATCTTGCGGTGACTGTCAAAAGGTTTCTATCTACGACAAATCCCGTTATTCCCTAATCAACTGATTACCGGTTTTCTGTTACCCTGGATTTTTATCGTTATTAGGTAGGTAGTTAGGATGATTTTCCAATTTAAAACATTGACCCATGATGGGACACGATCCCAGTTTTTCTGTTGGACTAGACTTTTGCGGGTCATAGAAACCTGCTCCTTTCTGGGAGTAAAAGTATTATTTCTAGGGTCTTCTCCGCTACTAGTGTGGAAAGGAAAATTTGAAAATGATAGATTCTAATTACGAAAGGGATTTGTTTACAAGTTTCAAATGATGAACTGTCTCAACTTACATTAACCCTGTGCGACCCAGAATCGTCCAGCTGTGATGTAAAACCTGTTCAGTTCTCTAATTACTGTTTCAACTAATGACTACCACCAAAGGAGATATCAATAAAATATGAACGTCAATTGGAGATAAGATCGGCTTTATTGTACAAAGAGAAAAACCAATATTTTGATAACCTGTTCCAATTTCCACACAGGATAAAAACTAAATTTAATCCTAGACTTGACTATCACGCAAGTACAATGTACATTGTTCCAGCACAGAATGAGTCAACTTTTGTGAACTAACATTCTTGAATTAAATCATACGTGTATAAATTAATTTCATATTGGTGTGTGTTTTGTAATTTGAAAATTTGTTGCATGCTGATGTTGAGATAACCCAAGAGGTAGAAATGGGGAACAGTGGATGGCGTCTCCTCTGCTAATTCAAAGTCTTCACTTGCCTCTGTTTCCAGGGAAGTGTGAATTACCCCGAAACTTATCGAATCAATGAAAGAATTTTAAATTTAACACAAGAGTCGCCAAACATTATTCTCGATTAGTTCGCCCTTCTGCACCATGAACAATCAGTTCCAAGAGGTAAAACTTTATACAGGAATCTTGCTGATCCACATCGTAGCAATTAAGGAGAATCAAGTGACCTAACTCAGGCCAGCCATATTACACACGATCACAACCTAGAAAACTAAAAACTGATTGTACTACATTTGTAATGACAGAAAAATTCTAGTAATGGGTCCCGAGCAACACAAGAAGATGGATATTATCCACACAGTTACGCATGTATCACTCTACCTACATAAACAAAAAGTTGGTCGAGTCTGGCAGTAAATGAATTGGGGCTTTCACAAACAACTCAATACTGTTCACGCAATTCACAATATGAAACGAATATTGGAAGCAACACTGAAATGCGATTTAAATAAGTGAGAAAACGTTTCGAGAACTGTTCGGTATCCGTGAAGAAGCAGGCGCTTCTGGTATTTATTTGATGTATTTCTCCATGAATTTTCGGTGGAAGTCAGATCGGAGGGCGTCATTGATGAAGGCACCTTTGTCTTTGGGTTCTTCGCGAGCACAGTTTTTGAATACAACGTCGTCGTCCCATCTTCTACGAACCTACAAATATAGGAATTTGAGCATACAGGTTGATTGAATAACTACATATTAATAAGCGATTAATAAGGAGCCCAATGTAGGGATGTAATAGTAATTGGGATAAGCTTATAGGTAGGTAATTAAATAATTTGCATAATACCTAATATTGATAAATTCATAAAATGAATACCTGCATTATTGATAAAAATTATAGGTAGGTACGTTATGTAATAGTGATAGGGATATGTCTTCCTATAAGATTAATTCATTTGCAAAAAATAAAAAAATGAAAATAATAATTTAATAATAAATAAATTGTTCATTCCAGACATTCATAGATGAATATTCTTCCTCCTTATCATTATCATCATACTAGTTTGAGGCATTCATAGATGATTTCATCTTATCAGAATCAGAGGTTGATCCACTCATCATCGACACAACGGAGGAGGTGAGCAGTGCGGGTTGAAGACTCACTATACGCGCAGGAAAGAATTTGGACAGGATCATCATATCCCCCTTCCCCAACGCTCGCAATGGTGAGATATTCCCTGATTCCAATCGTACAACCGCAAAAAGAAGAAGACAGTTATGCAATTACCACTGACTAGGGATACAGAGAGTCATCATCCTCTTTCTCATGTGAAAAAGACTCTCAACTGTAAGCTGAGGTGGAAAGCCCACGTAAAGAAAAAAATGGACGAGCTCAACGTAAAGATTCAGAAAAATGTATTGGTTGATAGGGAAACACTCAGAACTACCAACACACAATAAGTTGCTTCTATACCAGGAAGTAATCAAACCAATCTGGACTTACGGGTGCCAACAAATACGACCGCCAAACTACCTTTTTCATCTTCCCGGTGAGCTAGAAATTTTAACCGTGGGCCGGGGATTGACCACATTGCAATATTCACTCGGTTTCTTGTCTGCTTGGGTTCACCACACTGCGTTGTTCCAACCGAGGGATCGTACAGACGTTTTCGCCTTCACTAGAGAGACCCCAATGCACTGACCATCTTGGCCGCAGCTTCTTAGATGAAGTGTCGCTGCATAGCCCAACTCACCTCCATAGCAAAACCCAATCAATCCGAAGCTACACGCTCGAGGGCTGGAGCACTGTCTTGGTATTGCTAACATTTCACCATTCAACAGTTGCTCAAGCCACTGTGACGACAATTCCTGCGGCAGTAGTGTAACCCAATCCAGATTCTAGATAAATATGGATATTTCACCTATGGATAAGTTCAGAGGGTTCTACGAGTAAACCCAATCGCATGGTCATCTTTGACAGGAAAAAAGAACGTTTTTCCAAAAATCCGTATGGAAATTGTTGCAATCCAAAACGATTGGCCTCAAAATAGTAGCCGCCTGATGGTAGATTGTTCCCAATGACCATACGTCCCAGAAAAAACTGCAGCCACTAGCAAGTCGTGAGCATTCAATGTGAGGATATCATCATCAGGCCGTCAAAGATGATGTCCTTACATTGAAAGCGCTTGTCTCATGTTAGATGTAGTTCTATTAATTACTATCTAATGGTAATGGCTAGCAACTGGCAATTTCTATTGAATTCACCCGTTAGATTGAATCATAGAATGTTTCCGCCAGCCTTGTGACTGACAGCCTTTTAGGGACTCTCGGCTGATCTTGAGATAAGGCGGACTTGTGGATTTTCCATCCTGTAGCCTGTTAGGGGATTGTTATACTCAAGATGATCAGCTCAACTTGGAAGACTCAGATGGAGAGTACACAAAGAACACGAATTCTACTTGAGTTTGCCATTAAGTACTCAAATAACTCCTATTCAACTTACTTTCAAATCTGCTTTGGGAGCTTGGGCTGAGTAATTTAGTAGAGGGTTGCCACTAAGGATGTTCTCCATTCTTATCCTCTCTTCTTCTTGGCGTTTTTCTTGTTCCTGGAACATTCCTTGAATTACTGTTATGCTAACAACTTTGAACATAACCTATAAGAGCTATATCTCCCATCATCAGATTGTTTCACTGTTTTTTTTTTTTTTTTTTTTGGAACACCATGACCAGTCATCGAACTTTACCCCAAAAAAGTTGGAAATGGCTATTGCTGAGAGGAAATCACAATTCAATAATTGAATTGTGATTTCCTCTCAGCAATAGCCATTTCCATTTCCAACAATTATTGTTCGTATGCCTTACTTTTCGAATTTGGTCAGCAGCTCTCTCTTTCCTGATTCTGGTGAGCTCGGCCAGCAGGGCCGCAGTATCATCGTCACTATCACCGTCATCGGAATCTTCGTCGTCCAGAGGGTCATCTGCATCCAAGCTGGCGGCAGGCACTTGGTCCAACTTGGGTCTCTTTGGGGGAGCACTGAAAGCATTGAGATGATGAAGTGGCTAACATATTTGAATGAGTAGGTACAAATTAAAAGGGGATCGAATCACTTGAGAGCTTTTATTCAGTCTATTGAAATTCCAACTTGAGTAGGTTCAACTCAGGCCAGGGCGAATGGAAGGCCAAGCCGATATATAATATAGCCCATACCCCCCACAGTACACCCCTTCCATAGTTTTCACCAGGCAATGGGGAATAAATACATGAGGAATGGGGAATAAATACTCTTCATCTCATAGAGCTTTTCAGGACCCATCGAACCTCTCGTATCATTTGATCTGCTTTTCCCCTCCCCTGCTTTTTACCTTGCTTCGAAGTTCATGAAATTGGTCTATCAGCTACTTTTGCATCAACTGAGGAAATTTAATTTTAAAGTAGAGAGTTGCATCCAGGAAATGTTACGACCTGATCAAGTGTAGCGAATACCCAACGACAGGAAGAAGTTCGAATAAGAAATAAAATTGATGCAGAGTTGGAAATTGACTGTGGAGAGGAAACTTACTGAACTTCAGATCGCTGACGCTGTCCCTTCTCCCTTTCACGTTCTTCGAGCTCACGACGGAAATCACGTCCACGTAGTTCGTCTGTGGTTCCTTGTCCGTGCTCTCTGTCGATACAAAATCATTATAGGTATTGCAGAGGCCAAATGTACAGAAATAACGTTGATAATGATGTCACCTATCGAACTGGTAATAATTACCAGTTCGATAGGTGACATAATTATTATGTATGACATAAGTAGTTTATATGTACATTTTTGCCTATATTTACTTGTGGATATAATTTTACACTCATTCTTTTCTTAATTAGAGATAATAAATCAAATGAGAAAGTTTGCAAAATAATGATGATAATGTCATTAATGTTTCAGAAATCTCATTTATGCGACAGTAAAATGTAGAAAGTGTATCGCCGCGCAAAAGTGTTCTGCAGTATTAAATACTTGCAGACAATATAATTGTCATACATAGAGTAGCTAGTGACAACTTTTGTCACTATCTACTCTATGTATGACAATTATAATCATTCTTTGTATGGATTCTTTGATTGCCAAAAGTATCAAGATAGTATAGTATAATATTATTATGCCTACCAGTCTTTAGAAATGGTTTAACGAACTATTGCAGTGCTTGAATAGTGCTTTGATAGATTTGATAGTCTGCGGTTGTTATGTACATAACCATGATGACACTAGGGCACCCAGCACCTAGAGGTCGACCCCTTTGAACAGGGCGCCTCGTCTAAACTCAATTAAACATCTATAAGTTCGTTTAATTATCGGATTATCAACTAGGCGTGTTAGGTCTACTGATACTTTCATTGAATAGTTCACAAATATTTGTTAGAGAGGGACGGAAGTATTTCATGTACGGAAAGTAGATCTAGAAGCAGAGGTCAACGATTCATTTAGAGAATGCAGTGGGCAATAGAAGATTCAACAAATACCTGAATTTAAGTTTAGTATGCCCTGGAAGATCTCTGCTGGAATACTGTTTGGAAATGGCACTGAGATCTTTCTCTCCACGACCTTGTCCTCCTCGGGCAGGCTCGAACGTAGGTCTCGCAGCGGTTGTCATATTGAACCAATAACCTCAGTAAGTTAAACTAAAAAACGATTCAGGAATTATATATAAAGAGAAACGAGTCTGTATAAAAGATAAATTTCCTTCAAGGTAAAACACGCATCAACCAACCACGAACTAACGTAAATAGCCAGTAGACTGTGTAGACCTTCCAGTAGATGGAAGGATGGAACATCGACGTTTATGCCTCGATGTTTTTACCACCGATCAAGGAAAATCGATATCATGGGCACTTCGATGGTCAGAGATCAGCTCCATGATAACAATTTTCGCTTCACTTTCATTATCGAACCTTTATCTTTGTACATAGTGAATTTATACACCGAATATTTGTTCTAGGTCGTATAAATTTGCGGAATAGCTATTTTTGTCATCGAAGTTCTCAGCTGTGTAGTTCGATGATCGAACTACACAGCTGAGAATAGAAGACAATTTCAAGAAATATCGATGATTTATCTAAACATCGATTTAAAGTGATAGACGCTCGCGCATGCCCACTGACTAATATTCGTCTTCTTCTACGATAACAGAAACATGGATACGTTATTACTGTATAAGATCCATGAAAACTTTCAAGTCTTCCGATATCGAGTATCTTCCGATATTTGATATTGATTCTCCCCCCCTTCAGTGTCGTTCATGCCCTCGCCTCATCACCTTTCAGAGTTAATTTGCAGATCATATTGTTTCTCTTCGTAATGTTGCTGCCATAAATAAAATAAAATTAGCGACAAGATGAAGGATTTTTCAACGTGAAGATGTAAATGAATGCAAAATGAAGGCGCGGAATTCCAGAGGCTTATTAAAACCCGATCACCTAGCCAGCCAGCCCTCTGACGTCATAGGCTCTTACGGCATAGGCTGTGACGTACAAGTTGGCCTCCTGCCAGCCGTCTGACGTCATACGCTCGTGCGTCATAGGCTCTGACGTACTTGTTGGCCTCCGGCCAGCCATCTGACGTCATAGGCTCTTACGGCATAGGTTATGACGTACTAGTTGGACTTCTGCCAGCCGTCTGACGTCATACGCTCGTGCGTCATATGTGCGTCTGACGTAGTGGCAGGCCTGTCGCTTGTGTTCTGACGTGATCTGAGGGAAAGGGTGAATCAAGGAAACAAATTTTTCCCGTTTCAGTTTATGTGCCAAAGCAAAGACATGAAAATGTCAAAAGAATGTCAACTCCATCCTGTTGTTGATACAGTCGAGAATTAAATGCTTGCATACGAGTCTGCAACACATTGGGACATTTTATGTCTTTAAAGAAGTGATTCAAGAACCTTCGAACAATGCTACATCACCTACCCCAGTAGCGCAGTTGTTATACTAATTGTAGGGTTCATCATAAATTATGAAGCTTGCATTCGTGTTGACAATATAAATTATTGAGAATGATACCTGTGTGTAAACAATTATTTAAACAATCACGCTCATACCGCAGCTTGTCGGCCACGCACTCCGCAGTGGTTAACGTAATATGGTTAGGTAAATCGAGAGCTATCCAACGAGTGGTGAACGAGTTTTGTACGATGATAACTGGCGAAGATAAAGTTCCGTAGCAACGAATCGGTTGTAAGCGAAAATCATCAGAAATTTTCGTGACGATTTCGTGTAACGCTTTTGTGTAACGTTTTTCGAGTTATGTGCCAGAGTAAAGACATGTCGAAATGTTCAAAATATCGATATCGGCAATATAGAATGATAATATCATTCTATATTATAGTATATTATATAATATATAATATTATTATAGTATATTATACTTATTGCGAAATTTTCATGGTTACTCATAATTTTGTGAGTGAATTTACTTGATTACATTCTACTACAATCCAAGACTGATAATTATATATAATTTCAAATATATAATCAATACATCAATACTGATAATTATATATAATCAAATTTTAAATTAAAATTTAATGTAAATTAATAATGAGCTTTCAAATGTATTTTTCAACCAAATTATAAATTAAAAATTAATATAAATTATCTGCAATATATTGCAGATAATTTATATTAATTTTTAATTTATAATTTGGTTGAAAAATACATTTGAAAGCTCATTATTAATTTACATTAAATTTTAATTTAAAATTTGATTGAATAATAAGTACACTTATTACGCTCATTGAAAAAAACTTGTGTCAGCTAATTTTTGAGATCGCTATTTTAAGCTACCAAAAAGGATTTTCAGTACCAAAACAGAAATACCTAATCATTGAATGATTATTTCTGTTTTGGTAAATTTTTGTGCAGTATGATTCTTGTTAATTTTTTTTTTCAACTGCAACTCCTAAATTAAAACGCAAACGTTTTTATTCAAATACACAATATATTGGAATAGGTACAGATAGATTAATAATTGCCATTTGACTAAAAAATTACAATAAAAACAAACAGTATGATAAGTGAAAACAATGCAGCCCAAAAAGCAAACAGTCGCAATACAGCGGAATTTTTATACAGCCATTTTTATTCAATTATTGAGCAAAATAATCAGTAAATTTGAAAAAAGACAGTATTGTAGTAAGTATTTCAATGCGTGTTAGTGATCATTAAATTGATTATTCATCCAATTCTTCATCTTCACTGTCATGTTCTTCATCAGTTTCGCCCAGCACAACCGGGAGTTCTTCGTCTTCCACCATCGGCTGGTACTCCTGATGGTATTCCCTTGGTAAGACGAATGTGTCAACTAGCTCGATGAGGTCGTCCTTCATTTGCGTAGGAATATGATGCGTTGCGTCGATCTCCTCGCTCTCGCCTACTTCTTGGTCGTCAACTCGGCAGTTTTCCTAAGGCATGTCGCTTCACTGGTATGTCGCTTCACTTCCCCACCGTTGATGCGAGTTTCGACATCCTCCGGATCGTAATAGAGTTTGACGTAGGAGCCCTCCGAACTCTTCGTGATTCTGAACTTCTTAGCGGCTGAAAAATTCACACTTGATCCACCTTCCTTGGCCTTCATAGGAGCGAATAGTTATTCCCAATTTTTGAAAAACACGGAAAAATCGAGGAAATCGGCGTTTTTTCACCTCGGGATTGGCAGGCTACATCTTTCGAAGCCATCAAAATTAAATCAAACTCACTCCAAAGAGAGGAAACTGTATGAAATCGGAGGCAGGAATGTTGGATCCAATAACTGTTTGATCAGGAGAGAGCGATCAGATGTCGTACTGAAGACCTTTTTTGTGGGCTGTGACGGAAAATAGAATGAAATTGGATTGTAGTTTCCAAAAATTTAAATCTACCAGGCTAAAGGAAATCAAGAAACAACTAAATAAAAATTTGTGGTATCTATTCTTCGATACAAAAGAATTAAATGAATTATGCGAGATTTCTCAGGGTATGCACAGATACTTATATCTCTGTATATCGATTTCATACCGTTTATTTGATTATAATCGGAACTGTGAGTAAAAGTATTAATAAATTATATCTCTGTATATCGATTTCGTACCGTTTATTTGATTATAATCAAATAAACGGTATACAGAGATATAATAAACGGTATACAGAGATATAATTTATTAATACTTTTACTCACAGTTCCGACGGCCGTGGATTTTCCTAAGCAATACTCTAAACCTAGAAAATAAATAAAATTGAAGGGAAAAGAGACAAATTTGGGGAAAGGAGTTTTTCCTTGGAAAGATGTTGCGGACTTCACGACGGCGGCACTTCAGCAATTCAATCGTTGATTTCGGCTCCAACCTAAAACTGAGCCAGAGAAACGGAAAGTTCCTTAATATCTTGCTCGGAAGTACCACATGAGAAAGAAAGTCGAAATCGAATTTGAAACATACGGGTACGATAGGTGTATGCGTATCAATCGGCGATCTTCGAAGTAACGACTGCTCCAGCAGCGATGGACTTGAACGAAGAGACGACAATAGTTGTTAATAATTATTATTAGAAGTCCCAAATCCAACAATATTTTTGCAATTTGAATATGTTTTACAGCTTCTGTCGGAAAACTCAACGTGACGAGACGAGATGAGAAGAATGACGAGAAAAATGATGGCGATTCCAAGAAAACGACAGTGATTCCTCGATCACCAACGGAAAAGTAGTCCGCAAAACTTGCACGAGGAAGACTGGAATATTAGTTAAATAAACGGATTGTTTCGTCCCATTCCGAAATAGGAAAAAAATTACAAAATTTGCAGACATTTAAATTTAATGACAAATAAAATAATTTGCCGGGAAGTGTATTCCATCTTCTGCATGGAACCGCCGATACCGCGTATTTCAGCCGCAGCGGGATATTTCACGTTACAGGGTTACGACAAGAACATTGGTGCATGATTGTCGGAACCCACCTGAGTTTCTTCTCTGTGGGTTACGTGATGATACTAGTGAAACGAACATTAAATGTTCCGACAAATGTAGCATTGAGTCTTATGACAAATTTTGTCGTAAGACTCAATGCTACATTTGTCGGAAGCCACACGAAGGATGAATGTTGGTGGGTTACGACAAATGCACCTAGTAAAAGATCATTATTCAAGTATCATTATTCAAGATCATTATTCAAGTAGTAGGTAACCCATAGTTCAAGCAAGGTTTCGTTGTGGCTTACGACAAATGTTCGTCAAATTTGAATTTTTAAAATTTTCGCGTATAAACGAAAAGTGGAGAGGGAAACTTGATTTTACAGTATTTGACGTAGTCAGATCTGGATGAAATTCACAGGTGATTGTACCCAAGACCCTATACTGCCCTACTATGGAGAAAGGCAGTAAGTGACCATTTTGGGCATATGGACATTTTTTTATCGTTGGATTCGTCTCGAAAATCTCTATTTAATGCTATAATGGAAAGCAGCATATTAGAATTAGGAAACGATTTATTAAGGAATGTAGCTCACTGCCTTTTGGGTTTTTACGCTGCTTACTACCGGTTTTACTACTGGTTTACGCTGCTTACTATCGGTTTTAAATAGATTTTTCTGTCATTAAATAAGGTATTTGGGTTTTATAACTTAACGGAAAGCTCAATTAGGAATTAAAGAGTCACATGAACCAAAAATCAGCGCGCACCAATGAACTATACGTGAGGGGCAGGCTCTTAACTTTACCCCTCGATTTCTCGAAACTAAGAAATCGCTGTCTACTGCCTTTCTCCGTATTAGGGCAGTATTATACTGTAATAGTCCACGTTAGTACAAAAACTCATTTCCCCCCCTTTTTGTGGGTTACGACAAGTGCGCTCGGGGGAGTTGATGTTTTCTCCCTCAAAGAAGTACTTGCTCCTGTGTAGAAGTGACGCGGTTTCCCTCACGAGGAAGTACTCGCTCCTTCTCCTTTCCCTGATCCCGACGCTTACAAGTTGTAAGTTCACTCCTTCACTCCTCGTAAGGTCCGTCGGCTGATCTCGACGCTTACAAGTTGTAAGTTACAACCTCCTTCACTCCTCGTAAGGTCGGCTGGCTGAGCACGACGCTTACAAGTTGTAAGTTACAACCTCCTTCATTCCTCTTGAGGTCAGTCGGCTGATCCCAGCGCTTACGCCTTCCTTCCTTTTCATTCCTACTTGCCCCCATGAACACGCAAGTGTCGAGAGCCTTCTGACGATATCACAAGATAGAAGAAGAGTCCTAACCAACCTTTCTCGACAATAACTAACGATAATTATTAATCATTGATAATAATTAATAATTATTTACACTACTTGATCATTATTAATAATCAATGATAATTCATAATTACTCAATTAATTATTCAATCATTTAGTGATCTGCACAAAGAAGATGATAAACCGTTGTGTCAAGAATTGGCAGAGTTTTTACATATTGGAATTTGAAATAGGTATGATTGAATGAAAAACAAATAGAAAGTGTTTTCCATCGTGACCCCAGTGACGTAGGGCGGAATGAAGTGGGGGTGACCTTGCAGAATCGATATGTAAACAACGATTTTCACTGTTACGATTTTCATCCAGTTACAATTATCCAAACGTTTACTCACCACGACCTTAATCACCTCCCTTCCGCGTTTCCCTCCGGTGTGACGTTTTCGGGCAGGTCATGACTGCACATGTTCCATGCTAAACATTTGTATTCAAAAGATAATAATATCTTAAATAACTAAGTAAATGCAGGAAGGTATAAAATATACAATTTTTTTGATTTATTTAATTAACAAGATAAGTGTGGTTGAAACTTAAGATAAGTCCTAAAAATGTATCACACAAAATTAAATAAGTATGCATTCCATAGGAAATATGGAGAATTTATAGAATTTACAGGCTGTTGTAAAAATAATATATTAAAAAAAAGAAGGATTTACCTAGTTTATCCCAAATTGTACAGAAATGATCCTACACGAGTTCATATACGTTTTCTCCATTTGTCGTTTCAATATTCATGCGTCCATCTATTTCGAGTGTTTGTGGGATTTGAAAAAATATAGGATGTAGGACGCTGTTCGAAACAGAAAGGGGATCTACACATACATGGTTTACAAGTACGTTATAAAGTACTAATTCCCACTACACGCTTACATTGTACATACAGGTTTAACTGGTAGGCCATCTTTAGATACGAATAGTATCATAGGTATCACACATGGTATAAATTCTGTCTATTTGCTCCATCATTCAAAGCTCAGTCTTTACGTTTCTAACTCATCAAAATCACACAAAATACCGGAATGATGTGTGGTTTATGTTTCAGCGGCGGTAGTTGAATTGACTCATTTCTCGACAATTGATCAAACCAATCCGTACAGTCCGTAATTATATTTATATTTTCTTCTCAATCAACTTCACTACTCTACAACACAAACATCGAGATAAGAAGATCGAAGGGTAAAATCCCTGAATTCCAAATACTAGGTACTTGAATAAAGTTGGAATTTCTATTCTTTATGGACACATTCTATTAGTGAATTATTCATTGCACAGTCTGGAAGGAATTGCACAATCCGAAAAGTTTATTCAACGAGGGTTTTTGCAGTAGACCACCAATTGATACTGAAGTTCGTCAGAGTTTGACGGGTGAAGCCTTTTCAATTTTGTACTGCGATATCATTAGGGAAAGAAGGAGGTGGTTTTATGTATCAAGTACCCTACAACCGGAATCCGGGCAAAAGTCCCGAGGGGGAAAGTTCAAGAATGTTGGTAGTCGAACTTGTTTTAGCGCTGGAATTTAAAATAATGAAGCGTTAATAAGGTTTCACTCATTTTCCCTTTATGAAGCGAGATGAAATTAAAAAAACCCAAAGTCATGCAGCATGGCTATAAGAGCAAATTTCCGGAGAAATACCGGGTTTTTTGTAAAATTTCTCCATTTCACCGGATTCATAACAAATTTCGTTTCGATTTTTTTTGCCGAGTAACACCTCAGTTTATAGATGTTTCAACGGTGAACACGATGGTGATGTCAGAACTGCGATATCCCATTTCGTTATGAGATTAGAGCAGATGAACCGTGAAGAACATCTCGAGTAACAAACACGTTTCTTCATCTTCAAAGTGCTCAGGGTGAATGATGCGGCAGCCTGTCGTACGGTGTTTCGATTGTACAAGCTAGGTGGACAAAAGTCATGTTCAGAATTCTAAAATTTGGTATGATGTAAACAATACTCGAAAACAATGTACTATAGCCTTTGTTGACGTCTGAAAAAGTCCACCTCGTGAGTAATAAGGTCCAAAGCTATGTATCCGTATCGAAATTGAATAAATCAGTATAATTCCAGACATCATTTCTAACACACAAATCGAAGTGTTGCTAATTTTATATGATTATTGGTGTTAAGAGCTAATTTTTGCCAATCAATCATTCTGACTGATAATCTAACAATATTTAAAAAAAAGTTTTCAAGATGAACGGAAGATTTTTTCCTTGTTTTATAACTTTAAAGGGACAGTAATCACTTGTACCCTATTGTACCCGAGCTAATTTTTCAACGTAAGTATATATAATAGCTGCACCTTTTCTATTGATAATAAAACGTGTTATAGCCAGCACACTCGCGTACAACATTTTTTTTTCGAGGAGGGACTTTTTTGAATAAAATTTAGTCATTCATATAAATTTTATTCAGCAACTCCTGTAAATTCACTATCGTGTTAGAAATCAATCTAGCAATAACAAATTAACTTGTCTGCATATTTTTTATTTAACAGCACTAACAGTCTTAACTAAATCAAAAATGTACAGTCATGTTGATTTTTTATTGCTGGATTAATGTGTAACACGATAGTGAATATACGAGATTTTCTGAATAAAATAAATAAATTTTACCTATAGGTAGGCCTTTGTTTTCAAGTTTTCCACTTACTCTCTTTGATTAAATTTCTAATTAATAAAATAGTTTTATTCTATAATTACATGTCATAATTGGTCGATACAGATGTAAAATGGACGAAAAATAATTTTGTCCAGCTAGAATCGTGAAACGACACACTGTGTCGGGTCAGTGTTATGGCTCAGCTGATTCGAACAGCGCATGGTTTTCAGATATCGAAATTAATGTTTTTTGAACCCGGTGGTACCACGCATTGGTGGTGGGGGTGGGGGTGTTCTAGATATTCCGATTATGACCTGAGAGTTAAAATGCACGCTGTTGACGAGGAGATTTTAAAAATTAATGGTTTTTGTAGGGTTTAGTTGAACGGAAAATTACTTTTCACCCAGATTCTGTAACGAGAAGTCATGACTAATAGATTTAGGTGGTTAACAAATGTTTGGTTCCAATTCTAGTACCCACTGCAGAAAAAAAAGTGGCAAAGTTGTCCCAGTTTATGGTATCATATTATTAAATAATATGATACCATAAACTGGGAAGCTCATGAATGACAAACAATAAATTTTATTGTTTGTCATTCATGAGCTGACCCTCACTACACAAATGTTAATCACGGGTGGTAATCGAACGTTGAGGAGAAAGTGGCAGGTGGAAGGGAGGGTGAGTGGGCGGTTGGATGTTGGAGGTTGGATATTGTAGGTGGGCGGTTGGATGTTGGAGGTTGGATATTGGAGGTGGGCGGTTGGATGTTGGAGGTGGGCGGTTGGATGTTGGCGGTTGGATGTTGGAGATCGGCGGTTGTCCGTCAACTGACGATCGTTCCAAATGAAGCGGCGTGGCGCGAAGTCAAGCGGGAGTGGAGGGACGAAAAAAGGGTCGGAGAAAGCTGGCCGCCGACGATCGTTCCAACAGGACAAATCATATAATTTATGATTTGTCCTGTTGGAACGATCATCCACTCCCCACAATCGGCCCCGCGTATACATTTAATGGGGTCGTGAAGACCTGCCACTGATCACTTTACGCCGTTATAACTATCCTCGAATCCCGCTACAAGTGATGATCATCTACACTCCAATCTTCGGACGTTTGTGAATCAGGGTGTGCTTGGGGAATGTATAAGAAACGTTGATTGGAGTCCAGTTTTGATTCCAGATATACCTACATCAATCGACATCAAACTTTATTAATATTTTGAAAGATTGGCACAATGGTTCATTATCTTCTTTGTGCAGATTACCCTTCTGTCTGGATCACTAAATGGTAGATTGATTATTATTATTATTATTATTTGAAGATCACAAATGTTGTATGTATATTAGGTAGGGTCGCGGCACTTTGCCCAGTTTGCGTTGTGCTAAAATTACGAAATTTGGTTTATGGGTTCGGACCAACCCCAGTTCTAAACGAATTTAGCCCGAAAACATATATGATATATCCATGTTGAAAGTTCGTTACGATTTTAGTGGTAGGGTGTTGCCTTCTAGATCACGGTAAAAGCTTTTTCACGAAAAAAAGTTCATAATGAAATTTAAAAAACTACAAAACATTATCACCACTTACAGCAAACATACGGGTTTTTTTTTGGCGCACGGGCCGTAGAATTTTGGATACACTTAAGGCCGTCTGCTGATTAGTATTTCTATACAAATCTTGTCCTTATGGAGATAATCAATATTTTCATGTTAAAAATGATTGAATCGGTGGGAATGACAACATTACATGTCCTAAATCAGCTTTTCGAGATATTCACAATCAAAGATTTCGTTATCCGAGGAATCACAAGCAATGTGTTTTAACGATTGGTCAACCATCAGATATCATACAATGTATGCATATCATACAATGTATGCATGTCATGCAGGTCCCAACAATATTGCCAGCATTTTTATTGCATTTAAAAAGAACTTGAATGGACATGAATAAATTACTGGACTTGTAATGATTTTATTCTTCCACAAAATTTAAATGAAAACATAATCAATATTATCACCCATAATAATTGTCATAATTTGACATCTGAAACGCAAAGATGTTGTTAAAAACATGTTACTGACTCCTAGGTATGGAGTTTTCTTCCTGGTCAGTCTTCATCCATTCTTTAATGCTCTGGCAGAACTCGAGGAACCATCAGATTACATCTGCAATATTTTTTGAATTTATTCCGATTGGTTCTTCATAGCTTTTCTGCATAGGGAGTTCTTGTGAAGCCCTGTTTTTCGCAAGTTTGAAGAGTGTAGAAGCGAGTCCATCTAGGATGTACTCGTATGTTTTGACATACCCTGGCAAGGATGAATCTTACTCAAATTCCCTGTACTCGGATATGCCGAATGGTTCACTGGATCCCCTTCCAATAGGCTTCGAGTTTTCTTGCAGGTGGATGGCCACCTGAAGTTGCTAAAGAAATCGTGTGTTATGGGTTTTACATTGAAAAAAGGAGGTTTCTTCTTGCTGTGTTTGGTCAGTTCTTAATACTCTTGTGGCAGATACACGAGTGACCACGCACATATTGAGGGTAAGAACGGTATAAGCCAGTGGACTTGTACTGTTTCTTCCCTCATTCGTTTTCACTCTTGCTTAGTTTGGGGTCCAGGAGCATGGATAGAGTACCTACTGTTCTTGTGCTCAATCGCAAGTTCTACAGGTTCCAACCTATAAAACGGCCAAAATTGGACTTGAACTGTTTTTATTCTCATCGATTCAATTTCTAATTCCTAATTACAAATAATTATTATTGATCATTTTCATTCAATATTGGAAATCTTCTCGAAAAATGTTGCTGTTTGATTTTAGATATTGACAATTTCCCTTCATTTCGAAAATTCTTCAGTTTTAATTGTAGCATTGACAGTATTTCTGTAGAGCAATAATTTATACGAGAGTAATTAAAAGAACGCACCAGTAATAAAAATAAATAAATAGGGGTGAATGTAAACACGGGAAAAATGTATAGAAGCGTCATTACCGCCCACGGGATGGTTTGTAAAACGAGAACCCCTGGTAAACCTTTTCAATCCAATCTTGCGAGGAGACTGAAGGAGTTTCCAAGTTTTCCTATTAGCTGATCGTCGCTCGGTAAGCAGGTTATAATAACCCTGTCGAGAAATAAGTTTGTTTGGAGTTTGATGTGCGCTAAGTTTGGTCTCTTCCATCTGATAGTCCAGTAAAACAGCAGGAAAGTTGTGGGGTAGTTTTGATTTATTCCATTTTATATGTTTTTTGAGGTCTGAATCTGAACCTGAGGTTTGCTAACAAAATTACGAGACGCACCCTTGAACAAAGGTAAAATCGCATTTTTAGCGGATTTTTTGCTTATAAAGCGGAAACTGTCCACTTTTGACAACAAATGACCTAAAAAGAAACAAAATGAAAGTAGGTAGGTACATAAGATTTCCTACAGATTTCACTATTTAGGGGTTTTCTCCAAAAAACCGTTCAAGTTGAAAAGATAGTGAAAATTGGCGTATTTTATGTGTTGGTGTGTGTTTTGAAACACACTACCGGTTCTTGTTTGGAGGAAAAGTAATTGAGACAGACAAAGACGTTTGATTATGACTTGTCCGTTCTTCTGTTCTTTTTGTGATATTCCTTGACTTTCAAAACTCGAACCTGATATACAATATTGCGATTGGTTTCATTAGCGCATTTTCGAAGCAAAGGAAGCTACTGTACCCGGTCCCAAATTTTTAAAAACTCGAATTTCCGAAAAATCTTTATTCCAAAATCCCTGCCAGACCATCCAGAACTCACTGCAAATAGACACCATAAATCATATGTTTATATGTATATTTATACAGGTTGGTTCTTTATGAATGGATCACCCTGCCCGTTTTCGACACAATAAAGATAAAAATTTTTTTCAAACAGTAACCCCCCCCCCCCTTAATTTTTGACGAGGAATTTTCGCGCCGCGTATGCGCGAAACGCGCACTAACTTTGTTTTTTCAAATAGGAACCCCCATTTTTTATTGCAGATTCGGATTCTACAAAATATCATGAACATTTGACACCCTAATTGATTTTTGCACGGCAAGCACTCTAAATCGCTAAACCGTGAAATTGCGCGAAAATCTGATTTTTGGGATCCCAGAGTGTGGCACATGAAATTTCATTATTTTTCGACGCTGAATCACGTGGTGATATCAGTGTCGAACGGGTTGGAAAGTAAATTATCTTGTAAATAAAATATCATCGGCCATATCATCGGACTAAAGATAATTTAGTTACCAACCCGCCTGCCTAACAACTGATCTAACTAAAACTAAAACTACCTGAAGAGCCAGGTTAAGGTGATTTATCTTAAAAACGACCATGTTTCAGGCCGTAATTTCGGTTTAATCAAGTCAAATTAAAGAATCTTTGAAGATGAAGAAACCTTGTTAGGTACCTACTTGAGATGCTCTTTACGGTTAATCTGCTCTAATCTGACAACGGAATGAGACATCGCAATTTTGACTTCGCCATCGTGTTTAGCGTGGAAAAATCTATAAATGTCAATATAATAAATCAGTATAATGTTATAAAACTAGTAAAATGGAGACAGTAGACAAAAAACCAGGTATTTCTTCAAAAATTCGCTCTTATAGCGATGCTGCATGACTGTGGATTTCATAATTTTTCCCCTTTGCTGTTCTCTAAACTCAGGTGTTATGACGAGGACACACATAAAGGTCCCCACCCTGCTCCACCATCTTCAAATAAGCGGTAATCATTCTTTCATTACTGCAGTTTTTGCGACATCGCCCATGAACCTCAACTGCAGATTTTTTACTTTGCTCAACATGATCATCATCCTTCCTCTTCTTGCTCGACTCGATAAAAGCTTTCTAAGCTCTTTCCCGCACCGTTGTCACCTTCTCTACATTATTATCCAACACTTCATCACAAATGAAACACAAGTTGACGAAATTCGTCTTGACTCCTCTGTGAAGGAATCGCTTTTAAACCAAACGGGGCAGTCGTAGGATCGTTTGTGGATGCTGGGAGAGAATGAATAAAATGAAAAGACGGAATTATATTTGCACAGAATTCAAGTACAATGTGATTTTGAAAATGCCTTTTTTTAGCACTGGAGATGGCATAATAGTTAAATGCAGTCTTTATTGTATTGAAAGGAGGAGTTAATCAGTAAATGGCAATCCCTTAATAATAAATTTAAGTTTTGGAATGGAAAAAGTGTGCTTTAGCGGACAGCCAATTTTCAACTAGCGGTCCGTCGGAGAAAAAACCTAAATAGTGAAATCTGTAAGAAATTTCATACACTTTCATTTTATATAGTGAGGTCCTTCTCGAAAAGTTGATAGTTTCCGAGTTATAAGAAAAAACCCGGCGAAAATATTTTTTAAAACCTTTTTTGGCCTTTTCTTCAATGTTGCCACACGAAATTTTGTTATCAAACCTCAGATTCGGAGTCAGCACCCCAAAAAACATATTAAATGGAAGAAATCGAAATTACCCCAAAACTTGCCAGCTAGAGGCCCTTTTGTCTTACTACGTATTACTATGTCTTCCACGGTTTTGCTTCAGATCAACCGCACTAAAAAGGACCTATTTAAATTTACCCCATGGTCTATAGAGTTGAACATTTCGTCGCCTACTCAGTAGAATCACCCCAAGGAGTGAAGGAGGAATTGAATATGAAACAAATTTTTTTGTTTACCCCATTTGACTCAACGTCATATTATAAAAAATTAAAAAAAAAAAAAAGAACAACAATACATAAACTACTAAAGGAGATCTTTCTGCAAATTAAAATTGAATTGAACAGCAAATGGTGCTTCTTTTTGTTGAGGTCTTGCATGTTCCCCCACACTTGTATGCTAATCGTTATATGATTTAAATGGCAGCTTACACAAATACAATGCAAATGTATGACATTGTGCAACATATCGTCGTTCTAACTGCAGCATCACGTAACTAAATTGTCTCTAATTTTCAGGAGAACAACGAAAGTATTTTGTTGTTTTTATTTTTTCTTTAAATCTCATTAGGTACAATGTGGACTCTCTCGATCAGTAGGTTTCACGTATACGTTAAAATATTTTTGCAGGGAAGTTCGTAAATGGAAATTTCTCTCTCTCTAGAGACCTCCAAGGCTCACTTAAACCAAAATGCTGCATAATATCAGCTATAACATCATCTAGTTAGACCGAATACAAATAAATCCCCAGTTCCTTGCACGTTGTTAGCGCTTATGCATTGTGTAAAGGAGAAATGTCTCTTGTTCAACATTCATACTGATAATGAGACGTCCGGTATTGTTGAAGTATCAATACTGACGAGGACTTGGAAAGAACGTACTCAGAATATGAAAATGGGGGATTCGCGTCAATTGTCGATTCCAAATATCATCCTCCTGTTGCTTAGTACGGCCATAGAGCAACGTGTATTGCCAGTAATAAAAATTTACTCGAGGAGAAAACTTCAAAACCGCCGAGCACAGACTGAATGAAGCCGCAATAATCGAGGTGACCCATGAGGCACAGTGGTGGAAAGCGTTCAAAAACCCCCAGAATGAAAGTTCGAAATTTAATAATATTAGAATATTTAGAATATTATTCTAAAATTAGTTTTCGACTAAAATACCTGCAGACAGGTTAAGTGTAGAAAAAAATATAGACCTTGAAACCTAATGGAAGCTGAAAAATTTGAACTTGCTTTATTTCATGTCGATGTTGTTGGTGTTTGTATTTCCTGTGCAAAAGGAACCTGTTTTCAGGAGTTATGCACTTTCTTTGTACATGTAAATAGAACGTATCGGAGGCTTCTAAATTTTTAAAAATATTTTCCTGCATCCTGGAATGAAGAGCAATCGTAGTAGCCCTTAAAGAAAACCATTCTTTTGATAATTTCTGTTGAAAATCTTTATTGTATGTTGTTTTGAAATTGGTTTTATCCGGAAGTACACGTACTGGAGGTGACAGTCTGAGTTTCGTCGCCGTACTCCCCCGTATGCGTTCAAGGTTTACTCGGAAAGAAGCCAGGAGGGTGATTTTTGTAGATTTTGGGATACAATTATTTTATTTTTTAGTAAAGAAATAATTATATTTTGCTCTAATATATGTTCTTTTCTTGTTTGGAGTAATCGTTTTTAAAAATTAAAATTTCATGAATCAATTGACAGCAATTTTCCATTTGAATGCAGCAGCAATGTAAGCAACCAAAATAAACTATTTAGAAGACCTGTATTTTGATGTGATTGTTCATTTTTACCTCCCCTCCATTAGTTCCGCTGGTTTTTTGAGGAAGTGATGGCAAATAGCTCCATTTACAGGTTTTTGAACAAAAATGACCATTGTCCACCACTGTGTGACGTCACAAATAGGACGAAACCCCCGTTTTGGGGCGCTGACATCGCCGGGCTTCAGAGATAGACTTGTCAAGCAGCTGGCCATCATTTTCGTTATTCTCCTAGCTTGTAATTTCGAAAATAAATAATAATCATTAAAAAAATTGACGGAAATTCCCCACTGCGTTAGGTACCCAAGTCAAAGAAATATTCAATGAGTACCAAGTTTCAAATTTCAAGACGAGTCTTGATACTTCTGTACAATATTGATCCTAAAATGTAGTTCTATTATTTATAAAAAGAGAAAATCAACGACGTAAACTAAATGAATGTTATTTGAGGAATTCGATGTTACCGAAGTATCTTAAAAACACAACTCGACATTACTAAACGAACCTTCTTCAGTGCAACTGGTGAGCAGTCAGCCAAGTATCCACTCATATCCAGCCACTCATATTATTGATAGGTACCCAAAAGTACTCGCAAAGCTGAGTGAGATGAAAATTACAAAAATATAGAAAGCTTGATTTCACACTTTTTCTCACGCATAATTTGCAATACTGTTTAGTGGTTTTTAGGACGTTCGCGTAACACTCCCAGTCAAATGAGCCTTTCAGTTTCAACAAATTTGAGGAACTTTGTTGTAAATTTGGGGTCTGGTAAAAAAGGCGGTAAAAAATGAGAAAAGTTCACCATTTTAGAATTTTTCATGCGAAAAAAAAACCTTCGGTGCGGAATTCAATGTCCTACAATTGTTCACATTTATAATTTAGTTCTAATTGTCCTCGTTTTTGAGTTATTTTCGAAAAACCGCAAGAAAACAGAAAAATGTCGTGTTTTTTGTGCTACGACATGCGACTTTCTAGTCGGAAAAAAAATACTGCCAACCCAGTTGACTCTTATTTGAGACGCCAAAAGTGATTATAAAATTAAAATGGTCTACACAGGGTGATGAAACGGGACTATACAATTGTATTGTATTGTATACAATACAAGAATTATTCAACGTGCAGTAATTAGTGCTATTGGATGTTGAGACGAATAGGGATGCACACCAGTTTCGTTTTCTAATCGATGCGTTTTTTCACTCAGTTTCTACCTCGGGTACTGTTCGTTTCGAAATATTTACACTTAGTTTAGGTTCACTTTTTCTAGTGTGATTGTATTTGTACATTGGTATTCATATCCACGACCCTGTTTTTTCCGTTACCTGTGGACTATTAACTGTCTCTCCACAATGAAGTCATCACAACAATAACGATATTACAATTAATAATATTAATTGTAATAGATTAATTAATAGATATTATCTGAACGTGGTGATATCTTTTTGCCAGATACCAGCTCCTGCTAGTACCCGTAGCGGAAGTGGAAGTATCGATACGAAAGATACCAGACGTCGAAAGAATCCAATACTTCACTTATACCGATCGGTGTCGGCTGTGCCAAATCGTAACTATAGCACTTATTAAATCGAATACAGACGCTCCCGGTGACGATCGGGAGAACACTGAAGTTAGTCCGGTAACGGCTGTATGTACTCGTGAGGAGGCGATGCAGGCTGAGGTTGGAGGTAGTATTCCACTTCAGTTTCCGGTAGCTCCGGGATGGACGTTGTCACCATGAACGGAGGCGGTCTCGGAAGGTTGAACGAAATTTCCAAATTGAACATCCGAACGAGCCTCTCGTGTATTTTCGTAAAGTTGGTTCGGTCTTTCGGCTCCATCTCCCAACAGTGTCGCATTATTTCGGAAATTGCACTCGGGCAGTCGTCAGGTGGGATCAGTGTGACCCCGTGAAGGATCCGTTCTACCACCTGCGAATATAGACTTATTGATTATTACAAATAAGAGGTTGCCGGAATACATAATTATTTATTTATGTATGAACTTTGCATGTTCTTGACACAACGGTTTATTATCTTCTTTGTGCAGATCGCCCTTCTGACTAGATCACGAAATGGTAGATTAGGTAATTATTATTATATAAATTAGGTACACAAATTTTGCATATTAGGTAGGTATGAGAACAGGTCGTAAATTACCTACCCTAGGTAACCCCTAACCATGGGGGGGTTTCTAGATTTCACAATTATAATCTACGGGCTCAAATGAAAGTTGTTGACGAGGGAATTTGAAAATTTAATGTTTACTAGCTGTCGGGCCCGTCGGTGACGGGAAGAACTCGGAATGTGTAAGATTTTTATATTTCGGCTTCCCTATAAACCCCCACCCCTATGCATCGGATCCGGAAGTGAACCCCCCCACGTGAGAAGGGTTCGTACCATTGAGCCGTTTTTGCGTTATTGAAGGACAGACAAACAGACAGACAGACACCAAATTCAAAATCGGGTTTTTTTTTTTTTTTTTTTTTTTTTTTTTTTTTTTTTTCCCTACGCCATTTTAGGTCTGCGGCTCTTCCGCCATGTGACCTCGAGCAGCCCAATATAGTTTCGCGATTTTCAAAATCGGCATGGTTCGACTACATTTCACGCGAAACGAAAACTGTAGTGAAATTTTTGGAAAATACCCAAGGAACACGAAAATTGTCTCTAAATTTAGTTATATACAACGATGGATGCGTTGAATGACCAAATACTAGTCGTTTGTTTGAAGGTTTTATATATAACTATATATAAATAATCTACGGGCTCAAATGAAAGTTGTTGACGAGGGAATTTGAAAATTTAATGTTTATTGAATTGGGGGGGGGGGGTCTAGATTCACGATTGGATATACGAAATCCATTAATTTGTGGATTAATCACGATAATAAATAATAATTATTATTATATTTGTCTCATAAAAAGTCTTCGTTACATGAGAAAACTTGCATTTTTTACATTTTTTCCAATGTTTTCGATTCAACTTCGGTAATTTGTAATTTTAATGAAAACGTTGAGATAACCAATAATAGCCACACTTGGGTCTGATATGAAAAGTTCAGATAATCAACAACGAAATTTTTTTGTCCATTTCCGAAAATGGACAAATTTTTTGTCACAATCCGAAAAACTTTTGGTCCATTTCTGAGTCTCAAAAGTGAATAAAATCCTGATTTTTGGAATCCACGCACTCAAAAACATAAGATCTACACATTTTGGAAGCAAAAGTGGTACAATAAGTCGCTAGGAGTTTCGACACGTTTTCCGGGGTTCTGGACCACTGTCGATTCAGGCAATTACTGTGACTGCCAGATTCTAAATTCATAGACGCCGTCTAGACGTTGATGGACGTCAATAGAAGCATTGTAGACGTCAATAGACGCCGTCTAGACGTCGATGGACGCCGTCTAGGCATCGACAAACGCCGTCTACACGTCGATGGATGCCCTTTAGAAGTCAATAGACGCCCTTTACCCGTCGATAGACACCATTTAGACGTCAATAGACGCCGTCTAGACGTCCCATGTTCATCTACGCATGTAGATATCTCTACATATTTAGATGAATACACGTCTATTAGACCGACCAAAAGTACCATTTAGACCGTCTAAATTAGACGTCAAGTAGATCATCCCACAAATATCTACTAGACGTGTTTACGTCTACCAATAGATGTCTATTAGACGTCTATTTTCTGTGTGGGTTCTACGGGTTCAATGAAAGCGGTTGACGAGGGGATTTGAAAAATTAATGTTTCTCCGTCAACAACTTTAACTTGTGTCGAACTAAATCACTCGTGGCGAAATCGAGGAATCCAATCTTAAGGAAAATAAGACTATTTGAAAAAAAATCGTCTATTTCCACTGTAATATGAGTACACTGTTAGACCGGTTTCGGTGATTAAACCATCGTCAGTAACAAAACAATACTTACAACACAATACAGCTTTTATGTGAACCCATAGACTCCCACAGTGCTGGGGCATCCCCGGGTTCAAAAAACATTAATTTTTCAAATCCCTTCGTCAACAACTTTAATATGAACCCATATATTATAATCGTAAAATGTAGACACCCCCCCCCCCACCGCTCATAATCATTCACTCCCACACCCTCCCCTCCTCTTCTGAATGCGAATTAGTAAGACGGAATCAAGTTCTTCTGTTCAATTCTAGGAATTAGCCTCATGTGTAATAATTTCTCGAACAATTTGGACATAACTGGCAGCAGTGATATTGGTCTGTAGGATTTTCCCTCCTAGGCTGGTTTACCTGGGTTTGGGTACCACGATTACTCCAGCTATTTTCCAGAGCGTTTATAATTTGTATAATTTCGACTTATGCTTTTTCAGTGCTTGCCTTGTGATAAGATCGTACCTGGGAGCTTTTAAAGTTCGTATTTGTGTCTTGATAATTTTTTGTACCTCCCTAACTGAACCAACAACTTCTTCGCAAGAGGAGCATGTTACCATTGCACGAACTAGTGTTACACTAGTTCGTGCAATGGTAACATGCTCCTCTTGCGAAGAAGTTGTTGGTTCAAGTTGTAGGCTATCTGAGTTTTAGGGTTCGGTGAGAAAATATCTGCCAAACGTTCTGAAAACACGTTCACTTTGCTTTGGTTGGTTTGGTCCATGCTTCAGTTGGGTCCTTTATCGGATGTGCTTTTATAGAAGGTCCTTTCAGACTATTTATCGCTTTGTACAGTGAATAGACAGTGTGGCGATCAGGAATAAGTTCCATGACATACCGGTGGATCGATTCGATCATGGGTTGCTCAATTTGCTTGTTGAGGGTACGATTGAGTTTATTCCATTTATGTTTATTATTTGGTGCTCTTGTTCTATGCCAATTATAGCGAGCCCTGCGTTTTACCACTATACCCAGGTTACCACTATATGTGCCTCTATAAACAATCGGGAATTCAATATTTCGGCAATAATATATTATATTACCCTACAAGGTTGCCCGCGGGCTCCTCCGTCCCGCCCTTCATCATTGTTTGGTATACATTCTTGGCACACTATAAACTATAAACATTCACGAGAGCTCTGTCAGATAGATAAATAGAGGAAGTTTCTTAAAATAATATTGGACCATTAGGAGCGAAGTCATGTTTTACCTTAGGGAAGGTAAGTGTTTACTGCAAATGCTACAATATTAATAAATAATGACGTCTAGCAACTCATATTACTCAAATACGTAAAGCGATACCAACCTTCTCATTATTATATCCGAAATGAGGTTGCATTCCCAAGGTGTAGATTTCCCAAAGGACGACGCCATACGACCAAACATCGCTCTCGAGAGTGAACCTGCCGTACGAGATGCTCTCCGGTGACATCCACCGAACAGGCATCAGTCGTGAGCCTCCAATCTTGAATTATATTTTGAAATCATTAAAATGTTGTCTACTCTGACATTCCATGAAATGAAATAGACGAAATGAATTGATGATGTAATGCTATTGTCCGAGTCCAGAAATTAAAATTCAGGGTTTCTGTTAATAAGTTTAACTCTTTTCAACATTTAATAGTTAAAGGGTACTTACTCTATAATAATCACACGTGTACACGTCACGGCTCATCCCAAAATCCGCGATTTTCACCGTGATGTTTTCTCCGACTAGGCAATTCCGACACGCCAGGTCTCTGTGAACGAAGTGCTGTTCTGCTAAATATTGCATACCCCTTGCAATTTGAATTGATATTGAGAGCAAGGAGTCCTGAAACGTTCCAACCACTTGTTATCAAACAGTTAGATATCACTTGGATCAGTGATCAAACATCTCGATTCTCAATACCCTCGCAACGTTTTGAGCGGAGCGGGATGTTCTGTTGAAAAACTACTGAGTAAATTACAGGAAGAAGAATTGAGTACTTTTACTTTGGGAAAGAATAAAATTGAAGGGAGAGCAAAAGTTAGTTTGCAATGTTCCTATTTCTTCTTCTACGTCAATATTAGCGAATTTTCGAAGAAAAGGAAGCTATTGTTCTTGGTCCAAGATGTTTAAAACTCGAATTTCCTAAATATTCGTGTACCAAAATCCGTTTCAGATCATCCTGAATTCACTGACAAGAGACACAAAAAATCATATGTAGGTACCTAGGTATGGACCTATGCACCTACGTACTGTACCATCTTGTTAAGGGTTGAAAACACTTTTTTTATTCCCTAACATTAAATGTAAATTTTACATTTTTGGAATTGTACCCTTTTGCAAAACAGAGCTTAATTATGATCAACACGGGTTTCGGCAGATTAAAAGCTGGATATTGAATATTATAGCCACAATGCAGTTGGCTTCAGTTGTCTGTCAGATGGGTACAATAAGAGTACTGTTGGCTTGAAGCATATAAATGAACCCCTTGACGCATAAGTACCAAAATATTAACTACCAGAGCAAATGATTTATATGCTCCTCTAACCTTAGTCAGTCGCGGGAACCCTGGGTCCGATTTCCACAACGTTTTAGAATTTCCTCTGAGGACGTCAGTAAGATCTCCAAATGGCATGAATTCAAAAACCATGCAAGGGCTCTTCCCTAGATCTGTAAATACAGAAAACATTGAAAAGTATACGATATTATGTAGATATATGATAAATACACCTCTCATTTCCTTCTACTTTTGTGTATGGAGGCGGTAAACATAGCTGTATGGGCGATTAGTTCACCCGTTCCTCCATAAAAAAAAAACAACCCCAATTATGTAGGACCAATATTATGTAGGACCAATATTATGTAGTGCCTATTATGTAGGACCAATATTTCTGGGTTAATTAGTTTTTCGATTAATACTTCTATAATACAAACGCCAAACTGAAAATAATCGTGGACTCATGGTAAATGGTGCCTTTTGATCCAATTTATCTAGAAAATTACCTACAAGTCTCAAACCTCGAAAAAAATTTTCCCTTACTGGGAAAACAACTGATCATGGATGTCTGTTTTTCGCAATAAGGGAAAATTAAGTAATTGGTAAGTAAATTGGTAATTGGTAAATTAAGTAAGTGGTAGATGATTCAAGTTGGGAAAAAGGAAACTGCACTGACAAAATATTATTTGTATAGAAATTAGCCACTCAGCTGTATCACGCAAATTTTGGAATGACCCCCCTCCATAAGACATATCCATGTCTTTTTTCTCTCTCTGAAAATATATTTGTGGAAATTCTCTTTATTAGGATGTATGTAATACTCGGAACAAATTCATCTTTTACCGAATTTGATACGTTAGAAATGCAATGTATGAAAAATTGAGTAAGCTTTTGATACATACCTTTTGCGACGAATCCCAGAAGTGCCAAAATGTTGGGATGTTGGAACGAGGCCATAATTTCAACCTCGCGCATGAAATCATCTTCGGCCTCCGGTGTTGCAGTCTCTTTCAGCAGTTTTATGGCAACCGTTTGATGTTCTTCATCTTCGATTATTAATTTACCTGAAGTAATCCATAATGACGCAATGATTTATAATTCCACGCAAACCTGATACATTGACAAATAAGCATTCAGGTATTAAGATTTTGGATGGTTAGAAGATGGTCGTGCGTTCACGTCAATTCGGTCAAATGAGTTTCAGCATCAAAGTAAGTTACAGGTACAACATTTGTGAATAGAGAATGAGCTTTTCATTTCTCCTGCCAGAAGGACAGAGAAAACCTATTTTACAAAGTACTCATCAGTAGCATTTGTGACTCCACAATATCTTATGAAATGAAACTCGCAATATCGTTTCATGTAACATAATCCTGCAATTAATTTGTCTACTCAAGGGTATTATGGAAATGTCTCCATCATTTGGCGTTGGAGAGACATCAGTCGACGCCTTCTTCTACGTGACTTTAAGAACACGTTTTACAGTTTTCTGTCCTCGTCAATAGTATTCAGGTTGTTGTATAATAAACGACGGATATTATCCCAATTAGTCCTTAAAATGCTGAACCGTTGCAAGAGCTTCATTATCACGCCATAAATCATTTAGTATTACCGGGGTGCCTCATGGTACGAGCAAGGGCAGATAAGCTGATTTATAGACAGAAAATGTATCTCAGAAGAAGAACTCAATGTCACACAATTAAGTTGTTGGAATCAGCTGTTCCCCAGAATGAAATATGGCCTCGAGTTTGATACGCAACGCCTTTGTTGGATAATTTGTTTTGGGTTCTACCTTCGAGCCCTTACTCCCAACGAACAGCCAATCAGCCCTTAGGCGGTCTCGTAAAATACTCTCAATGCCCAAATTCGTATAAAAAAACATTCTAGTAACTGATTATGGCCGGATCAGACTTGTACCAAAGCGATCAATATTGATATGATTAGCGATCTCACCTTTGTAAACTTTACCGAAAAAACCTTCTCCTATGACGTTTTCGAATCGTATAACGTCCCTAGGAAGTTGAGGGAGGTGCACCACGCTGGAAGACTCCAGATCGGGGAGGGGAACGGTGTATTGCGGGTTTGCTGTGAACTTATCGTCTTCGAGGAAACCCTTAGGCAGGTGGAACTGCCCCCCCTGAAACATAGAGGAAACCTATCAACATTATGTTTAGTTGTCAGGAATGGTTCAGTATCGGAAATGAAATGGATTATGATTGAACAAACTCTGGCACGAACCCAAAAGCTACGTGGGTCTGTTCAAGTTACACTTGCGGTGTTGGGCCCAAAACCGAATATTCGCCCATACTCGTCCGAATGGTCGGAGTTTGCCGAATCCCATGCGTTATTGGCTCTCAACCCCGACGAATATTCGGGCCAGCAACGATGAACGCAGTTTTGCTGTCAACTTAGAACATCATGAAAGTGGACGAACTTTTGCTTTCTTCTGAATAAGTCTAAACGAAGCCATCAATGAATCTCTCTTTCTTCTCAAATCCAATACAGAAAACCGTCCATTCATCGCTAACTCAATTCTCTTCCACGCATCAGCCACTTTGTCTCTGTTTTATGATTTAAGTCTGCGGCACACCAAATCATCCTTTCTTTCTCGTACAGATCCAAAACTTCTTCATTACTGTATTGCATCTTGACCAACACGAACCGAACAATTCAAACACTAGGCACAGACACCTATCCAATTCAATCACAATCCACCGAATGAACAACAACTTGGGATGCTCAAAAAGAATCGATTCTTTTAAGTAAAAATAATTGATGCTTTCCGATTATTTTCTCAATCAATAATCGCTCGTAATGACCCTTTTCAGACGTAATTTAAAACGATACAAATCCTACCGAATCTTCACATCAGCCCCTTCGATGTATACAGGGTGTTCGCCACTCGGTGTAAAAGAAAACAAAATTTGGTAAAACGACTAAAAATGGAGTAGAACGCCTTTGAAACGTCTGATTACAAAAGTGCATTAGGTATATGTAAAAAATAACGCTGAATTCGAAAATGTGGTCAAAAGTGGAGAAAAATTGTTTCAAAGTGAAGAATCGAGGGTTTTTATGGAAAAAAAAACGTGTTACAAAAAAACCTTTAAAAATCATATTTTGAGAACGGAATGAGATAGAAAGGTGCGGATGGCGGCGTTCTACTCCATTTTCAGTCTAGTTTTACCCAATTCTCTATTTTACATCAAGTGGCGAACACCCTGTATATCGATGTTTCTGTTACGAACGATTCAAGATTTCATCAGACTTCGCTCTATCGTGGCTGAAAGCAACAATTTTTTTCTTGTAAAGAAATTTCTTACATGAAATTTTCTCGGAGAAAAGCACATACACACACAGGTTTACGGTGTTTCAGTATCGTCATGTTATGAGTGGATTTTGTCAACAACAAATGTAAAACAAGAAACCTTAATATAGAAAAATTGATGGTTGACTGTCGATGTTTAAATATCAAAAGTAGTAAAAGTGACAAAAAATATAAGGTTATCATAGCCCGTAGGAGAAAGGGTTATCGGAGACGCGAGGATAAGAGATGAGAAGGATCAACAAAACATTTTTGTATTTACCCTTTAAATTGCTGCTAAAATTGCTAAAAATCAAGGGCTGTCTTGCGTCTTGAAAAACTTTAAATTTCAAAATTAACTTTAGATAAATAACATTTTTTGAAGGGTAAAGAAGTGTAGAGAGAAGTTCGGATGCAAAAGTTGCTTCTTTGAGCGATAATAGCGGTAATTGCACATTGAGCAATTTACGATCTAGGGCGCAATTCATTCTTCTCCTTCAAGTGTGGCATCTAAGGCCGATCCGCACATACTGCTATTCATAGTTGAGTGCATACTTAGCTCTACTTGGTAAAGCCTATTTGGCTAGAGGCCGAATCTACACAAGGCTGTAGATAAGATGTTGCCTGAAGATGTTGCTACGCATCCACCACTTGCAGGACCATCTCCTTCCTAGAAAGGAACCTGCTCCGAAATTGATGGTTATCGAAAAATTCCATTGGGTTTTCCTGGTCCCAAATATAGCGTTTAGGAGACCTCACACGCATCAAATTTGCGACCGTAAATCGATTCCCGTGTGCTGATTTCAAGAATTGTGAGATCCAAAGGCGTGGCAACGGGGCAAAGTTTCGTTTATGAATTTGTAAACAAGTTCAGGGTAGTAATGGGGACAGGAGCTGGAGGGTCGGGATTTGATAACTGTTCTAGCTTTTTGATTCACCCTTTATGCCTTTCAGCTGCGTTGATATGCTCTCCGTGCTTTGGACAATACGTACTGTTTAGGCATGGTGTACCCCTTGTACTTGAGACACGTACTTCTCACAAGTTCAGAACGCTCCAACAAAACGGTAAGTTAGGTCTACTAATAAATAGAAACAAGTTATGTTCGCTGCAATGAGTCTTACTTACGGGATTTCTCCGCTGTCTAGGCTTATTCCTACGATCACGTTTCGACCGCGGCCACCGGTAACAGCAGGCACATAATAAACCGAAGAAGATTAAGAACGAAATACCCATCGCACCGAATATGATGGGCATGATGTTGCCGCTGTGGACCAGACTCTGTAAACAAAAAATATAAAATGCAGAATATTGACAAGAATTCGGGAGATGTGACAGGAAACAGCGGTATGATGCCTGCAGAAAACAAATAAAACTTTTCATTTCATTTCAATTTGAATATGAAGACACTTGTTTGATATTGGAGATGTTCTTCATGGTTCATCTGCTTTAACCTGATAACGGTAGGTATAGGATATCGCCATTCTGACTTCACCATCGCGTTCAGCATTGAAAATTCTATAAATTGAGGTGTTACTTGGCAATAAAAGGAGATAAAATGTGTATAAAACCAATAAAATTTAAAAATTTTACATAAAACCAGAACAATAACTTTATTTCTTAGAAAATTAGCTCTTATAGCCATTTTGCATAACTAGATTTTTTTGTTTTGATGTGAGCGCTAGCGAGCATCCGAGTGCTTGGCAACTGCGAAGGAGCGAGCGAACCGAGCGAGTGAGCATATAAATTTTATAACTCTGATGATTTATAAATTTTATAACTCATAATAATATTACGATCAAAATATTATGTTTCTGATCATGATAAATATAATTATTTATAATATTATTGTATCATATATCACAATGTAATAAATTAATTTCGCTCCATTTCGCCTCCTCCTTGGCTTTATACATATATTACATTATACATTGTTTATATGTTGGGGGGGGGGGGGGGGGGTTAATCGTGCGGGTTGTTGATGCGTGAAAACACGGCCACAGCTTGTCCGCAAGCAGCACGAATTCGTTGGTTTACGCCCATTTCCTGTCCGCAACTCGCACGGAGCATTCAAACATTCAACATTCAATATAAAAGGGAAGAGTAACAGTCAAAGTGTAGAGAAAGAATTGTAGGGCATGAAAGGGCCCATCTTTACGAGTCATCTTCACGACTCCATTCATAACTTGGCAATTAGACGAGTTTCTTCAATTCTGCCCGATAGATGCAGGTACTTGATAAGTTCGAAATAATTTGAGAATGAGAGGTCAGGTAAATGCTACAGCGATTTACTTCCTCACAGCATTTCTTTAACTCCTTGGCTGCTTTTGTCTTTTCCCCCGATGGATCCCTTCACCTTGACTCCTCTTTCTTTGAATCGTCCATGCAATATCGTGTACTTCAATTATTGTTTGAGACTGACAACATTTTGAACAGGATACGCTACAATAGAGTATTTTGTAATAGTGGAAATTGAAAACGTTCCAATGACTGCGTGTTCCATTTGTAACGGTCCAATTTTATCTCCACTTTGGGGACTGGAAATGTTAGAGAATTCAATTGAAACAATGAGCTTTGGTGAATCTTACTTTTACTATTATGAAAGCTGCACATGAAAACTGACTCGATCTCATCTGGATTTACTGCTAATTATAATTATAGTCCATTATAACTATAGTTCATTAACTTACCGGGGGCGATGATGTGGAGTTAGTGTGGGATTCATTCGTTCCTGACGGTAGGATGACGTTGATCCGAATTGTTGAGCTTGGAGTTGCTGGAACTGAAAGCGATACGAGAGCGATACATTTTAAACTGTATCTCAAACATAAATACATATACATTTAGGATCTAGATTATCAACTAATACCGCGGCTCAAGAATATGAGAGACCCGAAACCCAGAAGGTTCTATAAACGTTTAATACATATTCGATGCAGAGTAATCTGCACAGTGGGATAACGTATCGATTTATCGTAAGAATATCGATGTGTTTTCACATCGCTATTTTGGAGGTTCGATGTTTCTGTACTGATATTTATATCACGATATATCGGCTCCAAAGTCTCGCCTTCAACATAAATTCAAGAATTTGCAGAGTTTTTTTGTTTATTTTTAATGACATCTGTAACGCTCTCCACGCGAAAGTCTAAGGGAAGGTCAGCGTTTCTGGTGTTCCAGGGAGAACTTTATTTGGCAACGTTTGAATTATTCGTAGGTACATTTGGTTTGTCTGGACAGCACCACAGTTGAATCCCACAGCACCGAGTCTGCATCAATACTGTACTCATTCACCCCTTTCTGTTTCAACTTGACTTGTTCTTTCCACTTCAACTCAGCATCTAGAGTAGAGTCATCCCTAAATATTTCGCTGAGTTAGCATATGGAATGATGGATTGAGCTCCAATGGAATATGGAGCTTTTGGAAAGGCGAAACGTTTGGAATCGCCCAGGTAGAAAAATTAATCCCTTAAAAATTTTTTGATTTACTTTTCAAGATACGTAGATTCAGAAAACCGAATAAATAGAAATCCGTCAGTCCACCGTCCGCCGTCCCCGTACGCTGTTCGCGGCACTTTGCCCAGTTACCGTTGTGCTTAAATTACGAACTTTGGGTTACGGGTTCCAACCAGCCACACAAAGATCCTTGAAAAAGGTTTCATAACCCTAGGTGAATGGGGATGGGTTCAAAAGAAATTTTGAAATTATGTAAACGTCATAATATGGTGAAGGCATGAGTTCAAACGAATTTCAAAATATTACTATGCAATTTATTTTGAACCCCCTCCCCATTGACCTAGGGTTATCAAACCTCTATCTCGAAAGATTCAGACGGAAACGGTGTCCTTTTTCGGAGTCATCTAAATAGAGTTTAATTTGTTAGAATTTCTAACACCATCCGGAGCTTTGTACGACCAGCCGTTCGTTCACAATGAGGGCTCAAAGTTGGAGCTCCAGCTCGAAGCTGCTAGCAGATCGAATGTCGTCAACACGAGGGTGAATCTTGTGGCAGTCTGTTGGTTCAATGTTCATATTGTCCCAGCTGATTCGAAATCGATTCGATACAGCACATGGTTTTCAATTATCGAGTTAATTAATAATAATGATTATTAACTGACAATAACTACTTGATAATAATTATTACCTAATAATTAGTAATAATTCACAATAATAATAATTATTATTATTGTTCAATTATTTAGTGACTTAGACAGACGATCGACAGGAGATCTGCATAAAGAAGACAATAAACCATTGCCATGAACTAAATGAAACTAAATCAACAAATATCAACTTCAAGTTCAAAACTCTGCAAATTTTGCAGAGTTTTGAACTTGAAGTTGACATTAGTTGATTTAGTTTCATTTATTTTCCGTCCAGTTTTTAGTCAAATTATCAACGGCAGTTGTAGCTTCCTGAAGTTTTTTTGTCGACTCTACAACGGTTAAAATTGCTGTGTCTCTCGCTCGCTATACACGTACCGTTGTGACAGTACGAGTACATTAAATAAAGAAAAGGTTTCAGGTCGCTCCCCTGCGAAACCCCTCCATCATCCATCAACTTTTTCTAATTGAGAATATTCGTCGTTTTTTTCTCTTTTTTTCTACTTTAAAGTATCTGCTATCGAGGTAGGATAGCACTTCACCAACTTAACATAATATATTCGTCTGAAAACTAATTAGCAGTAGCACGAAGAGGATCAGATGGTAGAAGCGAACTGAGGTAGTTGTGGTCGTTTAACCATGAAAGATGCGGGGACACTCTTGAGTTTCTAACGTGGTTTGGAGATGGAAGGAGGAGGTGGAATGAAATCCATAACTCCTAATCTACAGGAAGAATATTCATGTCCTTCTTGTCACTGACTTTCCTTTTATTGTCCAGCTGCCATACCATTTTGGGTCTATTCTCTCGGTCGAGATCTTTTGAACATCATAGTGGAGTTGTCCTCAGGAGGTCTGATCACCACACCACCTGATTCCACAATCTCCTGATGTCGTAGGACAAGATTCACATCCTGCCTCCTATTGTAGAGGCGGTCGTTAGGGGTCAATTCAAATGCGTTGTCTGGTTGGGTTCGGGTTACTTGATACGATCTTTCACTCGGACATTTAGCTCACCCATGTAACAAGGATTCTATCTGCAGCCGATTACCACCTCTCACCCCTGTTTGCAATAGCCTATGTGCACACCCCTACTACTCGTATTTCCTTCATTAAGATCTCTGCTTGGGCTGAAGAAACTAATGGTGAAGGGCAAAATACGTCCGGCCACCTTGTGCAGCACTGATTGGGTACTGAAGGGTTTTTGGAACAATTTTTAGACATTTCTAATTATTTTCTGTCTGCGAGTAATCCTACACGTATTTGTATTTCTTGCAAAGATCTTGTAAAGAATGCATCTAACTGATGTTTCCCCGGTATTAGATCATCGCAGTCCACCGATGGAGCCTAATTTGCTAGCCCGTACCGATCAAAATACGTTACTCCGTTTTTCCACGAAGCAGTAAAAAGAGTAGAAAAACCGCGTTCATCTTGAGGTGGGATAAAGAGAGTGGGGAAAAATCCGATGTGAACAATCTTAATCTCTCACTGTCGAGAGGGTGAAGGACGAGTGTACCAGAAATATGCGCTGTACAAAAATATTCATGGGCAATTCAATTCAACGCCTAACCTTGTGCGTAAGATGTGGGGGGTGGGGGGGGGGGGGGTTCTCGTAGGGCTGCTTTCAAATTAGATAAAGTAAAGAAAGGAGGGACAATGGGATTCCTACAGGCAGAACAGAAAAGGGTTGAATCCCTATCTAATCCTTATTCATCATGCCCTTATGGATGTGGCTGTGACCCTGAGAAAAACGCAGAAGGGTAGTAGATATACCCGGAACGCGCCACACTGGTTACCCTTGCCGCCAAAAATGCCTTCAATTCAGCAATTTGGTTAGACATGCTGCAGTCACTGCATAATACGTTCAAGGTTCACAGCTACCTCAGCGACAGGACCTTTAATCTTAAAGACCGCTCAGGAGGAAAAAATAAAGCAAATAACAGGTGGAACTGTGAAAGGTGGATACCTCATCGTGCCGTAGCTGCTGTGATGTGGAAGATGATGCGCAACACACGTTCTTTGGATGCGAGAAATGGGCAGAGAAAAGGTGCTGGCTCAAAGAATTAGTATGCTCTCCCAATAGGACGATCGATAATATCCATCGATTCGATATGGAGCAACTTTCAGAACTCCTTGCCATCCATTTGCAGGGCTTAGACTCCTTTATCTACTGCGGATGTTGCTGTTCTTTGATTGTTCCTAGCTTTTAGTTGTTAGTTTAGTTTTTATCCTCCTAAAATGCATAGTTGCTGCATCAGCTGTTCAATAGATCAACGGTCGTTTAGTTCGTGAAATTTTAGTTGTAAAGGCACGTAGCCGTGAGTACACTTGGCATTTTAATGTTTAGAACTACAATATTTAACAATGGTTATCA
This sequence comes from Stenodema calcarata, assembly GCA_963920205.1. Classification (NCBI taxonomy): domain Eukaryota; kingdom Metazoa; phylum Arthropoda; class Insecta; order Hemiptera; family Miridae; genus Stenodema; species Stenodema calcarata. The sequence continues at coordinate 41,614,007 of OY986049.1, read as the reverse complement.
GGAACTCAAAAAACCTTTTATTTTGTATCCCATGCATTTTGTTCTCATTTGAAAAAACATTATGGACTTCACTAGCATACTTTTCTAGTAGCTGCTCAGAAACAGCAATTCTCACATAGTTTCCTCTATTGCAATTGGGAAAGAGCACTCGTATTAATCTGTTGTTAAATGTGCAACAAACTGCGCAAATCTATCTTCATAGTGAGAATGTAAGAACAAGTTCACCGCCTCTCCATACTAATTTGGAGAGGAATTTGACAGTCGGCCCTGAAGGTTCCCACTTCGATGAATGAACCTTATCGCCCAGCTTGTAAGGGATAACGGATCTGTGTTAGCAGATACTGCAATTTCAGTGCCTGTGCAGAACCGTCTACTGTGCCCACCCTCGTTCCTCATATTGTGAACGCAACAAGACGAAATGACGACTGAACTCGAAGTTCAACCGAACCCTGGACTTTGTGACTGAAGCGATTAATAACAGTCGGATTACGACGGTTTGATAGATGCGTTTGTGAGACCGACAACGGAGGCATAACTTTCCGCGCGAAGTTAACTGTTCATTGCTGGCAATAACCGCATGTCTCGAGGCTCGAGCGTTGATAGCAAAAGAACAAACCCAGTACAACAAGCCCTTGAATGGGTTTGCGCACCCGAAAACATGAACTATTATTCGTCAAATGGCATCCTAAATTTTGATGTACACATTTTCGATCAGTATCCATTCGGTGAAAATCCTTGAAAACTATTAGGCATGACATGGAGCGACTGCTTGAGACTGGGATTTTTTGACATTTTATGTCTTTACTCTGGCACATAACTCGAAAAACGTTACACAAAAGCGTTACACGAAATCGTCACGAAAATTTCTGATGATTTTCGCTTACAACCGATTCGTTGCTACGGAACTTTATCTTCGCCAGTTATCATCGTACAAAAATCGTTCACCACTCGTTGGATAGCTCTCGATTTACCTAACCATATTACGTTAACCACTGCGGAGTGCGTGGCCGACAAGCTGCGGTATGAGCGTGATTGTTTAAATAATTGTTTACACACAGGTGATCATTCTCAATAATTTATATTGTCTATACGAATGCAAGCTTCATAATTTATGATGAACCCTACAATTAAGTACAATAATTGTACAGTACAATAATTGTAATAATAATTATTATTGTACTTAATTATTAAGTATAACAACTACGCTACTGGGGTAGATGATGTAGCATTGTTCGAAGGTTCTTGAATCACTTTTTTAAAGACATAAAATGTCCCAATGTGTTGCAGACTCGTATGCAAGCATTTAATTCTCGACTGTATCAACAACAGGATGGAGTTGACATTCTTTTGACATTTTCATGTCTTTGCTTTGGCACATAAACTGAAACGGGAAAAATTTGTTTTCTTGATTCACCCTTTCTCTCAGATCAAGTCAGAACACAAGCGACAGGCGGGCCACTACGTCAGAGCCTATGACGCACGAGCGTATGACGTCAGACGGCTGACAGGAGGGCAACTAGTACGTCAGAGCCTATGACGCACGAGCGTATGACGTCAGACAGCTGGCAGGAGGGCAACTAGTACGTCACAGCTTATGCCGTAAGAGCCTATGACGTCAGAGGGCTGGCTGGCTCGGTGATCGGTTTTAATAAGCCTCTGGAATTCCGCGCCTTCATTTACATCTTCACGTTGAAAAATCCTTCATCTTGTCGCTAATTTTTTTCTTATATCATCAAAGTCTCTGATAACAATACATCTTCAACACCTCTATAATGAGTAAATTACCGAAGTAGGGAACCACTCTCAACCTACCACTAATATATACAGCGATTTTCACCTGAATCATGAGAACCCGAATTAGGTTACTTTTCGACTACTAGAACAATATTGTTTATGGTTTATTATGGTTTAATATTATTACATTCTTTCTCCATTGTTGTTGATTTGAAGTGTGGAGTGGGAGAGGGAGGGGGGTTGGTTTTTAGTACAACGTTTTGCAGTTTCCAAGCTCTTAGTGTTTTGCATACAAACATTCTTGGTAGAAAAAACTATTGCAACGGATCCAAAATTGGTTGAACAGGAACCGAAGTAAATTATTCATATGAACCTACATAATACATAATATGTATTATTATTAATATTATTATGTAGGTTCATCTGAATAATTTACTTCATATGAATAGTATGAATAATTCTTCATGTGAATAATAATTATTGTTCATTTGAATAATTTACAATATTATTGTTCGATGTATTAAACTTCAATTGAGTTACTGATCTATTTCAACAAAGTGGCTATGTAAAAAACTCGGGGACCACCGAGGAATCGTCACACTTGTGTTGAAACCTACAACATATTGGCCTGTGATTAATAAATTAATTTAATGATCTACAAGGTTACTGCAATTGTGATCTTTGGCTGCGACTAGTACAATAGGGTTTGCATTTTATCATAGGAAAACTTGAGTCACCAATAAGTATATCCCAATCATATGTTCAATAGTGATGGTTGTCGATATAATAATATTATAATAGATAATATTATAATATTATAATAGATATTATCTAATTGCAACGAGTGAAAGATACTGTCCCACACCATCTGAATGGCCGCCCCATGGGTACGACTTATTTGAATAGAAATAGTAGTGAAGGGTAGATTTTCTTGTGGAATGTAAAACCACTTAAATAATTATTAGCTTGATGTAAAACTTCGTACCTATTAAACGATTACATTTGAAGTCCTCGGAAGGCTGGCTGTAATTGTGCGGGCATACGCAAGTGTATGTGTTCTTCTCCAAAGTCACGCATGCGGCTTCTGGGCCGCATTTGTCCGTTGAGCAAATACCGACGTATTTCCTCGTTTGTACTTGAGCTCCGGATGTTCCTGGGAAAGAACGGAAAAAAATGTATTACTCAAAACATAATTCCCGTTATTGATAGAATTTGTGGAAAATCAATCGTTTCGTAGCTAATCAATTTTTCCAATAATAACCCGGGCTCAGACATTTAATTCATATATGAAAACAGATCAAGTGTCTTCCTGGGGTCAATCAAATTGACACCAGCTGATCTCCACAATGAAAATTGAGCTTTAATTTAACCGTAAGATTCGCGCACAACTTGATTAATGAGTGAAAATGAAATTCCAATATAATTATAACATTCTTCTGGCCGTTAAGAAGCTACGAATTCAAGAAAACTTATTATTTTTCGCCCTTCCCCTAGACTCCGGAAGAAGCGTATAAGATCGTCCCGCGCCCGAACTGGGCTCTGTCTGCCAAATACCATAGTGAATTTGGGAAAAACGGGCTAGGGCCTAAATGGATGTTGAGAGCTGTTTTCCACAGTAATGACGAGTTACGACAGCGGACTGTCAAGTGGGAAATTATTAATGACGAATTACACCAACTAAACTGGACCACACAGTGAACCTGAGTGCCAAATTCTACAATGTTTAGAATGTCGTCAATCATGTTCATAGCTTCACTATTGGGCAGCAGTCCGATCTCATTTACTCCGATCCATCTTTGTGCAATGTCGCTTTCACTTAGAAGACCAACCTTGTATTAAAACAAATTCTATGCTCCTAGGAGCACCTTGAAGAGGTACAAAGCGCATTTCAATAATTGAAACCCTCTGGTTCGATGGTCATTCCCTTGCATTGTCATGTGAATCAGTTTCCTACCAACCATCCTCGCAGGGTCCTTGTTAAATATAAATATGGGAATCAACTAAAATTACCTCAGAAATTAGCTTTACCTTCATATTACAGTTTTAGAATCTAAAGCTGTTCAAAAATAAATCTAACCTTTATCTGACCGACAGCAGAACTCTCAGAACTCTTACCTTCTTACCGTAAGAAGGTAATTCGAAATATTTGTTGGAAGGGGATATAAATTCATCCTCTTAATATACATTATTGCATAGGTAGATACAAAAACCCAATTCTCCACAAGAATATTGTGGACAAAAGGGTTAACGATTCAGACAATAATAAACCGTTAGGGGAAAATGTGCAGTATTTTTCGCGAAGTGTAAGCGCTCTACTTTAACTCCAAAACAGGCACTTTTTCCGTACCTTCCGACCTAGCGACCTTCTAAGGTTGAACGTTTTTATTTGACTTGCCTCAGTTGATTATTGGTGTATCTGACTTTACTTCCTGTCGTGGCCTGGGACTTTCCCGATTCAATCTATTACGGTAACTAACCATTCAAGATTGACGCAGGTCTCTCCCAAGTTTTTAGGTGTCGTGGGACGCCACCCTTCAATTCCACAGGATTCAATTCTCAGTTCCGTAGAAGACACACTGTCACTTCCTGTCGGATTACACGGGGGTCGAGAGGGGCTTCCAATAATATCGAGTTTTTATCCAGGCGGTAGCCGTTCAGTTATAAACCGATCTCCTTTTCTTAACATGGTAAACCGATTTCCGTCTCCAAGCTCGAGTTGTATTCACGAAAGGAATCTTCCAATATTGGAAGAAGAGAAAAATCCCTACAGACCTCATATCTTTTCAAATCGCATCAACAATATTGGAATTTGGTACTGTTGGATTTAAATTAACAATAAGAAACAACTATTCCTAACACTAGGGCTTCGCAAACGTTTTTGCTTGCGGACCCGTTTCACGGAACAATATCTACTGCGGACCACTAGTACCTATTTAGATTTATGTACATGACACTAAATTTGTAGTTTTTGGTAAATAAAAGTTCAGTAAATGAAAACAAACATTACATTTACAAACTCAACTTTATTTACAACACTAAAATCAAATTGAACTGAACGGAATCGATAGGTAGGTACAACTATTGTAGGTAATCGAACAGAATATATTCAAAAGTAGTGATTTGAACATGGAATCAGCTTGATTATTGAGAAGAATGAGGCTGTTCATTTTAAATCGAATGGACCTTCAAGATGAGCAATTGTCAACTCAAATACGTCGAAAAACTCGAAAAAAGTTGATTTCAAATCGAATTGAGGTGTTTATTTGAAAACGAATGGGCCTTCAAGAAGAGCATCCTTTAATTTTGATAGCTGGAGTCGGAAGTCGGGTTCAGCATCTAGACGGCTTCGGTGTTTAGTTTTGGTGGTTACAAAGATAGAAAATCCAGATCCGCATAAGTAAGTTGTGGCAAAAGGAAGAAGAACCCCTTTCAGATTATAACATAATATGTTATAATCTGAAAGGGGTTCTTCTTATTTTATAATATGTTATAATAATATTTTATAATATTATTATAAAATATTATTATAACATATTATAAAATACCTAATATTGTATCATATTATGTTATAATATTTTTTGAGATCCACACTGGGATATCAACGGTTGTCTGATCTCTCTTTAATATCTAATTATTGTGGGTTGTGTTTTTAATAAAACCACCTTGTAGCAGCCAATAATTTTAATGGAAGGGTGACGTTTCGGTCTCCAGTGTAGACCAGTCCAGACCAGTAGACTCCAGTCCAGCCTGGACGCACCTACCACACCAACAATGATTTAATATCTAATGAGAGATCTAGGGTAGCAAAACCTACATCTGCACCCGCCTCTTCAAAGTTCAATGATCTCGTTACCGATAAATTCCTCGAAAAAAATCGGCTTATTGATCTCATTTTCAAAAATATTTCTAGTCGTCTCTAGTCATTTTTCCGATAATTTTCTCCATATTCGTGTGCCTTTACAGGGCTTTTACCGGACTCGCCTGTGTATTCTTTTGCTCTTGAGCAGTGTATATAATTTTAGATCAGTACGTTATGTTCCAAGTGTTTTTCATTTTTGTTTACTTGCTTTCCTTGCTATTTCCTCCTACTTTTATGGAATAGCCAGTACGCCCCAGCCGCCCCTACCACCCGACTGGGGCGTACTGGTGGGACTTAACTGCAGTCGCCTCCACGTTGGCAAGTCCTGGATACTGGCTGTTTGCAAGGGAATTTTATGAATTGCCTACCTAAGTATATCTAACAAACTAGTTTTAGAAAATAAATAACAACATACAATTCCTTTGAACAAACAGCTTGCTAAGAACTGCATCACTTTTTCATTTTTAGGGCGACAGAGTTAGGACGTGTGTGTGTGTGTGTGTGTGTGGGGGGGGGTATCGAACAGTGGTACCCCATTGCCCAGAGCCACGCTACGCTCCTGCCTCTAACCGTGAAACTGCTTTCCGATGAGACAACCACCTCATTTCTGTGTGGAGAAGCAGGGAATTGTGAAGGCTTCCCATATCATCACTAATTAATACGAGTACAAAAAGTTATGACTTTAACGGCCACGCCTTTATACATAAATTGAATATAATATAATTAATAAATTATATATAATAAATATATAACTAGCTCTCGGTCCCGTCGCTGACGGGCAGAACTCGGGGTGTGTCCATCTACCTCTGTTACCTGTCCCGGACGGGCAAAACTCGGGATGGATCCATCTGCCACTCTTACCTGTTGCTTTATGGATTATACCTCTTACATGTCCCTTTACAAACCCTTATAATCTTGAATACCAAAAATAATATTCATCTGTCTCACGGGAAGGAAGCATTTTTCGTTTATCCTCGTAATCGTTCCAACCGTGAAGGAATTTCGTTCATAAAAAAATCGTCCAACAAACGGAATATTTCTTCCTCCCGTTGTATTGGCAGGAAGTGGATTGCACGGAAAATGTTTCTCCTCGAAAAATCCAGAGTAGGTACTCATAATAATAATAATAATAATAAAAACCTTTATTGTGTAAAGACAGTCTGTTGTCCATATTATACATCGTTGTACTCATTGTTGTACTCATAGCGGACAAAAGCCAATAAAATTGCCAACCCTGTGACCTCTGTAGATTCGTCTATTTGGAGAGAAAACGACAAATGTTTGACTCGAAAAACCAGTGATTCCTTCACATCACTTTACAGTGTTATTTGACAACAGCACTGATGTCACAAGTTTAACTGCTTTATCGTCAAGCATACCAAGCCTAATAGTCGTCAAGCCTACCAAGCCTAATAGTCTTCAAGCCTAACGCACGGTTTTATGAGGGGTTCGGAGATGGAATGAGCTTTACCTCACCGTTCCACTCGATAACTTACCAAATAAGACGCTTTTAAAGAATTTTCATTTACAGTTTTTGCGTGGGGTTCGATTTAGGTTTGAGAAGCAGCCAGTTCGGTGTGCTTCTTTATGAAATAATCAGTCTGTTTTTCCCCAAGTTCCGGGTGTGTACCCTCAAAGTGATGACGCAGTTTACCTTCGTTGGTCTCTACAAATCCCAAAATAACTGTCTTGGTACTTTAATTTTTAATTTTTAATCCCTTATTTTATGACCAATTTCTTTGTATTTCTGTGTCAAAATCATTCTGGAGTCTATGATGAACTCACCGCCAGATTTTTCAACCACTTTCCAAGTTCCATTCTTCAAATTGGCACATCCTATTATAAAATCATCCACGTATACAGCCATGACAATTCTGTCTTTTCCTATTGACTTGCTGTACATACATGGGTCTGCTGATGACACTTTCAATCCCATTTCTCTCAGCTTTTCATCAAGTTTCACATACCACTGTCGACTTGCCTGTTTCAACCCATATAACGCTTTAGGTACTTTAGTTTACCTTCGTTGGTCTCTACAAATCCCAAAATAACTGTCTTGGTACTTTAATTTTTAATTACTCCACATTTTAATTACCCCACTTCCACTGGTTGTTTGAACTGCAGCTATTTGGAAAATTGTGGAATCTGTGAATGCTGGAATTTGCATTGTGAGTTTTTAATTATATTTATACACTCTACGTTTATTTTTGTAAGAATGTCTTAATTTTTCTCGAAGTTCGCCGCGAACCCCCTAGTTACAGTTTATGAAATTTTGCCTTACACCATGCGTACGATTTTCGATAAATGCGGAGGGAATAACGAGGGGTGGATTGTAATTCTCTATACCGGCGTTCGAATTTCCCTAAAAGTCTGGGCAAGTGGTGGATGAACATATTAAATACTATCAACATATGGGTACTGACCAAGTCTGACGAGAAGATGTTGTCGCTATAGGAAAGAAAAGTCCTCAGAAAAATGTATAAACGTGTCTGAACAGGACCGTTGCGAACCAGGATAATTCTTGAACTTTACCAGCCCATTGACAACGATGATATCGTCACAGACATGAGGAAGCAGAGGATTCAGTAGGCAGGGCATTTGGTGAAGATAACTGAAGAACGGGCCTGTAAGAAGGTATTCAGCGGCCATTCCGGACGAAGAAGAAGATGAGGAGATCAAGGAAACAGGACGACCTGGAGGAAGACATGAAGAAGATTAGGGTTGGAAATTGGAGAAGGGAAGCTCAGGATAGAACATTATTCTGGAGGCCAGTGCCCTTCGTGGGCTGTAGCGCCAAGGGTGTGGTGAGAGTAACAACTGTTGTATTACTACACCTGTAATGTGTTTTGGAAAAAATCCGTCGACAAGAATCTATATAAGTTAATATCTATAATATCTATAAGTTTCCTTAGAAACTTCTGTTCCTGGGGTGGTCAGACCTGACTTGCTTCTTGATGTCAAATAAGCAGCAACAAGAGAAACCTAACCAATGAATCTCAAGCATCACTTGGTAGTGTTGGCGTACCAGCATTGCATGTAATAGATGTTTACTTTTTCTTTCTCATATTGAAAAATATGATAAAAAAGATTCGATCATCATCTGAAGCCCAGCAGTTCCTAAGTACACTCCAAGTTTAGAAGGTTTAGGAAGGTCGTTAGAATCAGCAGTAGTACAAGTCTTCACTTTCATTGAAAATCTGATGAACGGCCAAAGATAAATCGTTATTCTCATTTGCAATTCCAATTATTAGTTATCATAACTTCTGGACGAGCCCGTCACCGGTTGAAAATCGAGTAGTGGAGGCGAGTGTTTCTGACGTTTAAGATAAAGATAATATTATGGTCAGATCGTCGACATAACAATGGTAGAATAATTATTTATCAGTAATGTTTTAGGTTTAATGTATTCTCTTGGCTGATGATGATGCGACTTGATAGTGACGGCGTATCCCTCTGGTGCTACTATGTGCTCTGGTGCAGCATTGATCAAACTGAGATACAATACCTGAGATTCATATTCGTGTTTCATACACCAAATTCGCTGTTAATAAATCAGCAATACGGTTAGAACACCTTTTCCTGAAAGTTGTTCTTACGACTGGATTCTCTCAAAAATCTCTATCGTAAATTCCAAACCTCTCACAAGGGTAGAAAAAATGGTTTACAAGTGTCAGAAGAAATATCAAGTAAAAGAAAGAAATATAAAGTTCTCCGGGTTTTTTCTGTAGGATGATTTGATGGTTACTTATTTGAATGTCGACCTTCAATCGACTCTGGTAGGCTCAACTCACTGAAATAATTAGTATTATTGGATCGGTCGCAAAAATAATAAATAAGAGAAACCCCAAATTGATTACACTGTGTAGAAATTGAAGCGAAAAGCTGAAAACCTCACGAGCGTCCCTACAATTCTGGTTTGCCTTCACTGCATACTTGTTCACTTGTTCGCCAGGTTGGGCGAGTCTATCGGTTCTACGATGAAAGCTCCAAACTTTTCAGCCATGAGGCCGACACCGTTTTAATTTTCCTGCCCGTATCTATAATTTCTAGACTAGTCCTTTAATCCTGTTGAGGTAGCAATTAAATCTGTGTTAATATACTTAGAGGTACCGAAGCCACAGCAAATCCTTTTCATTTTTAAAACTGAATGTCCTCCCCCCAAAGTAAATTTACATTTCACAAACAATGCAATGCTACTTTAATACCCAGCTTCCTCAAATCTCTTATATGCAAGGTATAACTCGACTCCAGAGTGAAAGAATGCTACCAGTCCCCTTACCCTAATTATGACTTTTTCAGGAGGCAGTTTTCTTTTTTGTGGACTTGCCAGTAAATACGAAGCGTTCAGCATCCGTAAGTAAATTAAAAAAAAAAAACAAACTTGAATGATTTTCTTTTGTATGAATATTCAAACGATTCTTATCTTGGCCTGTCAATGCATAAATTGCTGCTGTAATGAAATGTATACCCGTAGTTCTCTTAGTTGTATCCTGTTTGTGTTGTAAGTAATTATATTTATTTTGTCACATTAAGTTTGTTCCGCTTTTCTTTCTTTGTTTTAGTTGCAACTCCTGATCTCCGGACAATTTCTTAAATTATGGAGATCAGAAATTGCCAATTGTAATCTTGATATTTGAAGAGTTAAATTAAGTTGAATTTTTGTTACATTTCATTATTTTCTTTTGTTTGTAATGTAATAATGTATGTAACTTGCACTTTCTTTGTTACAATAAGTGATAATATTAAATTAAATTTAAACAAAGTCACCGCGTACGCGCCCTGAGCGAGGATATGCTTGCTAAATGCGCTAGTTCAATCACTATTGTGTTGTTACGATTTTGATGTAATTGCGAATGAAATTAAGATTTTCCAAAATCCTTTCGATACCGTCATAGAAACCTCACCCCCAGAACTTCACATGGAAATGATTGATCTGCAGTGCAGTTATATAATTAGGAACAAATATCAAAACTCATCTTTGTCGGAATTTTATAAGTCTTCCACTGGCACAATGTGATAATTTGCATAAATTTGCTCGATTTCTGCTTTTGGTGCTACTTACTTGAGACAGAAAACATTCTCCAATATGAAGTACGTAAAGAATGATTGCAGATCTCTTTTAACCGATGAGCATCTAAGTTAACCGATGAGCATCTTAGATCTCTTTTAATAATTGGTAGAAGTAAAATTGGGCCACAACTATAAACTATTGTCAGTGGAAAATCACAACCACATAAATCTCATTAGAATTTTATCTGTTATAATGTTTATATATTTATAATGTTAAATGGATTAATTTCGATGGTTTGTTTAATATTATTATTTATAATAATGTATATATTAATGTTATTATATTATTATTAATATCTAGGGACGCGGGAGCGTCCCGCCCGCCAAGAAAACCGAAGCCCTGAAAACCGAAGCGACTGAGACACTGATTACGCGACGGAACAAGTTGGGGTTTTCACCCTACCATAGCTCGGTCCCCTGAGTGTCTCGAGAGTTGATTTTTTGTACACCAACTCTCCAGGGGCACGTGAGGACGTAAAACAAATTTCAGCTCTTGGGAACATCAGGTGTCGGGGGTATAACAATTTTAAAACCACTATTTTTCACGTTTTTCGTGTTCTTCTTCTTCTTCTTCTTCTTCTTCTTCTTGTTGTTGTTGTTCATTGACGGGGCTACAGCCCAGCAGACAAATCGGATCGAGCTGAAATTTTGCACACACGTTTGTTATGCTCCAAGGGAGTGCCTTTTGACCATTTTTTCTCCCTCCCCCCATTTCCCCCCCAATTAGGGGGGAAATAGTGTTTTTTAGGAATTTCAAATGGTCATAACTCCTTCAAAATTGAAGCTTTTTCAGATTTTCTTTTTTAGTTGTGTTCAACTTTTCAAACCGTTCAATTTGAGATCAAAAAATGCTTCCTAAGGGGGAAAATAAAGGAGTTATGGTGATTTTTCTATTTTCAACAACAACTGCCGCAAATATTGATGAAAATTGGTGCGGTTGGTCTTAAAATGTCCACTAGGTTGTCTAAAATATGCTCAATAATTTTGAACTAAATCTCAATCGATTTGACTAATCCACAGCCAAAAATACGTGAATAAATTCCACATCTACTGATTTGGCTAATTTCCGAAAACATCAAAGTTGAACGGTGGTCAGAAAAATTGTCGTAGAGTGGCGCCTGTTTAAGGATCGATAGGAAATTTTATGGGCTTTCGAATGAGGGTAGCGCACTTTAGCACTTTTCCCAACGGTTCTCGAGTTATTCGCGATTTTTGGTATAAAAACGTGCGTTTTACCAGTTGCAAACTTTCTCTTTCCTCTTTCTCTTCGACACCAATAATTACAATTATTGTAATGATTCTCAACAACAAAAATTTGCACAATCCCCAAGAAAAAATGCAACAAATTTTCAAAAAATTTCTAATTCAAATTTATTCAAATTTCTAATTCTTTCTATTTTTTTAAATTTAATAATAAGAATAATTGTATTAAATTTTAATAATTGTTTTTAAATTGTTGATTGTTTTAATTAATCGAAAATTTTAAAACTAATATTTAACCAATTCGCAAAAATTTTAAAACTACTTATTTTTCAAACACATTTCAGATAACAAACAATAATTTCCAAAAAATAATTATTCTTGTCACAAAAACAAGAAACAAAAAGGCAAATTAGTAGGCGTACTAATTTTTTACTACATTTTGACTAGGATAAAACTTCATTTAGGAAAACATTTACTAGTTACCTCGTAGGTACTTTTGTATTGTATAAGTTGTTGAACCGTATTGTATAAGTACCACTCGAAAACTAGCCATGCATAAAGATGTGATATCCCCCCAAAAACAACTCCGTTGTAAAAACTGGCCCGCCAAAAAACCTCAGCCGCAAAAAGGAATGATATCCATTTTGCCCGCCAGCCACATATATAGGATGCTCAGTGCTTCGCACCTCGCTGTTGAGTGTGCATATAGAAACCTGATCCTCCTACCCCTAACCTCCACCGTCAATGTTTTCCTGTTCCCTGTCTCCTTCCCACAACCCCCTCTCACCCTTAGTCACCCTCGGTTTGACCTAATATGTTTCCTCTGTTACACCAGCAGGGAGCTTTACGCTTCTTTCAATGCTGTTGGCGGGAGCTTTTTGCCAGATGAACAAGCTAACATAAACTTATGTTAGCTTGTTCATCTGGCAAAAAGCTCCCTTGTACTTGTATTACTGGTGGTCACGAGTAATCAGCGGTGGTACAACTGTAATGAAGTAATGCTTCAATTCAGGCTTGTTCATCTGGCAAAAAGCTCCCGCCAACAGCATTGAAAGAAGCGTAAAGCTCCCTGCTGGTGTAACAGAGGAAACATATTAGGTCAAACCGAGGGTGACTAAGGGTGAGAGGGGGTTGTGGGAAGGAGACAGGGAACAGGAAAACATTGACGGTGGAGGTTAGGGGTAGGAGGATCAGGTTTCTATATGCACACTCAACAGCGAGGTGCGAAGCACTGAGCATCCTATATATGTGGCTGGCCGGCAAAATGGATATCATTCTTTTTTGCGGCTGAGGTTTTTTGGCGGGCCAGTTTTTACAACGGAGTTGTTTTTGGGGGGATTATTATTTACAGCACGTAAATAAAACCGATATTTATTTGTTTTCATTATCATTGTGTCGCAGGCCGGTTTGATGACACTGGCGAACCATAGTTTGGATACCATTCCTTAGTGACAAGACCATTGAGCCCCGCTAGTCCTAATTTTGTGAATAATCCAGAAATCGAGACGTTTGGACGTGAACACTCGACCATTACGGCTATAGTAAAAGTTAGATAGCCTGAGCTATGTATTCTTGAGGAGTAAAATATTGTACCGGCAGACTTTTCGTGTTTAGTACGATAATTTCAATAACGCTATTGACGCTATTGATGTCGTCTCCCTGATTCTTGAAATCTTCTCTTCGTTTTCCGTCTGACCTTCCCGCATTCATTTTGCTTTGGGATAATTTCCGAAAGGGCACATCAGCTGGTTTATCATTAGGACGGTGGGCGTGCCGCGTCAGTTTCGTGATTCTTGGCCCGGAGGAGATGCAGATGTTACCCCCTCCAATCACCCTAGGAGTATTGGGTGTGGTCAACATGCCATGCATAAATAAATAAGTTTCACACAAAATAATGCTATCATGCTATAATGCTCTGTTCTGATTCCTATGTTTTCTTTCGGTTTTATTTGTTGTATTTGCTACCGAGTTCTTTGGCGCGCTATTCGGGAATAGTCCCCTCAAATGACCTCGTACTGGATTGCATGTCGGTGGTACTAGCATCAGGTACGACGCGCTAAAAGTTACTTTGCTTACCTAATTGAGGCATCGATATGCATCAATTGGTAAATCCGCTATGTGAAGCCAATCGCTAGGTAAAGGCACCCTGACAAGCGCGCATCACCTCCGTCTCTCAAAAATTTCTGATCTTTGAAGAAAAAGAGGTTATGAAGATAGACGAATAGATTACAACACTTTGTGGGTTGATCTCATAACGTGGAAAGGGTACCGAACTGTTTGAGAGCTTAGCAAGTAATCAGATTTTTTCTGAGGAATCGGTTTTATATTATCTTCTCCTCTGCTGCCCTTTCTCCCGGTTAGAGTAGGGAGAGCGGCCCAAAAGGCCCTGTTTGTGGAGTGGGGGCTATTCCTACTTGTGCTAAATCCTCTCCCTCTCACGTCTCATATTTATTTAGCTTATTATTACTTTAGTTGATTATTATAACTGGGATGCTGGGGCATTACATGCTCTATAAAAAGAGAGGTTTGAATACCTACCTGATCAAACAAAAACCGCGTCAGTTTACCATCTTCAGGTCTGTTAGGATTTCTCAAACTTCATCAAGGAGAGCTCTGAATAAAAAAATCTTTGAATTTGCAAGGTTGGAAGTATTTAATAAATATTTTGACTCGTTACCCTCCTGTATTTAAATATAAAATGAAAAGTATAAAGCAGCCCAGTTGTGAAGGAGGAGAAGCATTGTGAAATGTGAAATAACTACCTTTACCATATTTCCAAAGATAACAAGGGAAGCTCGAGACGACGTAGTGAATAATTAAACGAAAAGCTAAACCATACCACCTGTTCAATAAATACCGTTTAATTTATGATAGCCCAAAATAATCCGATGGTGCTTCGTTCAAGCGAATCCAACTACAAGCCAGTTGCAATATCTGAAAGTGGTAATAATGTATTATACCTGAGAGTACCGAAGGAGAGTTTCGTTCGTTCATTATTAAGAATCATTAAGATCGACTAAGAGTACCAATGTAATAACCGTCCCCGTCCGCTGAACAAAATTTGGTGGCTTTCGTTTCCAAACTATTACAATTCAACAATCGAATAAAATTTATTTAATAATAATGATAATAAATATATTATATTTTTATTAAAAACCTCACGTCCTTGCATTTAGGTAAGATCTTGAAATTTGGATGCGAGCTTGTTTGGACCGGGAATGATGAAACCCTTTCATGACCACAATAAACTAGAAAATAATCGATGACATCAATATGGGGTCATTTGGGAACCAACCCATGCCTATTCGCTCCATTTCACTTCACTTTGAAAATAGTGTACTTATATATATGAACTTGAATGCACGAACAGGAGGATGAAAATTATAGAAAACACTTACTACATTTGGAAAAAGTGGAAATTTTCGCTGTACAGCGTCGTCAGCCCGAGAAGAAATGGTCTATATATAAATATATACATAAACAACATAATTAGCGGTTGTGGACGAATCTGTAGCGTTTTTTCCTCTCTTGTTCGAGAGAGTCATTTGACGAGTCGGAGTAGGAGTAGGGAAATAGGCCCTTCGAGAGAGTTGGACATTTGGTCATAGTTTCGAGTAGAGGCTTAGTGGAGACTTTTGTATAAATCCTGTTGTCAACGAATTGCTGTCCTTCCATTGCCACGACCGTTGTTACACTTTCGTCCAGAGGCACAATTTCCTTATTTTTCCCCAACATAAATTATACATTCTAGGAAAGCTACCGACAGTCCATTGAATTCATATCAAAAACTCTGTTTGTAACAAGAAAGAGTACAGCGTTATTAAAAATTGGGAACACGAATAATTAAAATAACTTATAAATAATTCAGAGTCTTAGAACGCCATTCTTGAGAGAACAGATAGTATTTCACTCCAATTACTCAAATTACACTTATTTTACTCCACTACTCCAATTTTTTTGTATAGTGAAGTGAGCAAACCTCAGGTGTGTGTAGTTGTCTACCCCCAAAAACAACTCCGTTGTAAAAACTGACCCGCCAAAAAACCTCAGCCGCAAAAAGGAATGATATCCATTTTGCCCGCCAGCCACATATATAGGATGCTCGGTGCTTCGCACCTCGCTGTTGAGTGTGCATATAGAAACCTCCAATTACTCAAATTACACTTATTTTACTCCACTACTCCAATTTTTTTGTATAGTGAAGTGAGCAAACCTCAGGTGTGTGTAGTTGTCTATGGCTTGGGAGATTTTTTAAAGATTGCTATTATTATTGGAATTATTATTATTTGTTACTTATTACTAGCCCCCAGCGATGGAGCCGGTGAAAAAATCGTATTAGTGTCATTCTTTTGGAAGGTTGTATCAATATTAGCCCTTCGTTCGCCCGTTCAATCTTGGGGTGCGGCTAACGCATGTTGAAAAGAAAGCATCTCGATTCTAATATTGAAGTGGATTTTCAAATGGATTTGGTAGATACGATTCTGGGTACCACCACCACTTCGAGATTATTAACCGTTTCCTATCAATTCTCCTGCTATCTCATTTCAATCTTCGTCCTTCGATTCTTCCATTCCTCTATTTATAAGAAGTAATTATGTGGTAATCAATAGTATGGAACTGATACGAACACCGAGAAAACAATTCAATCAAAAAATACACGGAGACAATTTTACAAGACAAACAAGCTGACGATATAGTTGTATGCTCGTGAGTGGTAGAAACTTGGAGAAATAAATAAGTATCATTAAACAAAAACATTTCGTAAAAAAAAAAATTATAATCGCCTACCACACCCAATCCCTCCTCTTACATAATTTATTGGTTTTGGTTTCATGAATCCGAATCTCGAATAAAAAATAAATCCATCCGTCCTCCATCCGCCCTCTTACCACCCCAGAGAGAGATAAGATGTTGGGTGGCTTGCTATAAGTAAAGCATCTCGACCTAATTAGATCTATTGTGCCCTCCAACCGTCAACTTAAAAATTCGGCATTTGGTCTTAAAATTGGGTAGAAGATGATCCGAACGACTCCAGGTGAATAAGAAGGGGTGAGAAATAGGGAACTCACAAATTTATTGCCTGAACAGAAGAACTTGCAGAAGAACTACTGAAGAATTTGCAGCGTTTTAGACCAGTGATGTAGGCATGAGGATATCAAAATACAGATCAATGATCTGGACAGAAGTTTGATCTACCTATAAAAACTGTATTAAACCGTCATGGAAGAATTCAAAGTTTATTTCTGCAAATCCGCCTTTCATACCTGAACTCCTAGTAAAAAACCAATTTCTTTCCCTCAGTACACCGAATTTGAGGCAGATAATTGGGATTAAAGAGTGGAGGCCTTTAGAGGGCAAGAGACTGCTAGCTATATTCATAATATGAAGATATTATCTTAGTTTCGATGAATGTTTATAATTGGGTGTTGGTTTTGCTTGGATATAGAACTCACCGTTTAGTATCATGTCGCCTGCTGCGCTTTACCTGCTATTCTTGGCATTCTGGAGTGGAAAGCATCTCCATCTTCGCAAGTGTCTTCAATATCACACTCGCAAAAAATCTCTTCGGCAACACTTATTACCCGCGTAACACAATTCTCAACCAAAGGCATTGACCAATGAACTGAAGAGCTTTCAATGTACTGGATCTCTGAGCGTCAACTACTGACATTCATACATAAGACGGTTTCGGGCGGGCGCTCCTTCGCGAGACTGAAGACCGTTATCTTAGGCCTGGGATCACAGAGGGCATCTCTTATTTATCAACCCCTTCCCTTATTCTTAACCATTCTACAGAAAGATATGAATCACGGTTTTTGTTTCGGCTATACAAACCAGATCCTTCACATTCGGTAAGATGTACGAGTAACGATGAATTTCTTCAAAGAAGGGATTAAATATAGTTTTATCTGTTTTCGTCTCAATAAGGTATTTTTCATGTGTGTAGTTCGGAAACTCACTGCAATCTCACTACATGTAATCTACTTACTTAGAAATCCGGAAACACAATCTAATCAGTGATATTTAAATAACTTTATCGATTGTATAATTACTCATAATGCGTGAAGTCAGTGGAATAATCCTTGTAGTAGTACTAGTAGAGAGGTTTCTGACATTGAGATGGTTTTCACCAAGTGATGATTTATATCGAAAAATCATCAACATCTTTCGGTAGAAAAGGAAAGAAACTCAAGGGACGCCAAAAGTTTTCGGACGAATCGAAAAATATCTTCAAAGATGGAATGAATAGTGTCTTGAGCCGAAATTATTTTTTTTTCATTACTACTGCGAGATTGTGAGGGAATCCTGAGCCGAAGCAAGATTGGATTCCATGAAGTACGCTTGCATCATCAGAAACTGAACACTTCATTCTCAATTGTAAGTGAACACAATTTCCACTGGCAAAGAGTGTCACCATTTAAAATGGTTTTATATGCGTACGATGTGAACGAGTACCAGCTAGTGAAGATGTTGAGTTGAGAGTTTATAATCGACAAATCGAGGTACAGGTCGCACTTTTTAACAGACTCGTGGTAGAATAATACAAATGAAATTAGCTGCAGAGTCGTCTGCAGCCTCCCCCTGAAATTCAGTTCCGTAGATCAAATACTAAATAAATTAGCTGCAGAGCTTACTTAGGTGATGATTAGTTCCTCTTCATCAGTCCCCGAAGGCTTTCTCAACTGTACTAAAGAAATTAGCCAATTGAAGCGAATTACTACCACACATGGTGCGTTGAAAAATTTGAGCTATCGATACTGCCATTGGTGGAAACAAGCCATACTTGTATCTTTCTACACCACACTGGCTACTTCTACTCGTAAAAGAATCAAGTGCTCTTCTAAGAACTAGTGGAGTTGTACAATCAGCTCCTTCCATCTTGAGTTGAACAATTTCAGCTGGAAATACAAACTAAGAATTATGTTTCGTAGTCTTCATACCATGAGCAAGTATCATTGATGGACCCATTTCTAAGAATAGTTGATTTGCGACAACTACTACAGTTGCACTGTGTCCACTGTTATAAGGTTCGTAATTTCGTTGTTAAAATTTGTTTACCACAATCCGTTTTTGTTGTTGACTGACCTGAGGAAACTTACAATATGGGGGAAATCTCGTACCTCCCTAGACTCATTGAATAAAGCTTTGGCTCTAGGGAGCCTCATTTCATATAAGTCTTGGCAGCCTTGGAGAAAGAGAAGGAAAGGAAGAAGTATGAAAGAAAGAAGGCCTTAAACCAGGTTTGTACACCCCCTGTTTCACAACTCTTGAAGTATGATGTACTTCAGTGTCCAAACACAAGTTTAAACATGTCTAAATCATGCCTCGTTTTCTTTAGAGGTAGAACGTATTCTCCACAGATGAAGACTCCAATAAGAACGTTTCGGTTACAGGTGAAGTTGGCATAGGACAACTTCCATAGAAATACGAACAGCACGCAAGGAATGGCGAGCAAGATTTAAGAAGCACTACGCCAAGAAGAAAGCAGACGTTAATCTTATGTCGTACATTCAGTCAGATTCGTCACCGGGAAGCACAGAAGTGATGGATGAGGATTCACCACGGGTTCACTCACGTAGAATGTGACCGGCCGAAAGAAGGTAAGAAGAGATACGAGATCGTGAGAGAAAACCAGAAGCTGCCTGCAATTCGACCAGGATACATTTTCTGAACAATCAGAAGTGGTGGTTGTGGGAGAAATCAACGAAAAAAATCCTGAAACCTAATGCTTCGCATGGAAATGTTGCCTCAGAAAATGTCTTTCCCCTCCGAAGATATTCAAAAAGGATCAACACTTATCCCCAGTACGTTCGCCTTGGTTTGCTTTGAGCATTTTTTAAGAAAAGGAAAATCTACATTTCGCTTTGTTTGCTCAATTGAAAAATTCAAAGAAGATGGTTTTCTTTCTTTGGACGGATTCAAGAGTTGTGATGCATTTAAGAGACTTTTCGTCGCCAAGGGCGAATATTTCAATACGACACCCCCGGGAGTCATTAAGGATCTGCCTACTGGAATTGTTTATTGGTTCAACCAAGCTATTGATATCAAGGAGCTGTGAGAATATAGTTAGGTATTAGTTGATCTACCAACCTTCATGTAAGATCGTTACGAGGGTACCTACATGTAAGTTCGTTACCGTGATGTAACCATTCGTTACCATTCAATGGCAACGAAATGCAACCTTTTTGCATTTTTCTGATTCGAAGTCTTCTAAGTCTCTTACAAATTTTACAATTGAACATTTTTACAAATCTCGCTTTAGGCTGTGCATTATGTTATAATTAAAAGCCCACGTTCCTTTTATTTTGTCACATAAACATGTTTCCAACTGCGAAAAATGATAATATAAGTATTAAAAACGATTTTACGGCAGTACAATCTCTGACTTTTTACCAACTAGACCACGTTCTATCTCCCTAAACCTATCATTTCTTGAACATTCTGTATTGCAGAAAGTATCAGTTTTTATGTTTGCATACGTTTACACGTTGTCTAGTGGCAGTGTAGGAACAGTTACAGTGCTAAAAAGTGAGGAAAAGTTACCATTTTTTTTTTCACGGAAAAAATTAGTCCCGAATCTATCAAATTATACAACACTCGGTTGCATAAAAGCTGGTATGGTTAAGTTCGACTTACTTCTGTATAAAATTCGGTAATGACTAATTATGTATCATCGTCTAAGAACACAACTTCACTTTGTGACCAAAGCAACAAAAGATGCGGACTATTTGGCTTTGATGGAACTAGCGCTGGAAGTCAGGGAGGCTAAAATGAGGGGCCAATTCGGTTTCACTCTAAGGAACCGATCTCCTTGGAAAACTAAAACTCCTAAATTGAGACCAAGTCAGCAAAGGGAGAAATGGATAACCATCTCGTCAGGAACCGTTACCTCTTTTCGTTTATGACACGGGCCAAGATCTCTGAGATGGAAATGGAGAAATGATTGTCTCGGAGGAAATTTTTCTCGGTTTAATTCCTCTCATATATTTTATATTCCGGTGTTGATGAATCGAGTTAAATAATTGAAGTCACTAGGAGGGATCTGGCTGTTTACGATTAAGCTATGAGCATCATCTAATAAACTCAATTTCTCACATTGCACCTTCTTGCATAACAACAAAAATGCATTCGAAGAAATCGCAGCATCTAAGTTTACAGAATATAGAAGATACTACCTACGTTGCACAGGATATTATTAGTATAAATAATAGTAATCAATTATAACTCAGGAAACCTACGAAATATAGTCCAATCCTTCACATACTTGAGCTGTCACATGGGCGGTTAATACAAACCACCAATATCACTGACATTATGTCAAACTTGCCTCCAGCCCGCTATCGCTGCCGAATCCGATTACAATCTTGACCTTTGGAAACCTTTCTGAAACTTTTTAAACTTTTTGGGACTGAACTAAGATGGTGGACCGTGAAAATATTTGAGAGCAACTCAATGGCTTCGAGAAAAGAGGCGACTCTTCTTCAGTCCGTCACTTCCGTCTGATAGACTCGACATTTCCTCTAGACTTATAAACTTTCCCAAAATCTTGAAGAAAAGGTCAAATCCACCTGAATTGATCGATGGACGGAGGAAAGTTATTATTCCTCAGTGGGTGTGCAATCTTATTACAGCTCTTAGCTTACATAGTTCGCACGCACTTGGAAAGAAGGAGAACCCAGGACTTGGAGAGGCTTGTGGCATCTTCATACTCTTATGTGTCTCTCATATGGCATATGGCTTATGGCATCTTCATATCTCTCATGTACAAAGATCTGCAGCTTTGGCCGTGTACATCACTCGGCGGCCCCTTCAGTAGAATTAGAATGATTTGCCAACTGAGGCTAATGAAGTTCGATGCCATCAGAATTTACCGCAACGGCGCCAGCTACTCATGGGACCCAAACGAACTCTGCTCAATATGCAACTTGCAACAACAAGAAGACCTGTAGGTACCACGTTTGATGATCCTGCCCTCACTATAAACAACCGAGAAAGACATTCCTCAACAAGTATACCTATCACTGACAGCGTGAACAGAGACAACTATCATAAGAAAATACTGAACTGCTCTAGAGACATGGTGAGTCATATATTTTACTTTTTGGTCACAGTCATGAAAATCCGACCATTCTTACGAAATGAGTAACTTAGCTTACATGTTAACTTAACTTATATAAAACTTCAACTTCTACATTTAACTTCTATACCTTGTATACCTACTTCGCTTATGTGTTATTTAGTATTTATTAGCCTGTGTGTTATTAATTTATTACCTACCATCTATTAACCTAATGCGTTATTACCTACTTTCAATATAATATATTATTTACATTATTTACATTATTTACATCATATATTATATGATGTAAATAATGTAGAGACGCTACTCACTGTAATGTGTTTTACACCAAATACAGTGATTCATTCATTCTTATTACAGCAGATATATTCATATTTATGAACGTTAACGAATATTCTGCACGGGTTAATGTTATCCTAAAATAGGCAAAATATATCTCATTAGAAGTTTTGGACCGAATGGGATCTAAATTTTCATGGGAAAAAAACGTTGGGTCTTGATAAAAGACACCTCAACCTCAGTACTAATTCCTCATGAACGCAAATGCGATCATATAAAGTATAAAAGCAGGATTATGAAGTTCCTCCACCCTCGGTTGAGTTAAATAATTTAAATCAAGGAATATGCAATTACGAGTGGTAGAAACGAACGGACTGTGTATTTCCGCATATGATACTTAGAGCGCGGAGGAAGCAAAGTTAATGAATTTCTGCGGCAGTCTCACAAAGGAGGAGCCAACAAATTGAAGATCCGCCGTTTGCAGGCATTTTTTTAGACGGCGAAGCTACCGCATTAACGTTAATAAATGAATTAATTACTTCGCGTTGCTCCTTCACTCCACTGTGCTGTTTCTTCAGTTGGAATCCGTAACTTAGTACGGCTGAAGTATTGCACGGTACCAGTTTGAGCTGTTCCCAAGAGATGATCTGGATTGAAGAACAGTTCAGAGTTGCCGAATTGAATCAGCCAATGCAATCGAGTTGATAAATTGAGTTTAAGCCTCTTATTGACAACTTCCAAGCCTTTGCAAATTCAATTCACGTTGGAGAAGCTCTACAGGTGGAGCGTTTTACGTTGGACGGGCGTTAAATACAAACAACTTTATTTCCAATCGGGGATTGTCAGTGGATGCAAATCAAGTCGGATGTGGATTCAAAGTATACAAATAGCAGCGGAGTTCCTTTGCCCAATTTCCATTGGAGCAGACCCATCGGTGTCGGGACAAAAGCATCCAGCAACAAAAGCTCCCAGCGACATAAGCTCCCAACTGACAGTGGGGGGGGGGGGGGAGGGTATTATTGCGAACTTAACCCCGTCAACTTAATTTATACGTGGACTAAAAGTAAGTATATGACGAGTTCTCTCTGTCCAACTAATTCATATGTATGTGATCTGTGGTTGGGGGGATGTTTTTGGTTTATTATCGAAGATTGGCATCCCCCCTCGGTTGACGATTGAGATACACAGGTTCAAAAAATCGAATGAAAAAACTCTCCAAATTCTTGACACAATGTATCTTCTAGATCACTAGATAATAGATTAATTATTATCATGAATTATCATTAATCATTAATTATTATTATCACGTGTATTTTAATTATGGTTAATTATTAATAATTATTAATAAATAAAGAGCTGGAGAAAACAAATCAGTCAACGATTGCAAGGACAAGTGCTCAATATTTTGTGGGGATCTCAAGCGCAATAGTATGGAGACGAGCGATTATTGGTATTTGTTACAGATAGTGCACCCCATATGCACAAGGCTGGAGAAGGCCTGCATGTATTCTACTCGAAGATGATTTACATTATGTGCCTGGCACATGGTACCCATCGTGTTGCTGAAGAATTGCGGATTAATCTACCTGATTTGAATAGGCTAATATCTTCAACAATAAAGATATTTGTGAAAGCCAATTGAAAAAGGCACATCCTAATCGTAATAGAGGAAACTACTTGAACAATTATTACCAGATGGGCTTTGTGAATAACTGCGGCGAAATATTTTGCTGAACATCACCAAAAGTTGAAGGAAGTTGTTGGAAATTTTGACGAAACTGAGAACCAAGCACTAAACAACCTTTCTGTGGTCCAACAGCTACCGTATGTCCAAGCCAACTTTGGAATTCCCCGATTTAATTACCTGCATGGAACAAAGCGGAATGGATGTTTCCAGGTCAGTGTCTGATAGAGGAATTAGTAAGAGAAAGTAAAG
Source organism: Stenodema calcarata (assembly GCA_963920205.1). Lineage (NCBI taxonomy): Eukaryota > Metazoa > Arthropoda > Insecta > Hemiptera > Miridae > Stenodema > Stenodema calcarata. Next base: position 41,589,845 of record OY986049.1, on the reverse strand, counting down.
TGTGGAAAGGTCCCATCGGGGAAAATATGAGGAAGAAGGTGGATGCGGTATTGAAAAGGAATCCGGGATGGAAAACTGTTGGAAATTCATCGAAGGTTTTGACTGGATTGGTTTTGGAGGAATGTGAGCCGATGGAACCCCAGGACATCGCAAATTACCGGACCCATAGTCTCATGTGATGTGGAAAGATTGTTTTCATCACTGAAAAACGTTCTGAGTGACAAAAGACGGGGTTTCAAAGTTGAGAACCTTCCAATAATATTGGTAATTAATAATTTAGATGTTAGTTTCGATGTATACCTACCTCATCAAATTTATTTCTCTTCTAAAACTATCTTTCTCATGTGTTTTAGTCGCCATAATTTTTTATTCATTTAAGTAAACTCATTTTATGGTGGTAGATATCTTTAAGAATAGAACATTAATACAATTCAAGGAAACCTGTTCTCTCTTTATACTCCTCACAACCCTGTTGGAAAAAGAATTTTTTAAACAAGTCCCAGTCGTGCAGCATGACCTTAATGTTAAGATTTTGTCGCTTTTCAGCGATTTTTGATAACATTTTTGGGAATTTGAGCACTTTTTGTGAGCCAATTTCGGACCCTAACTTTTGGAGCTACAGTTTCCACCAAAATTCGCTAGAAAAAGAAAATAACATCCTCCTGCATACAATATTAGCTTATTAGGTACCTACATTAATAGGAGGAAATACCTACTAGGCAAAAAACTTCGTTTTTAGCTTTTTGTGTGTAGGTGTGTATGTTTTCAACAACGGCTGGAAGGAATCACCTACACGTTCAAGTACCCAATATCCCTCATCTCGAGGAAAATACTCTGTAAGGGCCGTAATATTGACGGGGAAGAAAAAAAAACCCAAAAATATTCATATTTTGGGTTTATATGCATAAGAAAAGTTGTGTGAGGTTCCACACAACATGTTTTACACGGGCTCTAATAATTATTGTTAGTAAATAATAATAATAATTATAATTAATATTAATTAAGACGGATTTTTTTAAAAATTCGATTTTCTGAATCTACGTATCTTGAAACGTAAACCAGTAAATTTTGAAGGTGGGGGGGGGGGATAATATTTTTTTTCTTGGGCGATTCCAATGGTTCATTATTGAAGATGATAAAGGAGGTTAGGAGTATCTTGACCGTTGTTTATAACGAATGCAGGAATTAGTTTTCTTGAGGTTCGGTCTGGTGAATAAAAGACGATTTCTTAGGCCGACGTTTCGTTGTATTTGTACAACATCTTCAGGGCTATTTAACAAAACAAGAAGAATCCACTGTGAATGATAATAAACTAAACTAAATGATCAATAATGAAAATAAACAGCTAAGTGGAATGGTGGCTGTCACAATATAAAAGTTAACATACCTTAAGTTCTATTGGCCATGTGCTAATCTCAGAAGATGATAAACCAATACCGGCGGCACTTTGCCCATGACTCCTGAAACTTTTCATAACCCTAGGTCAAGGTCAATTAGAATGATCCTCAGTGGCAGAGTCACAGACAACCCCCGCCGTCTCCCTCACCCCGTCACCTTTTACTGCCCCCCTCCCCCGCCCCTCGCCCTCGTTCCTACCCATACCGCACCGCTCCGCTTGGAATGATCGTCAGTGGCAGAGAGGGAATGATCGTCAGTGGCAGAGAGGGAATGATCGTCAGTGGCAGAGAGGGAATGATCGTCAGTGGCAGAGATGGAATGATCTACAGCGGCGCGCCTGTCCATTTGGAATGATCGTCAGTGACAGAGCCACAGACAACCCCCGCCGCCACCATTACACCCGTCACCTCCTTCATTTTTTAGCGAATTTTCGAAGAAAATGTAGCTATTGTTCTCGGTCCAAAATTTTTAAAACTCGAATTTTTAAAACATTTTCATACCAAAATCCGTTTCAGACCATCCTGAATCCACTGCCAAAAGACACCAACAATTATTTGTATATATAATAATATATTATATATATTAATAAATAATATTTATTATATTATATATTATATGTTTATGTGTGTGTCATTCCAGACGATAACTCTCGATAGGCATGAGATAAAAAGTTCAAATTTGAACGAAACATCTGTCTTAGCAATCGACAGGCTCAGTTCGTAGATGGGCAGTATCGGACCACTCTAAGGGTTTTGGGGAGTTTAAGGGGAGAAAAATTCCTCATAAATTCCCAAAATGGAACAGAAACGTGAAATTTTGACAGAAACGTGGTTGTTACTTGATATATTCTTCATGGTTAGTCTGCTCTAATCTGATGACGGAATGCGATATCTCAATTCTCACTTCACCATCGTGTTCAGCGTTGAAATGTCCAAAAACTGAGGGGGGTTTTGGGGATGTTTGGCGGGGGGAGGTTTTTACACGCTGAATAAGATGGGGAAGTCAGAATTGCGGAGTCAGAATCTTATTCCGCTCTCAAACGTGGTTGTTACTTGAAATGTTCTTCATGGACACCATATTCTTTAATAAAAACGTTTTACATAAAACCAATTATTTCTTCGAAAATTCGCTCTTATAGACATGCTGCATGACTGTTTGTTACCTTTTAATGTAGCTTACATCCCATAGTTTCTCCCCGTAAAAGGGATTTTGAAACTTTGAAAAATTCATATTCGATAAGTTAGTTCATATGGCACGGTATTGTTTTTAGTTCATATTTAAATAGAGCTTGATGTTTAGAATTTGTTAAGACCATCCGGAGGTTTGCACGACCAGTGGAGCAGATCGAAAGTCGTCAACATGAGGGTAGCCTGTCGAGTGAACATAATTTGGGAATCCCACGTCTTGTTTCCATCGAGGGTGTTGACCGCGGGTAGCTAAAGGCAGAGGTGGAGGTGGTTGGGATCTTATCTTTTGTCACTGGGATCTCGGGGAATATCGTGAAGCTGCCGTGCAAATGGATTGGCTAAGAAATCATGTTTTCTGTTTCTGGCGTTCATTCGGTAAAAATATAGAAATTCGTCATTTTGTAGAACCGCACTCGTACTCGGTGTGAAATGACTATGATTTGACATGGTAGGAGTTGATGGTAGTGGTGGAGTGGGGGAGACAAAGCAATTACGATGAGAATGTAGGACAACGACAGTTGATGAAGAAATTAACACAATAATTTAACAATATTACACCTATATTTAGCCTGAGCAAAGAATGAAGCTTTGACTGGATTAATTAAATAACTTGCATAAATCAAGCTTTGAAAATATTGGTATGAAATCATATCATAAATCAAGCTTTGAAAATATTGGTATGAAATCAAATCATAAAGCTTCATCATAGCAATGTCTCCCCAAACAGACATGGTCAAACATTCAAACTGTCTGTAAATATACTGAACATAAATTGGGTATCTGTAATATAAAACTCATTGATAGAAGAGTTGTCCATGTGGTAATGATCTCGCATGTGCCACAGGCCTACCGCTGAAGTTGAAGATCCTCACTAATAGAACGTGCGGCCATCGGGCCCATCAATGAACCCAGTTGTAAGGCGGCTTCTTACCGAGATAACATCTGCGCCTTCGCCAGATCCTCCACTCTTAACTAACAATCCTCTTGACAAGGGCTTCTTTTGACAATTCACTGTCTAACCAATGCCATCACTCCGGAGAATACACCCAGTCTTCTCGTGGTAATCCATTAAATCCGTAAGAATTGCGCAGGAATTGCGGCCCTTTAGGTTGATAGATCACTACCTACGCCTACGGACGAATATGATCGATGTACGGCATTGATGGAAAACGTTACTTCTTACGTAACCACTTACTTATAGTGGTCTACCATTACAGCAAAAGGCAGGTTATCACTCGTCCAATCGACGGGGAAATGATGTTGCTTTCCAGGACAAAGAAGTGTTTTGCGCTGATGTCTTTCAAACCAATTTGGTTTCGTGTCTGCGTTTGTTTGGATTTAATAATGTATCTTCACTACTGGTCTTTGCAATCGACCCAAAAAATGATTACTTTCTTCCGTTCCTTCATTCTCCGTTCCTTTATACACTGAAATTCGTTATTTACGTTACTAGGCACTATTCAAAAATTGAATTGCAAAAAACATCCGGTAGCCACTGATAGATAAGTACGGTTATGACCACGTAAAATTTGTAGAATGTTTCAAGTTAGCTGGTCCTGGGATACGTAACCTTGGCAAGTCGATATAACCTGGAAAGTTTATACAACCTTATATCAACAGTAAAAGGTTTCGAGTTTCACGAAGATACTTTTGGTAGAAGGGTATAGTTTGGTTTTATATACCTTCCCACGTAGGAAATGAATACATTTCAATTTCAAATGATGGATTCGAATGATTTTTCTCTACAGCGGTATGACCACTCACCAAATGAAGGTGGAAACGTTTGCCCAGAAAAAAAAAAAAAAAAAAAATTAACGTGAGCACAGATCAGTCGACATTTCAGCTCAATTCTAAAAGGGGGGAGCAGCTTCAAACCACTCTTATTTCGATAGATCCAACTAATGTGCCTTGAGGTATGTGAGACCGTGTGATGTCATGAGACCGGGTTTTACTAGTTATACCTATTGTAGAAATCAGCGAAATAGGCGGAAAAAATGTTTATTTAGAGTCCGATCACTCAAGCCCGAATTTTTAATTAAGTCGTTAATGACCCTTGAAACCATTTTGACTTTAAAGCTACACTTTGACCAATGTATCCCTTCTTTGTCCCGTATCATTCAAAAAATATCATATAACATTCAAAAACTGAATTAAACCTTTCGCACACTGAATTAACCCTTGCAAAATTAGAATTAAACCATTTGCAACCTGATCATGATCAGAGGATCTTGTGTTCATAAATAACTTAGGGTGAGTGGATTCCCCAAAGCAATACCTTACCTGTGAACCGTCAAACTTTCTTTGACCGTCAACCTTATTTTCCTTCAATAAGTAGTTTGCCACGGCAGCAATAATTTTCGTCAATACCAGTGTTTGAAGGCTTATTTCCTTATGTGATCTGATATATCAAAGAGGTATTGCGTCCTCTTATAGTAACTATAGTTGCTCTCAATAACGTACAGGTTGTGCATTCAAAAATTGTAACTTCTGGAACGCAGTTAACAAGCTTGTTTCCGAATATGTGAGGAATCTGAATGCAGATGATACTACCGCCAAGTCAACTGTTGCCAGTAATTTCAATTTATCCTTTAGTAACGTAGGTAGAAACCTGGTAGAAAATATCCCTCGTATCATGCCTCCTCAGGACAAGGTTGTTCCCGAACATTTAAGGAATCTGAACGTAGATGATACTACAAGTCAACCTTTGCCAGTAATTTCAATTTCTTCTTTAGTAACGTTGGTAAAAACCTGATAGATAATTATTATATTATATCCCTCGTATCATGCCATACGGATGAGCCTTTTGCCCATAAAGAACAATTTAAACTCAAGACGAATAACGTGGGTGAACTCGAAAAAATTATTGCAGGTATAAAAAATTCAAAACGTTTAGATGGCTCTGCAGCAACACCTTAAGTCTCAAGATATATGTAAAAATAAAAACATATTTGGTTGTCACGAAGTCGCCTTCAAAAAGTTGTCTAAGTGTTTTTTTGCAAAAGCTGCACGTGTGCAGCTCCGATGAAATGAACGCGCATAGCTTGTGCTCGTGCCCATCTATATATAGTAGGTACCTATGTTGACATAATAATATAACTTAACATTGGAACAGAAAAAGCGACGATTCTAGTGAAACAAAATTCATTTGCTTGAAAAATGTGTAATTCACGAAAAGTTTAATTCTAATTGTGCTTAGCAAGCGAAAAGTGTAATTCAATGTGTGAAAGGTTTAATTCTAATTGCAAAAAGTTCAATTCAGTTTGTGAAAGGTTAAATTCAGTTTGCGAATGCTATAATATAGTATTACATACTATATTATAATATAGTACCTATATTATAAATACTATTATAATATAGTACCTATATATAAATACTATTCACATATTATAATATTATGTGAATGGTATATTATACCATTCAATCCGTTGCTAAGCTATATACCGTTCAATCCGTTGCTAAGCTATATACCATTCAATCCGTTGCTAAGCTATATACCATTCAATCCGTTGCTAAGCTATATACCATTCAATCCGTTGCTAAGCTATATACCATTCAATCCGTTATTTACAAATGCACGGTACTGGCAAAAACATGGTATTCATGAGGTTAGATCAAATATCTTAGACTATCATAATATTATTAACTTATTAGATTGATATTAATGTTAATATTAATTATACTAACGTTAATAAAGCCATATTGAGAATATCATCCCATCATTCAACGAGATTATCAATATCAGGAGACAGTTTAGTTCCTCCGCTCACGATTGACCTCCACTTATCACATTATTTAAATAGTACCTTCATGCATTACACTCTTTAATTGGCTCTCCGTCAGTAGTGTAAATGGCAGTTTTTTTTAACATTGGGAGTTATTGGGATACTCTTATCTAATAGGCCCTAAAAAATTGCCCATTGTATCCATTTAGGCGGTGGAGAATATTTTTGGCTTTTATTAGGTTCGAATTTAGTTTTCTATCACGTGCTATTGAACTTGTTTTGTTCGTGATTTGATATTACGACTCCCTATCGCCCGGTTATGCAAGTGGCGTCAGTTTAGTGGAGTATTCCGATTAAAAAAATCCGTTCCGAGACAACACTCAAATAGTACAACACACAAATAATAATTATATGGGCACTAAAAACCCTGAAATAGGTGGAATAAAATAAAATGGGAAGAAAATCTGAAATACTACGGAACAAACTCGAAACGATATCAGCACCGACAAATAAACGGCTATTGCAATCAGCATTACCCCTTATATAACCATTTAAGTATATGCCTACTTAATTATAATATAATACATAATATTATTATGTACATTTAATTTTCTTCTCCAAACAGAAAGTGGTCGATACAACCGACTAGAGAAACCCGTCAAATGGCTTGGCCTTTGATGATTCTTCCTCAATTATAAATTGTTCACCGATTTCTCTTGGTAGAACAGGGGAGCTAAGGACCAGGGGTTATTCAAGAACCACTATTTTGCAATGCTGGATCGATTGTCGAACTTCATTGTCGAACTTCATTTAGAGACGTCGACTGTTAGTCACGTTTAGCGCATGCGCAGTAACTAACGGCGATGTCAGGTTATCGGATAATGATGCAAAGAAGGTCGACATGGAAAAGAAATTAAAACTTCTTGTTGGGCCTGTTTCTTATTTCTCCAATAATATTGTTAGAGAAGGTCAATTTTTTACCTCGACTTACCGATACAGCAAATATGGCGTAAGTCAATCGCACCCTTATTATAAGGGCTTAAAGGTAGGAAGAGATTCACTTTAACGTGAATCAAACGGTAGAACTTCGGGCCGATTTTCTTTATCGGACATAATATTATCCACTCAAACCTATTGCCCAATGGCCACAAACTTTTCGGCAGGATATAATATAATATCGCTATTATCGAGATATATCTCGATTTTCAAGAGAGTGACACCTCCCAAATTTCGAGGGGTAGCTCAATAGGTCCATACTAAGGCTGAGTTCAAACACGAACGTCTTTGGCGTGCCAAAAGTGTTTTCCCAACAAAATGCCAAAAGCAAAATCGCTAAAAAACAAGAAACATCAATTTGGCCATGTACAGGTAGAAAATTCAGTTATTGTCAGTCTTTAAACGCTCTATATGCATAGAAAGAATTGTCTGTAAAATTCAATCCATATGTCCATATAAGTTAGGTAGTGAACCTCATGATAACCCCCCCCCCCCCCATCCACCCTCCACGATCAAAGTCTGGATCCGCCCTTGGGAGAGACTCATGAATGACCAGATTCGTTTTCCTCAATACACCTCACTAAGGAACCCAACTGCCTTCAAAACCGAGCATCATCCCGAATGGTTATCGCCACTCCACGAGGAAGAGATTGATCGTTGACTTTGTTCCACCAGCCAAGATCAACAACCAGGATGACCTCGATAAAGGAACATGGAGAAGAAGTGGACAAATTCGGATCGGGTTTGACGGATTGGAGGTAATGTTAAGGGACACGAGAGATCAGATCCCTCAAACCAGATCTGCAGGATCAGATCCGTAGGATCAGATCCCTCAACGAAATCCGTCCGTGTATGGCTAGCTAATCTCCATGTCGAAAGCGAATTGAGTGAATCTCCGAGAAGATCGGAACGTCCACCGAGACCCGCATGTTGGCGCCCACATTCCTTAACGATGTGTTCTTTGAACAAATACAAGACATTCAAATGGGTCTACTAATCTGATGTTCGAAAAACCATTGAAACTGAAATGGGGTTTCCGAACAAAGTCGACTAACGACAAGGAACCTAATGATACAGTTCGGCTGGAAGGTTAGAGGGTGTCACCTAAAGGACGGCGTCGAATACCATGAAACGATTGCCCCCTGTAATGCGGCACGCATCACTGAGGTGCCTTGTTACGTCGTTTCTGAGCACATAATTGGGTACCTTGTAATATAGAGTCAATAAGGCACTTACATGTATATCGTTCAGTTTCACATCATCAAGTGGGCGCTGTTCCAAAACAGTGAAGACTTCAGGATGTTTTTGTAAAAAATTTCAATCAACATTCATGTCAAGGGCTGCGTGGCTCCGTGAAGCTGAATCGGTGGATGGTTTATTTTGGTTCTCGAGAAAGTTCGGTTGCGAGAAAAACGCTGAGTAATTTAAGTGAAGTATATTGAACAATTCTGTGGTATGGCCGAGAATATCATAATTCGGCAGTGTTCCATACCTAATCGAATCGTTAGTAGAAGACTCGTGAGAAGATGACAACCCTCTCATGAAGATAATATCAGGTTGTGAAACACTAAGCCACTACACCCACGCGTTCGGTGTCTCGGGGGGGATTCATCCTCCCATCAAGTAATCCATTTACGTCAAATTGGAAACTGAGAGTCTGTTCCCGTGACAAAATGATCGAAGAAACTCGTAACTGTGTTAAACATTGCGATGTCGCCCCCTCATAACTTAACGTTAAAGATAATTGCGTACTCACTTCGTGAGGATCAGAGGGAATTTTACACTCCCTCCGAATGAGTATTTTTTAATCACCACTTCATAATCAATTCACTCCTTCAATACCCGCCCTATATTTCTCTGCCACACGATCTTTACCTTAGAAGAACATCCCCAAAAGAACATCATCATGTTGAGTCTTAGAAACCCTCTCGAATGATACTTGAAAACAACTTCGAATTTAGTAAGACGTGTTAGGAGGGTGAGGGGTCACAAGTATCTTAAATTGTCCGATTTGACTGGAACTTACAGAAAATACGTACTGAGTACAGTGTAGAGGAATATTTTGTACCACACCAATAGAATAAGAATCGAATCTTGATGGTACTCATACCAACAATTACTCGAGCGTTACCATCGGAATTTCTAATTAGAACAAGATATTTCTTTGGCAACTGATGTCTTTTTATGGTTCATTGTTAGTGATAAGAACAGTGCACAGGAAAATATACTGTAAGGTTGTTGACTGACGCTACACTCAAATATGGGTAAAATCATGCCGAAAAAAACCAATGACGAATTAGATCAATTCAAGAGCAATTTTAATTTTAGAACATTATAATATATTATATATGAAACATTATAATTGGGTCATTGGGTTCTTGGGCAAAGGAGGCCAGGGATTTGGTGGACGCTCTAGGCTCAAGATTGGCAGAAAAGACAGGAGACCGAAGGGCGAAGCGGTACCTTGTTCAGCGTTTGTCGCTGGCCATCCAGCGAGGCAACTCCACGAGTGTCCTGGGGACACTGCCTACATCCATGTCCATGGAAGAAATATTCTACCTCTAAATTCCTGTATACCCTATTTACATAATTACTTCTGCGGCCCCCCCCCCCCACATGTCCAGTCATCATTGTGCTTTTGGCCATTGTACTACTAATAAAACTCTTTTTATTATAATTAAGAACATTATGTATATTCTTCTTAAATATTATCTAATTTTACTTTACACAAACCTTTCGATTCGTACCTTTTTAACAAAATTCTAAAAAAACTGTGTTCACTTTCGGAAAATTCTCAAAAGGAATGGGGAGGTATACAATGGAATGTTTTCGAGATTCACTCTATTGTGATTTTTTGACATGTTAATAAAACATTGGGGTTTACAAAAGTTAGTTGTAGAGGCAATCTCAGACGACAGCATATCGCCCAAGAAGGAAACAAGTAAAAACTGTGCCGTTAACCAAAACGAAATACTCATAACACTGGAGTGGGGATGAACCCACTGAACAGAAAAAAACAAAAACAAAAATGAACGGGGAGATGAGGCTAAAAAAAAAAAACGAAAATGTGAATAAAAATAAAATGTACTCAGGGCTCCGGCACAGAAAACAATTCGGGAAAAGAAATTATATACACTTATTACAATAAATTTGAACTTCTGCTTAGAGGAGAAAATAAACCTACACAAGAAAACGCTGCATACGAGTCTGCAACACATTGGGACATTTTATGTCTTTACCGGTTCGTGTCAACACAAATGCGATTAGTTTCCACGAAATCACTTCGAGAAATCACTTCAGAAATCAATCCCAGAAATCACTTCGAGAAATCAACACAAATGATTAGCAACGGTAGCTTGTAAGCGAAAATAATCAGAATACCAACTGTAACGATTTTTTATAACGCAATGCTTTTCGAGTTCATGTGCTGAAGTGAAGACATAAAATGTCAAAATGCACTGACGATGACCACGAATAACTTGTGGCAAAAGACTTTTTTGGTTTATTATCTTCGATAATGAGCCATTGGAATCGCCAAAAGAAAAAATTTTTTTAACCCCCCCTCAAAATTTGTTGGTTTACGTTTCAAGATACGTAGATTCAGAACATCGAATTAAAAAAAACTCTGCAAATTCTTGACACAACGGTTTATCATCTTCCTTGTGCAGATCACCCTTCCGTCTATACCAGACTGTATTGCAAATCGGCACCATACTATATTCTCACCGTACACATACCATACCATACGAATTTCTTTCCTATCATACCATACTGTATTATACCAAATCATACATACAATAATATACCATACCATACTCATACCATGTCATACAAACCGAGTGAATATTGAAATGTCATCCATTTCTGACCTATATTTAAAATTTCAAGTATCTAGCTCATCATCAAAATTTAATTTGTTTAAACAAATAGGTATTATTTGAACAATTTTACAGACAAGAAACCGAGTGAATATTGCATTGTGATCCAGTTCTGACCTATTTTTAAAATTTCAAGTCAATAGCTCATCATCAAAATTTAATTTGTATTATTACAAAAAGGTATTATTTAAACAATTTTACAAATGAGAAACCGAGTGAATATTGCAATGTGGTCTATCCCCGACTCACGGTTAAAATTTCTAGACTGTAGTTTACCGGGAAGATGAAAAAAGGTAGTTTTATTCTGGGCGTCTGGGGGTTGGGTCACATAACGGCCGTTTTCGACGCGAAAGTTTAGTGTTTTTCCTAAACCTTTGCGCGGTCACTGTGAACGAACGGCTGGTCGCAAAAAAATCCAATTGGTCTTAAAAGATTCGTAATTTTTCAGGTCATTCAAAAGTGAACTAAAAATTACACGGTTCAGTTAAATATTTGGAGATATGACATTGTCGAAATTTTAAATTTCGTTTTGAACCCCTTCCCCTTGACCTAGGGTTATGAAAAGTTTCGAGGATCATTGTGGGGCTGGTCCAAACCCAGAAACCAAATTTCGTAATTTTAGCTCAACGCTAACTGGGCAAAGTGCCACGGACGGCGGACGGCGGACGGGGGACGGCGGACGGGGGACGGCGGACGGCGTACGGCGGACGGACGGATTTTTTTTTATTCGATTTTCTGAATCTACGTGTCTTGAAACGTAAACCAACAAATTTTGAGGGGGGGTTAAAATTTTTTTTTCTTTGGGCGATTCCAATGGTTCATTATCGAAGATAATAAACTTCGAGTTCATGTGCTGAAGTGAAGACATAAAATGTCAAAATGCACTGACGATGACCACGAATAACTTGTGGCAAAAGACTTTTTTGGTTTATTATCTTCGATAATGAGCCATTGGAATCGCCAAAAGAAAAAATTTTTTTAACCCCCCCTCAAAATTTGTTGGTTTACGTTTCAAGATACGTAGATTCAGAACATCGAATTAAAAAAAACTCTGCAAATTCTTGACACAACGGTTTATCATCTTCCTTGTGCAGATCACCCTTCCGTCTATACCAGACTGTATTGCAAATCGGCACCATACTATATTCTCACCGTACACATACCATACCATACGAATTTCTTTCCTATCATACCATACTGTATTATACCAAATCATACATACAATAATATACCATACCATACTCATACCATGTCATACAAACCGAGTGAATATTGAAATGTCATCCATTTCTGACCTATATTTAAAATTTCAAGTATCTAGCTCATCATCAAAATTTAATTTGTTTAAACAAATAGGTATTATTTGAACAATTTTACAGACAAGAAACCGAGTGAATATTGCATTGTGATCCAGTTCTGACCTATTTTTAAAATTTCAAGTCAATAGCTCATCATCAAAATTTAATTTGTATTATTACAAAAAGGTATTATTTAAACAATTTTACAAATGAGAAACCGAGTGAATATTGCAATGTGGTCTATCCCCGACTCACGGTTAAAATTTCTAGACTGTAGTTTACCGGGAAGATGAAAAAAGGTAGTTTTATTCTGGGCGTCTGGGGGTTGGGTCACATAACGGCCGTTTTCGACGCGAAAGTTTAGTGTTTTTCCTAAACCTTTGCGCGGTCACTGTGAACGAACGGCTGGTCGCAAAAAAATCCAATTGGTCTTAAAAGATTCGTAATTTTTCAGGTCATTCAAAAGTGAACTAAAAATTACACGGTTCAGTTAAATATTTGGAGATATGACATTGTCGAAATTTTAAATTTCGTTTTGAACCCCTTCCCCTTGACCTAGGGTTATGAAAAGTTTCGAGGATCATTGTGGGGCTGGTCCAAACCCAGAAACCAAATTTCGTAATTTTAGCTCAACGCTAACTGGGCAAAGTGCCACGGACGGCGGACGGCGGACGGGGGACGGCGGACGGGGGACGGCGGACGGCGTACGGCGGACGGACGGATTTTTTTTTATTCGATTTTCTGAATCTACGTGTCTTGAAACGTAAACCAACAAATTTTGAGGGGGGGTTAAAATTTTTTTTTCTTTGGGCGATTCCAATGGTTCATTATCGAAGATAATAAACCAAAAACTCTGCAAATTCTTGACACAACGGTTCATTATCTTCTTTGTACAGATCACCCTTCTGTCTAGATCACTAGGTCTAAATGTCTAGATCCTAAATGTTAGATTAATTATTATTATCAATTATCACTAATTATTAACAATTTTATCAAGTACCTAGTGAAAATGATTATAATTTATTGTTAGGTATTAATAATTCGTATTTATTATTAATAATAATTGTTATTAATTATGATTAATTCATTCGATATAATTCTGGGGTTTTTAATACTACGTCGGTAATAATTTTTCTATAAAAGAAGTACCTACCAACAAACATTCGAAATTACCTTCATTTCCGTAGCACGAAACACACCTCAGAACAACAAACTCGACATCACTTAAGCCATATGATGTTCCAAAGAGCTTGTTAGTATGAAAATGGATCTGTATTTCAACAGTTTGATACACGATCGTGTTGTGAGGCACAATCTTTGAGCCCTCATTGTGAACGAACGGCTGGTCGTACAAAGCTGCGGATGGTCTTAAAAAATTCTACGGAACAAACTCTATCTAAATATGAAATAAAAAACATACCGTTCTATATGAATTTTTCGAGATATGAGATTTTCAAATTTTCAAAATTCGTTTTGAACCCCTTCCCCTTGACCTAGGGTTCTGAAAAGTTTCGAGGACCATTGTGGGGTTGGTCGAAACCCATAAAAAAAATTTCGTAATTTTAACTCAACGCTAACTGGGCAAAGTGGCGCGGACGGCGTACGGCGTACGGCGTACGGCGTACGGCGTACGGCGTACGGCGTACGGCGGACGGACGGATTTTTTTTTATTCGATTTTCTGAATCTACGTATCTTGAAACGTAAACCAACAAATTTTGAGGGGGGGTTAAAATTTTTTTTTCTTTGGGCGATTCCAATGGTTCATTATCGAAGATAATAAACCAAAATCCGTCCGTCCGCCGTACGCCGTACACCGTCCGCCGTCCGCGCCACTTTGCCCAGTTAGCGTTGAGTTAAAATTACGAAATTTTTTTTATGGGTTTCGACCAACCCCACAATGGTCCTCGAAACTTTTCATAACCCTAGGTCAAGGGGAAGGGGTTCAAAACGAATTTTGAAAATTTGAAAATCTCATATCTCGAAAAATTCATATAGAACGGTATGTTTTTTATTTCATATTTAGATAGAGTTTGTTCCGTAGAATTTTTTAAGACCATCCGCAGCTTTATAGGACCAGCCGTTCGTTCACAATGACGGCTCAAAGATTGTGCCACACAACACGATCATGACTCAAACTGTTGAAATACAGGTCCATTTTCATACTAACAAGCTCTTTGGAACATCATATGGCTTAAGTGATGTGGAGTTTTTTGTTCTGAAATACGTTTCGTGCTACGGAAATGAAGGTAATTTCGAATGTTTGTTGGTAGGTACTTCTTTTGTAGAAAAATAATTTTTCTACGTCTAATAATTATTATTACCGACGTAGTATTAAAAACCTCAGAATTATATCGTATTAATTAATCATAATTAATAATAATTATTATTATTATTAATAAATACAAATGATTAATACCTAAAAATAAATTATAATCATTTTCACTAGGTTTTTTTTATTCGATTTTCTGAATCTACGTATCTTGAAACGTAAACCAACAAATTTTGAGGGGGGGTTAAAAAATTTTTTTCTTTGGGCGATTCCAATGGTTCATTATCGAAGATAAACCAAAATAAACCAAAATCGTCACGAAAACTGTTGACGAAAACTGTTCAGCAGTTTTTCTGATTTTAGTTCATTTCTGATGATTTTCGCTTACAACCGATTCGTTGCTACGGAACTTTATCTTCGCCAGTTATCATCGTACAAAAATCGTTCACCACTCGTTGGATAGCTCTCGATTTACCTAACCATATTACGTTAACCACTGCGGAGTGCGTGGCCGACAAGCTGCGGTATGAGCGTGATTGTTTAAATAATTGTTTACACACAGGTGATCATTCTCAATAATTTATATTGACAAAATTATGACCATCAGAAGTGAAGTTGTTCGTTATTGGAAATAGGTAGGTACTTTACAGTTTGATGTTATGTACTTCCCAGTTCCGGCCCTGATCATCCTAGAAAGCTGATACTCGGCATACAAACTCTTGAGGGAACTCTAAATTCGAATTATGATATGCGCATGACTTGATACGAAGTTTGTTTGCACACAACATGAAAATGTCTCAATGTGTTGCAGACTCGTATGCAAGCGTTTACTTTGGCACATAACAAAAAAATCGTCACGAAAATCGTCACGAAAAATCGTCACGAAATTTGCTCACGAAAATTGTCTCAAGTCGCCGCAATGATGATTATGACCATCAGAAGTTTGTAAAAATACTTAACTTATAAATAAAAAGGTGTTCTTTCATTCGATTTTCTGAATCTACGTATCTTGAAACGTAAACCAACAAATTTTGAGGGGGGGTAAAAATTTTTTTTATTTGGGCGATTCCAATGGTTCATTATCGAAGATAATAAACCAAAATGAAGTACGAGGTACGCGGTGTAGGTGTGGGAGGGGGCGCAGAGACATAAAAGGTCTCGTCGTATGACGCACTAGTTGGCCTCCTGCCAGCCGTATTACGTCATACGCTCGTGCGTCATAGGCTCTGACGTACTTGTTGGCCTCCTGCTAGCCGTCTTACGTCATACGCTCGTGCGTCATAGGCTCTGACGTACTTGTTGGTCTCCTGCCAGCCGTCTTACGTCATACGCTCGTGCGTCATAGGCTCTGACGTACTTGTTGGTCTCCTGCTAGCCGTCTTACGTCATACGCTCGTGCGTCATAGGCTCTGACGTACTTGTTGGCCTCCTGCTAGCCGTCTTACGTCATACGCTCGTGCGTCATAGGCTCTGACGCACTTGTTGGTCTCCTGCCAGCCGTCTTACGTCATACGCTCGTGCGTCATAGGCTCTGACGTACTTGTTGGCCTCCTGCTAGCCGTCTTACGTCATACGCTCGTGCGTCATAGGCTCTGACGCACTTGTTGGTCTCCTGCTAGACGTCTTACGTCATACGCTCGTGCGTCATAGGCTCTGACGTACTTGTTGGCCTCCTGCTAGCCGTCTTACGTCATACGCTCGTGCGTCATAGGCTCTGACGTACTTGTTGGCCTCCTGCTAGCCGTCTTACGTCATACGCTCGTGCGTCATAGGCTCTGACGCACTTGTTGGTCTCCTGCCAGCCGTCTTACGTCATACGCTCGTGCGTCATAGGCTCTGACGCACTTGTTGGTCTCCTGCTAGACGTCTTACGTCATACGCTCGTGCGTCATAGGCTCTGACGCACTTGTTGGTCTCCTGCCAGCCGTCTTACGTCATACGCTCGTGCGTCATAGGCTCTGACGTACTTGTTGGCCTCCTGCTAGCCGTCTTACGTCATACGCTCGTGCGTCATAGGCTCTGACGCACTTGTTGGTCTCCTGCCAGCCGTCTTACGTCATACGCTCGTGCGTCATAGGCTCTGACGTACTTGTTGGCCACCGGACGGACGGTTTTTGGTTTATTATCTTCGATAATGAACCATTGGAATCGCCCAAAGAAAAATTTTTTTTAACCCCCCCTCAAAATTTGTTGGTTTACGTTTCAAGATTCAGAAAATCGAATAAAAATACCGGGAAGATGAAAACAAAGTAGTTTTTATGATGGGCGTCTGGGGGGTTGACCGACCGTTTCAGACGCGAAGTTTAGTGTTTCTCCTAAACCTTTGCGCGCTCACTGTGAACGAACGGCTGGTCGTACAAAAATCCAATTGGTCTTAAAAAATTCGTAATTTTTCAAGTCATTCAAAAGTGAACTAAAAACTACACCGTTTCATGTGAATTTTTAGAGATATGACATTGTCGAAATTTCAAAGTTCGTTTTGAACCCCTTCCCCTTGACCTAGGGTTATGAAAAGTTTCGAGGATCATTGTGGGGCTCGTCCAAACCCAGAAACCAAATTTCGTAATTTTAGCTCAACGCTAACTGGGCAAAGTGCCACGGACGGCGGACGGCGGACGGCGTACGGCGTACGGCGTACGGGTGACGGACGGATTTTTTTTTATTCGATTTTCTGAATCTACGTATCTTGAAACGTAAACCAACAAATTGTGAGGGGGGGTTAAAAAAATTTTTTCTTTGGGCGATTCCAATGGTTCATTATCGAAGATAATAAACCAAAATCCGTCCGTCCGCCGTACGCCGTCCGCCGTCCGAGGCACTTTGCCCAGTTAGCGTTGAGTTAAAATTACGAAATTTGGTTTCTGGGTTTGGACCAGCCCCACAATGATCCACGAAACTTTTCATAACCCTAGGTCAAGGGGAAGGGGTTCAAAACGAATTTTGAAATGTTGAAAATTCCATATCTCGAAAAATTCCCATCAAACGGTATGTTTTTTATTTCATATTTAGATAGAGTTTGTTCCGTAGAATTTTTTAAGACCATCCGCAGCTTTGTACGACCAGCCGTTCGTTCACAATGACGGCTCAAAGATTGTGCCTCACAACCCGATCGTGAATCAAACTGTTGAAATACAGGTCCATTTTCATACTAACAAGCTCTTTGGAACATCATATGGCTTAAGTGATGTCGAGTTTGTTGTTCTGAGGTGCGTTTCGTGCTACGGAAATGAAGGTAATTTCGAATGTTTGTTGGTAGGTACTTCTTTTATAGAAAAATTATTACCCACGTAGTATTAAAAACCCCAGAATTATATCGTATTAATTAATCATAATTAATAATAATTATTATTAATAGTAAATACGAATTATTAATACCTAATAATAAATTATAATAATTTTCAGTAGGTACCTACTTGATAAAATTGTTAATAATTAGTGATAATTGATAATAATAATTAATCTAACATTTAGGATCTAGACATTTAGACCTAGTGATCTAGACAGAAGGGTGATCTGTACAAAGAAGATAATGAACCGTTGTGTCAAGAATTTGCAGAGTTTTAGTTGACATCTTGAATCATCGACAATTGTCTTTCATCCAACCAATGACGACTAAATATTTATAATAAAATAAAACAGCTGGTATACTGGAATAAATAAATAAATACATTTAATAATTATTCATTTTATTGTATAAAATTAATAGTAAAGAACTTGAATTTTTCATTACTACACATCTATGTATTATCTACATAGGATGTGTAGTAATAAAAACGTCCTAAAACTGCGAGATTTCGAAACGGCTACGGTGCTTGTGATGTGGTTAGGACATCTTTTGCGCCTGTTGGTAGCCTGGCCAGTACTTTTGATGGAGAAATTCGTGCGGTTATTCTGGCACTGGAGATGCTCCTATCCATTGACTTTTTGCGGGCAGTGATCCTATGTGACTCACAGGCTGCAATTGTTAGCCTCTGCACAAATACTCCGACAAATTCCCATGATGTCTTGGAGGGCAGAAGGCGCCTGGAGCAACTGCTTGGCGGCGGAGCAACGGTGGTCCTGCAATGGATCCCTTCGCATGTTGGAATTTGGGGAAACGAGCGGGCCGATGCCCTAGCCAAAGAAGGCTCCCAAATGCCCATGCCGAATACACCAATCAGTTTCACCGCTTCCAGAGCATTCATCAGGTCAGCAGTGAATGACAAGTTCGACCAGGGCCACCGGCGGTCGGCTGAAGGCAAGCGGTGGGCCTCTCTCCTCATCCCGGCTGATCGTGTCCCTCCTGATCTTCCTCGCCGCGAGTCGGTCGCGGCTTTCAGGTACATAACAGGCCATGACTACCTGAACGCCCACCTCCATCGACTGGGACTCAAAGATGACCCGACCTGCTCGTTGTGTGGATCCTCAGCCATGACAAGTGACCACCTTAACGACTGTCCTCGCCTCGAGGATATCAAGCGGAGCTTTTCTCCTGACGAGACCAATTGGTCCAAAATATCAAAACTATATTGGGCTCAGTGGCGGCTCGTCCATAAGGCCACCTTGGCCCTCGCCCCACCCAAAAATTTGCAAAGGAAAACAGAAAAAACATAGAACAAGGAGAAAAAAAATCTTACCTACTACTACCCACCATGGAAGAAGGGAGATCTCCCTTCCTCCATGACTACCCACTTCCACTGAGTCGCATTTTGTTTCGATTTATCGATTAAAAAAGTCGATTATCGGATCGACCAGAAGTGCCCCAGTCTCAATGTTGAAGGTATAGGCGCTTCCTGGGGTGGGGGAAGGCACTCTGTGTTGCGAGATAGGAGGCGTTCCGGGCGGTGGCCAAAATATCGTATCAAGTTGAACGCCGAAAACAATCGATCGTTGAATCGTTCCTTGTCAAGGAAGAACGAGTTTCATTCTTCCATGCTTTCTTCCATGTTTGATAAGAATGATATCAAAACGTTGCCTGACGTTATAATATTATTTTGAATGCATTGACTGGTGGTTTTTAGCTTCGTATTTACTCATCATAGTAAAAGTGAGTTATTGTCTCCATAATATTAATCAACTAAACATTGAAATTTAATATCTCACGTGCAACGCGTGAACGCTTTGCTAGTCGTCAAGACTGAAGTGGATCCACAGAAAACCCTACTATACTACGTGGATCACTATTCGCCCAAGGGAATCTCATTTGTTGATTTCTACATTCTGTAAGTTAATAACAGTTAATAACCGTTAATAACAGTAATATACATAATATTATTATGTAGCTCAGCCAACCGTTGAGAATACTGTTTTATTTGTTATCCCTGAAACTGATGGTGACTTCGTTGACTCGAGCTTTGTTTGAGCTAACCAACGAACTCTAAAAGCTAGTTGAAATCAATCTTGCTGTTCTGTGATCGCTCAAAATGTT
Organism: Stenodema calcarata; assembly: GCA_963920205.1. NCBI lineage: Eukaryota > Metazoa > Arthropoda > Insecta > Hemiptera > Miridae > Stenodema > Stenodema calcarata. The sequence continues at coordinate 41,569,689 of OY986049.1, read as the reverse complement.
TTGATACGATTGGATAAGAAAACGTATGTGCAATCTGGGCATAAGAGGACATTTTTAGAGGGGGTTTTCAAGGTACCACTCGGCTAGGAAGCAGATGGTCGCGATTGCTAATTTTTAAAAACCCCAGTAATAGAAACTCCAATAATATAATTTTTTGACTACCTTTATAATGTACTCTTTGAATAGTACTCGTACAGTCACAATTTCTCTTTTATTCTTCCTATAATTTTGAAGATAATTATTTTGGTGGGTAGGTGGGATTGCCTTGCAGCCACCTCCTCGTCGGTAATCCTGGATACTGGTCAGTAACCGACCCTCTCCTCAAGAGAACTCTTTGGAGAACGATGTTTCCTGACTTGCTAAGAGCTGCATACCACTAATTATGAAGCAGTTTAGCTGTAAGGGTAGTTTGAGTTTAGTTCCTATAGTGAGTACCTAATAGGTAGGTATGCACCTAAATATTGCCCTGGTGCCCCACCAGTTTCTGAGCCCACGAGCCGCCCCTGATTGGGCTGCCAAAACGCTAATGGCCGAAGAGCCGTAAACGCTCGGCGTAGGGAAAAAAAAAAAAAAAAAAAATCTTTTTAGTTGGGAGGAAAAGGGCGACAGGGCTGCTGTAGAATGCTATTTGCGAGGCAGAGAAAGATTTTTACACGGAGTGTTTTTTGGGGGGTCCTTCTTTCACGACAGAAACCTTATTTCGTGAAAAATGCCGTGAGTCAGGTGGCCTCTGCTGGAAGGAAAAGTCAATTTTTCGATGTGAATCTGCCGACGGGTTGGGTTGCAATTGAAAACTGTGTTCGAATTGGATCTGACTCCCCGACTCCCTATTCACTCACCTCTAGTATTTCCTCTGATTGTGGTAAGGATTTGTCGGTCGGCTGAGGTTTCAAGTGTTTCTTGGAAGGAACTTCAATGACTGGATCTTACCCTGGCAGAATGTCAGTTAATGGGAGTTTGAATTCCTCCGGTGGTCTTCATTGGAAGGTGGTCTTCATTCCACCTTCCCTGGATAAAAGAGAGAGAGAGAGAGAGAGAGAGAGAGAGAGAGAGAGAGAGAGACAAAGCTTGCTTTTATTTTCGCCAAAAATTATTACAATTTATACAAGGAGCTATGCTCTGCCTTGACCCAATAGGAGGACCGTCAGGCGAGTTGACGTCGTTTTCAACAACTAAATATATTTCGATCCGTGATGCGGATTTTGTCAGGATGTGAGGGATTGAAGAATAATCCCGAAATATAAATACATTTTTGGTTAAATAGATATGAATAAATATAGCTATAACAGGCTAAATACTAATGAACATTCAAATTATTTTCTAATTGAAGGCTACAGGGGAAGAAGGGTATAATTCCACTGTCGATTTCGAGGTTTCAATGCCGTCTAGAGGGTTTCTGGAGTAGTTTCACGTGGTAGGTCGGTACTGGTGAAAAACTATTTCATTCCATGATGGTTTGGAATAGGTAGTTGATAATTTTTTTTTTCATATCTTGGCAACGTATCATGAGATGGTTAAGTTAGTTTGTGCTCTCCTGAACATTTTCCAATTTTGGAATCGTACCCTTCTTCCCCTGCACCCTTCAATTGTCAACGGGTGGATTAAAAATGACTAATTTACGCTAAACCATACTTTTTAATTGCTTTAAACCTTAAGGGCCAAGCCACTTTGCAGAAACGTACCAGGGTGATCTGTATATCTCTAGGCAGTTCGGTTAACTCAAGACATTTCTTTCGTACTTTGGTTAGAGCCCTACATGTACCCACAAAGTCCTCAATTTCGTTGGTGCTTCATAGTGGACAAGTCTGGTCATCTTCACCCAGGAAGTATTTAGACCTTAGGGCCAGAAGGTCTCCCCTCAGCTTGAGGATCCACCTGTAGGCCACAAAGCTCCCCGGCTCCAGCACCCGTTTCAACTCCGCACCTCTAGTCCTTCACTCACGGTATTGGGGAAATCTTGTGGACTCTACAGCCCTGATCTCAGACTTTCTCCGAATGCTCCCCGATATTTTCACCAGTGACTGCTGCATTCTCTGAGCCCACAAATTCCGCTTTTCTCCTCCATCCAGCGCGACGCCATAACGGCCTCTCAAGCTGCCCCACTCCCCCAACAAAAACACTTTCATGTTCAGTCTCGTCTGCCTCCCATGCTTGCTGAAATTTCAGGAAGCATGCGAGGCAGACGAGACTCCGGCATAGCCAACTCCTTCAAGATATACTTGAAGTGTAGCCCCAGCGTGTATATAAACACCGGCTCCATGTTGGTTTATAATATAATATATTATATTATATTATGGAATATCATTTTGTTAAGGCCTTATCATCTCTCAGCAATCTGAACCTTTTGCGCGACACCTCAATGGAACTGTTTTTCTTCTAACTGCTTGTTTCTCGTAGGTACTGCGCTCAGGCCGCTAGGTATTCGAGCCTATACTCTGAATCAACCATTTTCCACAATGTGTCTCCTCAATTCATCGATCGCCCCTTGGTTGACGACTGAAGGGACCGGTAAATTCGTCCTACTCCAAGCGGTTACAATTGGTTCCACTCATGAACTGTCTGGATTTCAACCCTTTGCATATTGCTTATTCAAAGTTGTCGACATTGGTCCTTCTGCAATAACCATCGTACGACGTTCTTAACACGTACGACTAAGGTGGAATCTAAACAACATTTGCCTCCGAGTAATTCAGTTTATATTCATGACAGTCACAAGTGATTGAATACCACAGTTTTCATAGCAACGTTCTTGAATATTAAGGAAAACCCCTTTTAGTGGCTTACAGAAGGGAACTAAGTTTCACGCTCATAATTCACCCAAACGAGTATTAATCGAAGAATGAAGCGAGCTCTGCCCACGACAAGCAGAAACTTTGGAATGAGAGAACTCTTGTCCCGAATTCACTTTGGATTGATTGTATTAAAGGCACCCGCAATACCAGGGCTCCCTTCTTTACCACCGGGAATCACTTTTATCCGGGGTACCTAGGAACGTGGTAGCTTTCCGCCCCACAAAGAAACAAGTTCAGAAGAATGAACGGTGCCGAGTGTATATTCCCACAAGGTCTAACTCAGTTTTCCCAACTTTTCAGGAGAGACAAAAAACGGATTGTCCAACGTACTGTAGTAATTTCTACGATTATCGCGGCTTTTCTACGTTGAAGAAGCCTTTTCCTGAATTGCAATAAAGGCCAAACCAACGAGCTAGAAAGACGGACCGAGAGATTTCGCATAAGTATCCGTTCCTAACTCATTTTGCCAAGAAACTGAGTTAGGCCTTGTGGGATCTCATAAGGGACGATTTACCTGACGTCACGAAACGCGTTTTCCAGGTATCCTTTTTGACCGATCAACTTGAAATTTGGTGTGGATCTTCTTTTGAGCTAGAGTTTCATCCAACAGTTCGTTAATTGGATTAGGGTGGTCTGCTCAGAGAAGATAATAAACCGTTGTGTCAAGAATTTGCAGAGTTTCTATGTCTAAATTCACTGGCCTATATCGTAAGATTGTTAATACTGAGGAACATCTGAAAAAGTACCTAATAGGGTACCGCATTCCGAACATTTGTAGGTACGTAAATCTACATATCGACGGCCTCACGGCAACACCCCATATCATACTTTTTGACGAAAATGAGTTATGCATATCGATGGATGCCCCTCTCGTTGCACTTTGAACTAACTTTTTTTTGCAAGTTCATACAGGTGGGAATTTTTGTTGTGAAAGTACCACAATTGAAAAATGTATTGATTATGAGTGGGGAAAATCATTAGAAGGCGGTTTTCAGCCGTCCTGAAAAGTCGCGAAAATGATGATATGGGGTGTTGCCGTGAGGACGTCGATATGTCACCTATGATTTTGGTGTGGGACATATATACGATTATTCGATTCATTATTTCGACTATTCGATTATGTTTTTTATTCGATTTTTGATTCTTCGTATCTCGAAACGTAGGCAATCGAATTTGGAGTCTCTAAAATATTTGTTCTCATGACCAATTCAGGAGGTTTCTTTTCGGTACTCAACGCCATGTTTATGCATCGTCAACCTCCATAGATGACTACAATAATTTTTTATTAATATAATTAACAACAATAACTACAATAATTATTATCTAATATTCGAAATTGATTTTTTCATGAAGTCCTAATACGTATCTTTGAATTCGATTTACTCCACTATGAACTAAGAGTGTAGTTATGAATTCCTCATGAATTGAACTAAAACTCGGCCATGTGACACAAGGTCATGTTTATGACCTTCTTCCGAGTTAAATCCTTATTGAGCGGGTCCAGACTTTGATTTTGGGAGGTGGAGGGGGTCATGAGGTTCATAACCTAACCTAATCACTGACAATAACTTAATTTATACTCCTACTTGTACATGGTAAGTTGGAGTATAAAATCAATTTGAAAAAATAAAGCAACATGCCCGAACACAACCTTAGTGTTGACCTATTGAGCTTCTTGTATGAATGCGGAATCGATTCGTTTTCATTGTCATCACTGACGTCGTGATACCCGAACCGCATCGGACATCCCCTATTGAGCAACCCCTTGAAATTTGGGAAAAATCGAGATACCGTGCAAAAAAAGTTTATGCCCATTGAGCAATGAGGCGGGTATTTGACTCTGCGGAGGTCATTTCCCTCTGCTCCGGGTAAAATTGTTTTCTTCGATAATAAACTATTGGAATCGCCCGAAAAAAAAAACCCTCAAAAGTTGAGGGTTTATATTTCAAGATAAGTATATTCAGAAAATCGAATTAAAAAAGAAGCCTTTTAGCCTTGTGCTAAAATTACGAAATTTAGTTTACGGGTGCGGATCAACCCCACAATGATGCTTGAAACTTTTCATAACCTTAGATCAATGGAAAGGGGTCGAATTTTGAAATTTTAAAAATTTGATATCTCGAAAAATTCAAATTGAACGGTGTAGTTTTTTGTAATCATTTCAATAGAGTTTAATTTTTAGAATTTTTTTGACCATCCGGAGCTTTTTACGATCAGCGGTTCGTTCACAATCAGGGCTCAAAGGTGGTGTAGATTGAAAATCGCCAACATGATGGTGAATCATATGGCAGCCTGTCGGGTCAGTGTTCAAACTGGCCCATCTCACTTGAACATCACATGGTTTTGAGATATCGAGTTATTTATTGGTAGATAATAATAATTAATAAAATTCATAATAATTATTAGGTACTCCTTAACAATAATAAATAATAATTAAAACTACTTGATGATAATAATAATTAAGAGTTAATGATAATTAATGAAAATCGTGATCATGACAGGAGGTTGATCGGCCCAAAGAAGATAATAAACCGGTGGAACGCGTTGCGAAGAATTTGCAGTGTTTTTGGATTCTATTCCCCTTCTGATTGGTAGGTATATCACCCCAACATGCTGAATTCCAAAATCCGATGTGAGTATTGATAATTTACTTACGGCGAACATACCAATTTGATTTGCGGATTCGACATCCGTTGTGATTGGTGTATCAATTAATTTCAAGGGGGAGTAAACCATTTTTCTCACCAGTCTATTCGTAAGGTACCTACACCATCGAAATTCGTTACCCGGCAGTTAAATTAATTTTTGTATTTTATGCTCCTTGAAATGAGGATAAAATAAGAAGTGGTAGTATTTTTGAACATGAGTGGAAAGAAGAAAAAAGAACCACAGCTCTGTGATTAGGAGGTCAGTATATTTATCTCAATCATTTACCTGTAGAGCTATCCATATTCCGACGAGTACGATGTTAACCGATGAACCGTAAATCCAAATGCGGAGGAACACGCGTAGCGAACATAAGGAGGGAAATCTATGTCGAGTTGATAAGTGGCAATGTAGCCCACCCGCCGTCAGCCGCCCAACTGAAGGGCTTCGCCAAGCTTCACTGTACACTTGGGGAAATGCTTCGGTCTCCTCGCGCTCCGATGAGAACTTTTTGTGCGCCTCGTCAGTTTATATTTGATCGGACGATTTGAATCGCAATTCAATACCGTAGGGATCACGATCTTTCGATTTTAAATAAGTTAGTCGTCCCATGAGATGGTAGTGGATTAATCATTTTACTTCTTGAGATGATTTTACGTTGAGAAGTACCCAGTCTTGAACTGGTACAATATATTATATTCAATGAATATGCAGAGGATATATTGACCCTCAACATGAATACTTGTGGGAATGGCGTACACTTGATGGCTTGTATATTGTATCCTTAAATATTCAGGTTTTTATACGGAGCATGATCAGGCTATTCCATAGAGAGTAGGATTACGAGAATGAGCCTCGAAATAAAAAATAAAAAGTAGGATATTCCATAGAGAGTAGAATTAAGAGAATAAGCCTTGGAATTTAAAAAAAACCTAGTACGCTCATCGGTAGTGATTCCGCCGGAACGTTCTTCTTGGGCACCATATGACATTTTAGTGGCTTTTACGAGGGAATACGGACAAAATTACTTCAGCCGCGCGCGTCATCGGATTAGTTTGACGTTAATTGTTATGTGACGACCTCTCTGTGGGTGAGAAGCAGTTTCCATGCTGCGAGACCACATGCAGGGATTCCATGTAGCAGTCATTGTATACTTTGGGGATGTTCTGGCGGTTGATGTTGATTGTTCTCACTCTGTTCTGAGCCACTTGTTGAACTCAGGATAATGCCGTGGTTTCATGCTCGTGTAATAATTGAGAAAGCTTCTATAATAGCTGAACCCTTATACCTTATACTAACTGTACCTAACTGTATGAATATTAAGAATACCATAGGATAATTAGTTATACGAATGTTTAACTATAATTATTTATACACTTTCCTCACTGAAAAAATCTTTTATTCGATATAAAATGTGATTGGGCTCTTGGAAAGAGACAAAATACAAACTGAAGGGCCAATTTATTTCAAAGAGTGGAAAACGGGCTGAAGGTTACAATTGGGTTTCATTTGTTGGCAATTAGCGTTGAAAATAAATCATTTAAAAGGACCTGTGGAATTCGACTGCAAAAAGCGCTATCCAGCAGAAACTGCTCTACTGTGCTGCCGTGCGGTTATCCCATGCAGGATCAATATGCAATAAACACTTGAAGGTTTCTCTGGAATCAGCAGAACCAGCACGAATTCTAGGCGGTCCATGCAACTGAATAAACGAATAGATAAAATTGTGCTTGCTTACCGTGCAATATGTCATATTGCTTGCGAATGGTTTGTTTGTTTTGTCCGCATTCCAGGCGAGTTTGATTTCCAGGAAAATTCAAACAAAATTTAAGCAGAAAATTCTGTGAAAACCGGAAAATGAGAATTTCTGTTGTGGAAGGCTAAAACTAGGATTGGGACATCAATATTTAGAGTTTGACGTTCGACATCGATGTTGGGGAATTTTTATATTTTCAAATATCGTTAACGTCAATGTTGTCGATATTGTCGATGTTATTACTAGTTTTTCTCAGCATCCCTAGAACCTGTTTGACAGGCTATTTCCGCATAAGTAAGTTGTTGGTACCGCCATCCCTTCCCCTGCCGAGATATATGGATTTAATTCGGACTCTTCCCGCGCACCCCAACAACTGTACTCCACATGGGCCTCAAGTATGGGGAGTACGAGGTTTATAGAACATCTCCAATCAATATTTGTCAAAATAAAACCGTTCGAATGTGAAGATAATTTACGGCCTCACACCACTTAAGTCCGGGAGCTAGCAATTTTACTTCCTCATAAGCAACAGAAGGTTTGAACAGCTGCGGTATCCGCTGCAGTCATAGAACATCTCACCATTTAGGTGCCAAGAAAAAAGGAGGATCTCACGGGGGCTTTAGCTTACACAAATTTTCATCCTTTGGAATGGCTTCGTAAATGTTTTATTTCATTTTGGATACCTACCTGAACAGTCTTAAACTAAGCCTGGAGGTTTTCGTCAACCAGACAAATTTGAAATTCAATCAATCAATGTTTTATTTACATAATATTGCCCATCAGGCGACTATGGTGCAAGCGTGTAAGGTGTTTAAGTTTATTTGAAATTCGCAAAACATTTTTTAAAACGCTGCAAATTTCCTGTCTAGATTGCGTTTCTGACTACAATATCATTGTGAGACCCCTAACTATACGATATGAACGGAGTAATGCACTAATATATTAGTCGAATAGGTAACCAGACGGTCATTTCCGAAATGGGGAGGGGGGGATAATCAACATTTTATCTTGGTCAATTCTAATGATTCGTTATTGAAGATAATAAACCAAAAAGGTCGCCAGATTTTGGGTTACTCACCCAGATTAGGCCGCAAAATTTTAAAATATTAGCAGAGAGTAATATTCAGGACAAGAGAGGCTGGTTCAATATTTACTGTGTGGCTGTTCAATTGGAGCATCTTGACAACGGAATAGTTGTCAATAGTTGCCGTAGTATTACACTTTTAACGCCTTTTCCTTCTTTCATGCCATGATGGACTGTTCAAGCATAACCGATAGATTTGCCAGATAGCGTACCCTTATAGCCGCTCGGAAGCTGAGAGCTGAACTGCTCTAATCCTCCTCTTCCAGTCTGGAACCGAAGGAACTTAGCGACGGCTCCGGAATAAGCCTGTAGCAGTTGAAAGGAGTTGTGCTATTCACGTCAACTCAACGTTACTCAGTGCCTATAATACGATGAGTAGTGGCAGGAGGAGGATCGTTATTGACGGCTTTCGTAGCGGAAAACTACTTTCGAAAACTACGCCTCAACTACTTCCGAATGCATTAATTCTTTGGCTAAGTAGTTTACACCATTTCAAGGGTGTTCTTAAGCGTGGTTTTCCCGTTGCGATCCCACTTGGAGTGGAGGAGAAGGGATGGTCCTTAGCCGTTGGACTTATTGAGGTACCACCTTGTCCGTTCTACAGGTATATTATACAGCCCCACTCAACGCCGAATCTCACTCCCTCTCAGATCCGAATTCCGCTCGTTTGTATCTGTATCTGTCAGACCGTTGCGACCCGTTTTATTATTGAGTGCAGCTGAAGTGTGAATTGAGCTGTCATTGATGGAGTCGGAAACTGTTTGCACCCTTATTGCAAACCAGCTGGCACTGACTCTCACTCGTTGGAAGACAATATCTTGTATATTGAGACCGCTCCCTGGCACTTTACTTTACCTGTAAACAGTGATGAGTAATCATGTTTCAATCCTGAAAGTGCGCAACTCCCGATGTTACCGTCAACCTCTTCAGAAGTATTGTGGCGGGAGATTAACAGAACTATAGGATAGTGAAGTGTTCAAAGAGCAAAAACAATCGATACCTGCAACGACTGCCAACTTCACTTAGCTTCACATTCATTATTGTACGCGTATATTAAGTTCATACTCCATGAGGTGGGTACAAGTTGCGCTTAGAAAGACCCAAACCAATACTAAGGTTGAGTGGTATACCATATACATATGGTTCTCAATTCCATAAAGACTGAATGTCTCGTCAACTACCATTGTATCGAAATAAGCTCAAATCTTCTTCTTATTCAGAAAGTCACGAATCGTACAAAATTATTTATGATATACTTTAAAAAGGTCTCTTACTGTTTTCAGGGTGAAATTGATTTTTAAAGCTTTATTTATAGAGCCCTTTAAGCTGATGAAGCATCAACATGGTGTTGTTATCATACGAAAGGGTTTTAAAGCGCCTAAAGGAAAATAGGGGACGTGACGGTATATTAATACCCCCTGCTTCCACAAACCTAGTTGTTTATAGGAAGGGTTTTCATTTGGGTATAGCAGAGACTACACTACAGTGTCCATTGAATACTCTATTGGGAACGGATGAAATTCAAACTTGACCGAGTTCTTTGACGAACTCGACATTTGATAGTACAGATGCTGACAAGATATTTGATAAAGGATGAGCTAAAACGACCGGCCAATGAGGAGGGTTATTCATACAATGCGGTTATTCATACAATGACGAGTTATAAGATGAATTATTTGTATTATAGATATCATCAGCGGGTGGAAGTCTTACTTGAGCGAGCTAGCGGGGGGTTTAGGGATGATTTTCATTAGTCGAACATCATTTGGTCCAAAACCACAACTTCATCGGATAAGTAAACTGTCGCTGTCATAAATGGGGGTTGTAGGGAAGATCGTTCCTGGGTGAGTCACATCATTCCCTCGCTTTTGCGATAACGGATTACTACAAACTCGAGTATGATTGATTCTAGTTACTAGAAAACCTACTGTAGGTTTGGGTAGGTATGTGAAGTGCTGTCAGCAAAGGGTTACTAATAGCTAGATAGAGATCTCGTCTACAAATAAACCCACTTAAACTCCGATCTGTCAATAACCCGGTTCAAATGGAAGACCTGGAGAAAACTACTAATCAATGTTTCCTACAGTTTCTCTGAATCCATTAGGTATACGCGCACTGTTCTGGAAACAGCAAAGCAGAGACTTATCATATCTAATCGTCGACTGCACTAAATATGCACAAGAGGTAAAACGCAGCCGAGCATACAAACTTCAAAGCATCCTCCGACCAAGGGCTCTTACTCCTTCTTGTATCATATAGACATTAAAATTTAGGTTAACTACATACTTATAGCCGTATGGTAATACCAGGGCAAAAAAAAAAAAAAAAAATTAAAAAAAAAAATGTAAGAGGTGTGGCTTTGGCCGTATTCTAGGTACAGTGGTGATGGGAGAGAAACATACACGTTCCTATAGACGAACCCCAAACGTTCAAAATTTCATTTGAGCTCTGAGGTGCATAGGAATTCAAACCGCAGTTGTAGAGCGAATTGCTAGTGGGAGCTACGTGAGAGCGGTACTCTGCACCGTACATTTATTTACTATAATTTCTCACTATTATTGGATCTTACAATCTATTTTCAATTAATGGCATGGATAGGAGAAGTTGATATATTTCAAAAAATATAAATAAAATAAATAAATAGAAAAATGAAAAAAATTCAAATTAATTAGTTACATCAGAAAATTCGTTCGAGATTCATTATCAAAATTAGTGGTAGGTGTTATGGAACAATAAAAATTAATCAAAACTGGTAATAAAAAATGAACCAATACATAAAATATCAATCAAGCTTATTATAAAAGCAGATCAAGTGAGATCAAGTTTTCAGATCAAGTTTGAAGATCCTTACATTCTTTTTTTTTTCCAAATTCTTTTAGTAGGTATATTTATTGTGTTTATTGGGTAGGTAATAGCACTTGACGAGGAACATTTGTGAAGGGGGTATCAATGGACGTCACCGACATAAAACGAAGATTAACCGCCCTATCTCAGACTTTGCACAGATCCGGTATGGAGTACCGCTTGGCGTCCATTTGTGGTTTAATATTATAGCACCCTCAAACTCCGCGAAGTCAATATATTATGCGAGTAGGACATCAAAGATTAGCCCCACGCTTTGAGGGTCACAATGTTTTCTTTTGTTAAATAGCAAATGAATATAGTGCATTAGTCATGTTTGAATGAAGCCACAATATAAGCGAGGCTGAGAATATACGTCGAGGTGAACCATGAATTACAGCCCTCCTCGGCTGTAGCTTTTATCGGGCTGGATTGTCACCACCTGTCATGTTCGATAACGTCTCGCCGCTCGGAGGGTTATTTTCTGACACTTGTGGAACTCAGTTGTGCTCCCAACAGTTCTACTCGATGCAGGACTACGTGGGCTTTGACGATAAATTAAATTTAAAGGGCTGAGCGTTTGTCAAGTGTCATGCTGTGACGCAAAATCGCTAGTTTCGAGAAATGTAATTCCGAGAACAAGGTTTGAACTACTGAAAAGGCGTAGGAACTGAAACAGGAAAATGGAGCATTAACGTTTTTCAAATTATATGAAATTGTTTTACAATGCTTGGTTGTGTGTACCAAAACATTCCATATACGTGAGAGCCAATCGATATTTTCCATTCATTACACTGCTCAACACAGAAAATGTTTCATTACATAGCCAATTTAATACAAAAACCACCACGAAAAGTTCACATTAGCTTTGTTTTAAAGATACGGAAGTTTGTTGTGAAAGTAAACCTTCAGTAATGTAAGGCTTTATTCATCATGAAACACGGATTATAATGGATTCAGAAAAATTAAGCAAGCATCGAATGGAATTTCAACGTATGGCATCGAGACGCAATTTAGACAAAAATAATTAATGTAGGAACTATCACATTTTCCCACCCAACAAAAGTTCTGCTCGTAGTCCATGAGACGTCTGCACGGTCGAGCTTGTCAGGTTAGTTCTGTCAGAGTTCGCGTTCTTGGGACACTTCGGTGTTCGGTGGAAGTGGTAAGAATGGCTCGCCATTTGTGCCAAATGTGTTAGTACTACGGTCGTTGTCTGACTCTGATTAGGGCATCTAAAAGTTCCACCTCTTCCACTAGAGGGTTCATACTCAGGGTCATACTCAGCCAGTCGTGCGTATTTCCTCATTAGGATCTTGGATGATGGAATGAGCCGAGATGGTAGAGAACAGCCGTTAGCTGAACTCCTGCGATGATTGAACATCCGTTCATGAGGGGTTTCGTTAGTCGCTGTACACAAGAGCGATTGGAGAGCATGGAAAGAATCTGGAAGAACATCCTCCCAATCTTGCACATCCAGATTCCTCTGTTTTATGGTGATTGATACAGTCCTCCAAATCGTGCCGTGTCCCCCCCCCCCCCCAACTTGCCCATTTTGGGCAGGGTTGTAAAGCGTAGTAATGGAAGTGGCCACTCCTCGGGAATGGAGGAAATCTTGGAATTCTTTGGAGGAGAATGAAGTACAACGCTCAGTGTGAACGTACGCTGGCATCCCAAATGTTGCAAATCAGTCAATCATAGTTGATCATAGTCAGAGGATCCTTGAAATCCATACTCACTCGCTCGAAAAGATTAGTAGCTGTTATTAGCGTTGCTTTACTGTTTTTGAAGAATTTTGGTTTCACAGCGCTACAAGAAGATCTCCTTTAAGTCGACAACCTACTCTAAATTAATAAGAAGACCTAAGAGTTGGTTCAGCAAGTGAAACAAGTGAGATGTAGTATGAGTAGAATGTGTCTCGGGCATGCGCACATGGAAGCCCTTGGTGGCTCAGCATACCCACTGCATTCGATCATGGTTTTTACCAAATTGCACGTGACGTAAATTTCAAGGAAATCAAGTGTGCAGGTCGTCTTTGGGACCGAAAATGGGGAAATGGTTGTGGAACTAAATTGATATGTATATACAAGTATGGATATGTCGTATACGAGTCACATTCCCAGATTCTGACCTTTTACAGACAACTTTATGATAGTAGATATTGCGTATGAGAATCAAAGTTAGTGAGTTTATTCATAAAAGTGAGGGAGGGTTGAAGTTTCGAATGAAATCTTCATTGTAAATGTAGATAGACGGAGGAACGCTTTTTGTACAAAGACCCTCCTGAGTGCTGACACGGTGCAACTGGTTGAAGAAATGCAGTTGTTCAAACTAACGTTAAAAGGGGTCGACGACATGCCGTCTGTTCTGGATGCGTTCTAACCTAACTGACATCATCCTATTTGTGTATACTTAGGGTCTACCCTTGTTTAACTCATATTCTACATTACATTCAGTGTTGATTATTTATATTTATTAATACCGAGTGCCATCTCAGTCCAGTGAAAATAAGACAAATAGAGGAAATAAAAATATTACATCCGATTTTTCAGGAATGTGTGGAGGGGGATCCTCTAAACCAGAAAAAAAGTCCCTCCAAATCCTAGTAGTGGTGGGGGGAGGTTTACACGTTCCATTTTTCAGTTTTTCGCTTACATATAACTTTTATTACATAAAAGCTCTTCAGTACTAAATGAAAGAGTACTCAATTAGGTACAAGTTTGGTGACATACATTTTCATGAAAAACTGAACCGTTTTCGTGCTACCGGTTCCGGAAAAGTGGTAATTTTCATAGGGTCCCTCCAAACCCAAATTCGGCTGGGTATTACTACCATCGACTGTCCCATCAAATATTGGGTTAGGGATAAACATGGAATCCTCACACCTGTCAAGTCATTCCGTTCCCGTCCTCCTGCGCCAGGCCACATTCAATATTATGCCGCTGTGCCATAGCAACAAGTGTGGTTGTAGAAAGTCAGGCATCCACTGCGCTTTTATATAATATAATATAATATATATTATATATTATATATATTATAATAATATATTATAATATATATTATATTATAACATATTATGTGGATGTGAAGGTGACTGCCTAAACCGCCCGCCAAATGTTTTGTGAACATATAATAATTATATAAATATCAATAATACATATATATATATATATAATATGGTAATAATTACTTTTTACTAGTGGCATTAACTTTTTACTAGTTCTATAGGTATACAGTTAGGTTGTATTCAAATGACCAAGCTAGTCTTTTTTCGTGTTTATTTTCTCACGACGTTTCGGCAATGGAACAAAGCCCTATTCATGTGAGATTACATGTAGAAGTGAAAATGTCTTACATGAAACTCTAACATGTACTGTTCACTTCTACATGTAATCTCACATGAATAGGGCTTTGTTCCATTGCCGAAACGTCGTGAGAAAATAAACACGAAAAAAGACTAGCTTGGTCATTTGAATACAACCTGCTTCTTCACACTAGTCAACCCCATCAACACGGTATACAGTTATATAATACATAAGGTCTTATACATTTGTATAAACCAGACACATGAACATAATATAGAGAAAGGAGCCATTACATATTATGTAGAGAAAGGAGCCATTAAATGGTTAAAAACTGATATCTATTTTAATAAGGGAAATCAAGATTTTTCGTTGTAATCTTAGAAGTGTCGTAAGCTGCGACGTATTTAAGAATATCGAAGAATATATATACTTGAATAATTCACCCCAGGACAACTAGAAAGTATTTTTTTCTTTAGAACAACGCGCATATCTACTCGATTTCTTTCACACGCGGACGACAACTCCCGTTCATACTCAGCTGCTGTCGAGAACAAAATGCGTGAGCTCCAAATACCTCTCGTTCCACAGGCAACCTTGTCAAGCGCGAATTTCAAACCTCATTTCGTATTCGCAAACTCATATCCGCCGAATTACTAACCCGGCCAATCCTGACAATAGCTTTACTCTCGAAGCACTAGGTAAGTCATGATTTTTAATCATGACAAACGGAATAAAAATCGCCAATCACATGGAAAAAATCATCGTATAAAAAAGTAGAACCCAGTTTCTAGAAGTAGAAACCACTTTCACCTGAACCCATGCAATAAGGTAATCGACTGATTGTTCTCGAGGAACATTCACGTGACGTCCAAACCACATCATCATGATACTGAAAGCAAAGAACCGTCGTTTCTGTGCTTATTGCCCCTATAAGGTCCTGTAAACAACGAACCGTCGCTTCTGCCCATCCTACCCCTACAGGATCTAACTGCAACCTGAAACAAAGGATCGTCACTTCTGGCCTTTACTGCCCCTGGCCACACCGCCAGCCAAATACAAATCAAAATCGTCGCTCCTGGCCTTAACTGCCACCTGTAAACAAAGAATCGTCGCTTCTGGCCTTTTTCCTCATTTCCCTAATTCCCTAATTTTAATGTTGTACCAGTTTTATTGGTACGATGTTTCCCAAAAATGAACGACTGAGGATCTTGAAGACAAAAATATTCGAAAAACATGAGTGAAAAGTTTTTTTGTTGAAAATGGCCACCTTTCCGGAGCCTGTATATCCCCCTCTACAATTTCCAGAATTATTGGAACTAGTATTTTTAGTTCTTCTTGCCCATTTTCGGTCTAGGTTGACTGAGTTTCAGCGGGTTTCACAGGAGGTAAAGAGCTGACGGCTGGGCTCACCTGTCTCTATCCCACCTTTACTTTCATTCGCTTTCTTATATACATTCGTTTTCCGCCATCTCTCATGCGCAACAGAATGAAAAAGGGTATTTCATCCTATACACGGAGACGCTTGGAATAATATTATGTTGTTATGGAGAAAAAAATATCGAGGTAGATTTTCCAGGGATGAAGGGCCCGTAGAAATCAGGTGAATTAGAAAAATGCTCAAGATCGTCAGTAGAAAAACTCTGCAACTCCTTGACACAACGGTTTATTATCTTCTTTGTGCAGATCACCCTTCTGTATACATACTAAATGATAGATTAATTATTATTATGAATTGACATGGAACACTTTTTTCTTCTTCTTCTTCTTCTAGTGATAAATACAGAAGAGTGATCCGCACAAAGACGATAATAAACCGTTGTCAAGAATTTGCAGAGTTTTTTGCCCGTGAGAGGGCACTTTTAGTTTCGAACTAAATCACGCTCAAAAAATCGTGGAAACCCATGTCAAAAAAATCTTAAAGGCAAGAGTAGGGGAACAATTGTCTTTTGTCACTACAACATAAGTACAGTATTAGACCGGTTTCGGTGATTTAACCATCAACAGTAACAGAATAATATGTACTGAAGATGCGTTACAGAGAGGTGAACTATGTAGACCCCAAAAGACCAGTCATCACCGAACTCGGAATAACACTGTACTCGTATTTCATTGGAAATGGACAATTTTTAAACTACTCTTGTCTTTTTGCCTTGCTTAAAAAGGTTCATCCATTTTTTAAATTTTTTTTGTATGGTTTGCTGTTTGATTTGAGCTGGCCACGATCACTTCGCCAATCCCACACCTTCCCTTAAATAAGACATTTTAGACTGTCTGTCCATGTCTCGATGGACTAAATGGACTAAATTGACTAAATTGACTAAATTTTAGTGAGAGACGTCAAGCATGATACTTATAATATCGTTTGTAGGAATTCGTTATCAGTTCCTTTCCAACTTTAATGGCAATGAGCAACTAGTTTGCACAAATGCCCGTGCCTGTCACTAGGCATAGTCTCCACTCTAACACCAGGGCCATCGCACAAGAGGTGGAGATGCCTCCGCTTCGGATTGTCCGCAGTGCTGAACTGGGCTTTCAAATTGAACAAATCCTGGTGTTCGCTGCTCCGGGAGACCAGTTCGAGCTCGCTGGTGCATTCGATGACGTCCGAACAGAGCGATACGTTTTCCAGGTCGAATTCCACATGCTGCTCATCGGAGGAATGTTTTATGAGCTTCTTTCTTACGATTTCAGCTGAATCACGGGATCTCGAAAGCTTGGGACACGCATCATCCGGTTTATTCTTTTCAATCGCAGCCTTTTTTGTCGCTTCGATCTCCCGTTTCACGACCCCCCGGGGATGCATGTATTGACGCACTTTGGAAGGGATATTTTGAAATCTGAAACATTTCAACTTCCATCAAATTATGGTCAAGTGACTTTCACCACGGGAATAATAAACAATTGTCATGTTCCCCTTTCATTGGAATATTCGGTTGAGAAGTTTCGTTAATATTTCTTTCATTGTCGATTCATTTTAATATGCAATTCCTAAGCGAATGCTACAGCTTTTATTCGCGAAAAAGAACCAAAGGGTGATTTTGCGTGGTTCGCACAAGCTTGAAAAATGCAACAATCAATGAATAATGGAGCTTTTGGAAAACAACATTTACTATTAGTAAATTACTAACAAATCCAGAGGTATTTATTTCATACTCTCTGGGTTTATTGTTACTTCAAGGGATCCTTTTTTGAATGATGTAGAATTACACCGTTCGACGCGGCGCGGGGTTGGTAAACATTCCCAACCCCCTTACGACCCCACTCAATATCAAACGTGTTTGCAAACTGCGGTTGTCAAACCTGGTAAACGTTGGACGTTGCCCACACCCTTTCACACCTGGCGTTGATCTTCTGTACAAAAAGCTCCAGTTTCAAACAGTGCCAAAAAAGAGACTTTAGAGGCCGAACACGAGGTCCTTGTGAGTTCCAACAGTAGATGGGCACGTCGTCCATCCCAATTCGATAGAGCGTAACGGTACCGTGATTTTTTCAACCAACGTATCCCTTGCGCGACGCACAGTGGGGCCAAAGTGCCCAAAACGTGGCGGAAATTCAAAAATTGTAAATCTCATCTAGTCGATTGATTTTTTGTGGATGTGTTACTCCACATGTATGTGAACACGGAACAATAATTGATTTAGACTTTTATAGGAAGGAGAAGGTCTGGAGAGACGATGGAAGTTGGGGTTTAGGCATTTTTGCAAGAATTGGAGTTTCAGTTTTTTCGTTCGTGTGTAATAGAAAATGAATAAAACAACGCCTGAACCTCATTCATACTACTGTACTACGACTGGAAAATTTGCTTTCACAATGTTGGTTTATTATCTTCGATAATGAACCATTGGAATCGCCCAAAGAAAAAATTTTTTTAACCCCCCCTCAAAATTTGTTGGTTTACGTTTCAAGATACGTAGATTCAGAAAATCGAATAAAAAAAAATCCGTCCGTCCGCCGTACGCCGTACGCCGTCCGCCGTCCGCCGTACGCCGTCCGCGCCACTTTGCCCAGTTAGCGTTGAGTTAAAATTACGAAATTTTTTTTATGGGTTTCGACCAACCCCACAATGGTCCTCGAAACTTTTCATAACCCTAGGTCAAGGGGAAGGGGTTCAAAGCGAATTTTGAAATTTTGAAAATTTCATATCTCGAAAAATTCATATAGAACGGTATGTTTTTTATTTCATATTTAGATAGAGTTTGTTCCGTAGAATTTTTTAAGACCATCCGCAGCTCTGTACGACCAGCCGTTCGTTCACAATGACGGCTCAAAGATTGTGCCTCACAACACGATCGTGACTCAAACTGTTGAATACAGGTCCATTTTCATACTAACAAGCTCTTTGGAACATCATATGGCTTAAGTGATGTCGAGTTTGTTGTTCTGAGGTGCGTTTCGTGCTACGGAAATGAAGGTATTTTCGAATGTATGTTGGTAGGTACTTCTTTTATAGAAAAATTATTACCGACGTAGTATTAAAAACCCCAGAATTATATCGTATTAATTAATCATATTTAATAATAAATACGAATGATTAATACCTAACAATAAATTATAATAATTTTCACTAGGTACTTGATAAAATTATTAATAATTAGTGATAATTCATAATAATAATTAATCTAACATTTAGGATCTAGACATTTAGACCTAGTGATCTAGACAGAAGGGTGATCTGTACAAAGAAGATAATGAACCGTTGTGTCAAGAATTTGCAGAGTTTTTTGGTTTATTATCTTCGATAATGAACCATTGGAATCGCCCAAAGAAAAAATTTTTTTAACCCCCCCTCAAAATTTGTTGGTTTACGTTTCAAGATACGTAGATTCAGAAAATCGAATTAAAAAAAATCCGTCCGTCCGCCGTACGCCGTACGCCGTCCGCCGTCCGCCGTACGCCGTCCGCGCCACTTTGCCCAGTTAGCATTGAGTTAAAATTACGAAATTTTTTTTATGGGTTTCGACCAACCCCACAATGGTCCTCGAAACTTTTCATAACCCTAGGTCAAGGGGAAGGGGTTCAAAACGAATTTTGAAATTTTGAAAATCTCATATCTCGAAAAATTCATATCGAACGGTATGTTTTTTATTTCATATTTAGATAGAGTTTGTTCCGTAGAATTTTTTAAGACCATCCGCAGCTCTGTACGACCAGCCGTTCGTTCACAATGACGGCTCAAAGATTGTGCCTCACAACACGATCATGAATCAAACTTTTGAAATACAGGTCCATTTTCATACTAACAAGCTCTTTGGAACATCATATGGCTTAAGTGATGTCGAGTTTGTTGTTCTGAGGTGTGTTTCGTGCTACGGAAATGAATGTAATTTCGAATGTTTGTTGGTAGGTACTTCTTTTATAGAAAAATTATTACCGACGTAGTATTAAAAACCCCAGAATTATATCGTATTAATTAATCATATTTAATAATAAATACGAATGATTAATACCTAACAATAAATTATAATAATTTTCACTAGGTACTTGATAAAATTATTAATAATTAGTGATAATTGATAATAATAATTAATCTAACATTTAGGATCTAGACATTTAAGTAGACCTAGTGATCTAGACAGAAGGGTGATCTGTACAAAGAAGATAATGAACCGTTGTGTCAAGAATTTTTTCGTTCTCACGAAGTATTTGAGTCGACAATTGCTCTTCTTGAAGGTCCATTCGAACTCAAATAAACACCTCGAGTCGATATGAAGTCAACTTTTTTTCGTTTTCACGAAGTATTTGAGTCGAAAATTGCTCTTCTTGAAGGTCCATTCGAACTCAAATAAACACCTCGAGTCGATATGAAGTCAACTATTTTTCGTTTTCACGAAGTATTTGAGTCGACAATTGCTCTTCTTGAAGGTCCATTCGAACTCAAATAAACACCTCGAGTCGATATGAAGTCAACTTTTTTTCGTTTTTACGAAGTATTTGAGTCGAAAATGGCTCTTCTTGAAGGTCCATTCGAACTCAAATAAACACCTCGAGTCGATATGAAGTCAACTTTTTTTCGTTTTCACGAAGTATTTGAGTCGACAATTGCTCTTCTCGAAGGTCCATTCGAACTCAAATAAACACCTCGAGTCGATATGAAGTCAACTTTTTTTCGTTTTCACGAAGTATTTGAGTCGACAATTGCTCTTCTTGAAGGTCCATTCGAACTCAAATAAACACCTCGAGTCGATATGAAGTCAACTTTTTTTCGTTTTCACGAAGTATTTGAGTCGAAAATTGCTCTTCTTGAAGGTCCATTCGAACTCAAATAAGTACCTCGAGTCGATATGAAGTCAACTTTTTTTCGTTTTCACGAAGTAATTGAGTCGACAATTGCTCTTCTTGAAGGTCCATTCGAACTCAAATAAACACCTCGAGTCGATATGAAGTCAACTTTTTTTCGTTTTCACGAAGTATTTGAGTCGAAAATTGCTCTTCTTGAAGGTCCATTCGAACTCAAATAAACACCTCGAGTCGATATGAAGTCAACTTTTTTTCGTTTTCTTGATGTATTTGAGTCGACGATTGCTCTTCTTGAAGGTCCATTCGAACTCAAATAAACACCTCGAGTCGATATGAAGTCAACTTTTTTTCGTTTTCACGAAGTATTTGAGTCGAAAATTGCTCTTCTCGAAGGTCCATTCGAACTCAAATAAACACCTCGAGTCGATATGAAGTCAACTTTTTTTCGTTTTCACGAAGTATTTGAGTCGACAATTGCTCTACTCGAAGGTCCATTCGAACTCAAATAAACACCTCGAGTCGATATGAAGTCAACTTTTTTTCGTTTTCACGAAGTATTTGAGTCGAAAATTGCTCTTCTTGAAGGTCCATTCGAACTCAAATAAACACCTCGAGTCGATATGAAGTCAACTTTTTTTCGTTTTCACGAAGTATTTGAGTCGACAATTGCTCTTCTTGAACGTCCATTCGAACTCAAATAAACACCTCGAGTCGATATGAAGTCAACTTTTTTTCGTTTTCACGAAGTATTTGAGTCGAAAATTGCTCTTCTTGAAGGTCCATTCGAACTCAAATAAACACCTCGAGTCGATATGAAGTCAACTTTTTTTCGTTTTCACGATGTATTTGAGTCGAAAATTGCTCTTCTTGAAGGTCCATTCGAACTCAAATAAACACCTCGAGTCGATATGAAGTCAACTTCTTTTCGTTTCCACGAAGTATTTGAGTCGAAAATTGCTCTTCTTGAAGGTCCATTCGAACTCAAATAAACACCTCGAGTCGATATGAAGTCAACTTTTTTTCGTTTTCACGATGTATTTGAGTCGTCGATTGCTCTTCTTGAAGGTCCATTCGAACTCAAATAAACACCTCGAGTCGATATGAAGTCAACTTTTTTTCGTTTTCACGAAGTATTTGAGTCGACAATTGCTCTTCTTGAAGGTCCATTCGAACTCAAATAAACACCTCGAGTCGATATGAAGTCAACTTTTTTTCCATTTCACGAACTATTTGAGTCGACAATTGCTCTTCTCGAAGGTCCATTCGAACTCAAATAAACACCTCGAGTCGATATGAAGTCAACTTTTTTTCGTTTTCACGAAGTATTTGAGTCGAAAATTGCTCTTCTTGAAGGTCCATTCGAACTCAAATAAACACCTCGAGTCGATATGAAGTCAACTTTTTTTCGTTTTCACGAAGTATTTGAGTCGACAATTGCTCTTCTCGAAGGTCCATTCGAACTCAAATAAACACCTCGAGTCGATATGAAGTCAACTTTTTTTCGTTTTCACGAAGTATTTGAGTCGAAAATTGCTCTTCTTGAAGGTCCATTCGAACTCAAATAAACACCTCGAGTCGATATGAAGTCAACTTTTTTTCGTTTTCACGAAGTATTTGAGTCGACGATTGCTCTTCTTGAAGGTCCATTCGAACTCAAATAAACACCTCCAGTCGATATGAAGTCAACTTTTTTTCGTTTTCACGAAGTATTTGAGTCGAAAATTGCTCTTCTTGAAGGTCCATTCGAACTCAAATAAACACCTCGAGTCGATATGAAGTCAACTTTTTTTCGTTTTCACGAAGTATTTGAGTCGAAAATTGCTCTACTTGAAGGTCCATTCGAACTCAAATAAACACCTCGAGTCGATATGAAGTCAACTTTTTTTCGTTTTCACGAAGTATTTGAGTCGACGATTGCTCTTCTTGAAGGTCCATTCGAACTCAAATAAACACCTCCAGTCGATATGAAGTCAACTTTTTTTCGTTTTCACGAAGTATTTGAGTCGACGATTGCTCTTCTTGAAGGTCCATTCGAACTCAAATAAACACCTCCAGTCGATATGAAGTCAACTTTTTTTCGTTTTCACGAAGTATTTGAGTCGAAAATTGCTCTTCTTGAAGGTCCATTCGAACTCAAATAAACACCTCGAGTCGATATGAAGTCAACTTTTTTTCGTTTTCACGAAGTATTTGAGTCGAAAATTGCTCTTCTTGAAGGTCCATTCGAACTCAAATAAACACCTCGAGTCGATATGAAGTCAACTTTTTTTCGTTTTCACGATGTATTTGAGTCGACGATTGCTCTTCTTGAAGGTCCATTCGAACTCAAATAAACACCTCGAGTCGATATGAAGTCAACTTTTTTTCGTTTTCACGAAGTATTTGAGTCGAAAATTGCTCTTCTTGAAGGTCCATTCGAACTCAAATAAACACCTCGAGTCGATATGAAGTCAACTTTTTTTCGTTTTCACGAAGTATTTGAGTCGACAATTGCTCTTCTCGAAGGTCCATTCGAACTCAAATAAACACCTCGAGTCGATATGAAGTAAACTTTTTTTCGTTTTCACGAAGTATTTGAGTCGACGATTGCTCTTCTTGAAGGTCCATTCGAACTCAAATAAACACCTCCAGTCGATATGAAGTCAACTTTTTTTCGTTTTCACGAAGTATTTGAGTCGAAAATTGCTCTTCTTGAAGGTCCATTCGAACTCAAATAAACACCTCGAGTCGATATGAAGTCAACTTTTTTTCGTTTTCACGAAGTATTTGAGTCGAAAATTGCTCTTCTTGAAGGTCCATTCGAACTCAAATAAACACCTCGAGTCGATATGAAGTCAACTTTTTTTCGTTTTCACGATGTATTTGAGTCGACGATTGCTCTTCTTGAAGGTCCATTCGAACTCAAATAAACACCTTGAATCGATATGAAGTCAACTTTTTTTCGTTTTCACGAAGTATTTGAGTCGAAAATTGCTCTTCTTGAAGGTCCATTCGAACTCAAATAAACACCTCGAGTCGATATGAAGTCAACTTTTTTTCGTTTTCACGATGTATTTGAGTCGACGATTGCTCTTCTTGAAGGTCCATTCGAACTCAAATAAACACCTCGAGTCGATATGAAGTCAACTTTTTTTCGTTTTCACGAAGTATTTGAGTCGAAAATTGCTCTTCTTGAAGGTCCATTCGAACTCAAATAAACACCTCGAGTCGATATGAAGTCAACTTTTTTTCGTTTTCACGAAGTATTTGAGTCGACAATTGCTCTTCTCGAAGGTCCATTCGAACTCAAATAAACACCTCGAGTCGATATGAAGTAAACTTTTTTTCGTTTTCACGAAGTATTTGAGTCGACGATTGCTCTTCTTGAAGGTCCATTCGAACTCAAATAAACACCTCCAGTCGATATGAAGTCAACTTTTTTTCGTTTTCACGAAGTATTTGAGTCGAAAATTGCTCTTCTTGAAGGTCCATTCGAACTCAAATAAACACCTCGAGTCGATATGAAGTCAACTTTTTTTCGTTTTCACGAAGTATTTGAGTCGAAAATTGCTCTTCTTGAAGGTCCATTCGAACTCAAATAAACACCTCGAGTCGATATGAAGTCAACTTTTTTTCGTTTTCACGAAGTATTTGAGTCGACGATTGCTCTTCTTGAAGGTCCATTCGAACTCAAATAAACACCTCCAGTCGATATGAAGTCAACTTTTTTTCGTTTTCACGAAGTATTTGAGTCGAAAATTGCTCTTCTTGAAGGTCCATTCGAACTCAAATAAACACCTCGAGTCGATATGAAGTCAACTTTTTTTCGTTTTCACGAAGTATTTGAGTCGAAAATTGCTCTTCTTGAAGGTCCATTCGAACTCAAATAAACACCTCGAGTCGATATGAAGTCAACTTTTTTTCGTTTTCACGATGTATTTGAGTCGACGATTGCTCTTCTTGAAGGTCCATTCGAACTCAAATAAACACCTCGAGTCGATATGAAGTCAACTTTTTTTCGTTTTCACGAAGTATTTGAGTCGAAAATTGCTCTTCTTGAAGGTCCATTCGAACTCAAATAAACACCTCGAGTCGATATGAAGTCAACTTTTTTTCGTTTTCACGAAGTATTTGAGTCGACAATTGCTCTTCTCGAAGGTCCATTCGAACTCAAATAAACACCTCGAGTCGATATGAAGTAAACTTTTTTTCGTTTTCACGAAGTATTTGAGTCG
This sequence comes from Stenodema calcarata, assembly GCA_963920205.1. NCBI lineage: Eukaryota > Metazoa > Arthropoda > Insecta > Hemiptera > Miridae > Stenodema > Stenodema calcarata. The sequence goes on along the minus strand of OY986049.1, from coordinate 41,544,814 downwards.
ACGATTGCTCTTCTTGAAGGTCCATTCGAACTCAAATAAACACCTCCAGTCGATATGAAGTCAACTTTTTTTCGTTTTCACGAAGTATTTGAGTCGAAAATTGCTCTTCTTGAAGGTCCATTCGAACTCAAATAAACACCTCGAGTCGATATGAAGTCAACTTTTTTTCGTTTTCACGAAGTATTTGAGTCGAAAATTGCTCTTCTTGAAGGTCCATTCGAACTCAAATAAACACCTCGAGTCGATATGAAGTCAACTTTTTTTCGTTTTCACGATGTATTTGAGTCGACGATTGCTCTTCTTGAAGGTCCATTCGAACTCAAATAAACACCTTGAATCGATATGAAGTCAACTTTTTTTCGTTTTCACGAAGTATTTGAGTCGAAAATTGCTCTTCTTGAAGGTCCATTCGAACTCAAATAAACACCTCGAGTCGATATGAAGTCAACTTTTTTTCGTTTTCACGATGTATTTGAGTCGACGATTGCTCTTCTTGAAGGTCCATTCGAACTCAAATAAACACCTCGAGTCGATATGAAGTCAACTTTTTTTCGTTTTCACGAAGTATTTGAGTCGAAAATTGCTCTTCTTGAAGGTCCATTCGAACTCAAATAAACACCTCGAGTCGATATGAAGTCAACTTTTTTTCGTTTTCACGAAGTATTTGAGTCGACAATTGCTCTTCTCGAAGGTCCATTCGAACTCAAATAAACACCTCGAGTCGATATGAAGTAAACTTTTTTTCGTTTTCACGAAGTATTTGAGTCGACGATTGCTCTTCTTGAAGGTCCATTCGAACTCAAATAAACACCTCCAGTCGATATGAAGTCAACTTTTTTTCGTTTTCACGAAGTATTTGAGTCGAAAATTGCTCTTCTTGAAGGTCCATTCGAACTCAAATAAACACCTCGAGTCGATATGAAGTCAACTTTTTTTCGTTTTCACGAAGTATTTGAGTCGAAAATTGCTCTTCTTGAAGGTCCATTCGAACTCAAATAAACACCTCGAGTCGATATGAAGTCAACTTTTTTTCGTTTTCACGATGTATTTGAGTCGACGATTGCTCTTCTTGAAGGTCCATTCGAACTCAAATAAACACCTTGAGTCGATATGAAGTCAACTTTTTTTCGTTTTCACGAAGTATTTGAGTCGAAAATTGCTCTTCTTGAAGGTCCATTTGAACTCAAATAAACACCTCGAGTCGATATGAAGTCAACTTTTTGGTTTATTATCTTCGATAATGAACCATTGGAATCGCCCAAAGAAAAAATTTTTTTAACCCCCCCTCAAAATTTGTTGGTTTACGTTTCAAGATACGTAGATTCAGAAAATCGAATAAAAAAAAATCCGTCCGTCCGCCGTACGCCGTCCGCCGTACGCCGTCCGCGCCACTTTGCCCAGTTAGCGTTGAGTTAAAATTACGAAATTTTTTTTATGGGTTTCGACCAACCCCACAATGGTCCTCGAAACTTTTCATAACCCTAGGTCAAGGGGAAGGGGTTCAAAGCGAATTTTGAAATTTTGAAAATTTCATATCTCGAAAAATTCATATAGAACGGTATGTTTTTTATTTCATATTTAGATAGAGTTTGTTCCGTAGAATTTTTTAAGACCATCCGCAGCTCTGTACGACCAGTCACAATGACGGCTCAAAGTTTGTACTCCATTTTCATACTAACAAGCTCTTTGGAACATCATATGGCTTATGTGATGTCGAGTTTGTTGTTCTGAGGTGCGTTTCGTGCTACGGAAATGAAGGTATTTTCGAATGTATGTTGGTAGGTACTTCTTTTATAGAAAAATTATTACCGACGTAGTATTAAAAACCCCAGAATTATATCGTATTAATTAATCATATTTAATAATAAATACGAATGATTAATACCTAACAATAAATTATAATAATTTTCACTAGGTACTTGATAAAATTATTAATAATTAGTGATAATTCATAATAATAATTAATCTAACATTTAGGATCTAGACATTTAGACCTAGTGATCTAGACAGAAGGGTGATCTGTACAAAGAAGATAATGAACCGTTGTGTCAAGAATTTGCAGAGTTTTTTTTCGTTCATTTCCAATTTTTGATAACTCTTGTAGACCTTTTAAGCAGTGAAATTGGAAACAGCTGTCGAAATAGTAAGTGATTACTAAGGTCGGATTCCAATTGGGGGGTGTTCTGTGCGTTCCCTAGAATACGAGTTAAAAAAAAAAAAAAAAAAAAAAAAAAAAACCGTGCGCAAACGGGCGCAAATTGATAATTTTTATGTTTTTGACGTGAAATTTTTGAATTTCCGCTGTGTTTTGAGCAGTTTGGCCCCACTGTGCGCCGTACGGCGGACGACGGATTTTGTTTCTTCGATTTTCCGAATCTACGTATCTTGAAACGTAAACCAACAAATTTTGAGGGGGGATTTTAAAAAATAATTTTTTTTTGATCGATTCCAATGGTTCATTATTGAAGATAATAAACCAAAAACAGAGGGAAATGCAAAATAGAACGATAACGAACTTAATTTTCGCACTTTGCTATGATATACACACCCATTCAAACCTCCACCAACTCAGATACCATAAAATTTATTTAATAATTTCCGCCACGTTTTGACCACTTTGGCCCCAGTGGGCGAACCGAGAACCTGGACGATTGTGCCAACCGCGCACAACCGTGTACCTTATTTATTTATCCTAATTCACTCTGTTCAAGACTCTGTTTGAACACTTTTTCAAATTATCTAGATCACAAATTGCCATTCAATTTTATTTGTCACGTAAGTATGTTTATTCTATTCAGTTCCTTTCTCTGCTCAACTATCGTATACCTAATAAAATTTCTATGTTCATGGTACTTATTCGTGGCTCTACTTTCTTAACCTTTTGAACTCACCCCATTTGGCCCATATAATAATGGAGAGGTGAGCGGTTCGTACAAACTTCGCTGATATTACGTAATTAAATTTTGTGAAGGTTATGAGTTTAGTAAATCCTGTGAGATGTCAACAGACCCTCTTGGTACCCTTAAAATCCTGTTGGTTTGTGGAACTCATAAATTTCAAAATGAGTTGCTGCTAGGTAGGTAGGTCGGTAGGTAATGTAGGTAAGCGGTCGAAGAGAATATTATTTCCCCTTCAAGAGTCTCTAGCGATTATGTCCGCAGAACATAGAGGTATTTCTGGTCCCACCACAGGGTGCTGGATATCTACATCCAGTGGCAGTTTCAAGAAGTTAAGCAAGTATTCCATACAATAACGATTTTAATATTATTATAGCATTTGAAAAAGTAGGAACCAGTGATGAATTACCTTTTCAAAATGAATCGAGGCCTCACTTCCTCAACTTTCTTCTTGTTTTGAAGGCCTCTTAAAACATAGCGACGATATAAACGCTCGTTTTCCTCCCCTGCAAATTCAAATCTTCTAACCTCGACTGCCTTGTTCTCCGCCTTCCAAAACTTCGCGTAGTCGTGAGCCAAAAGTAAGTACATGTTAACTTTCTGTAATCAGAATGTGGAACAATTGTATAAAGTTCCAGGTTGATACGGTTCAGATCACGGAATCTAAACTCAAACTTAGTTAACCGAAGTTTGGAATTATTAATTTTCAACAACGGGAACTTATGGTATATTACCTTCTGTACAGATCACCCCTTTGTCTAGATCACTACACAATATCTTCACACATCTTTGTTCACAATATCTTTGTGAGTCCCATAACTATACAAAATAATTGGAGTAATGGGCTAAAGTAATGTTAGAATAGGTTACTATGTCGTCATCTCCGGATGTCGTAGTGATGGGGGAGGGTGAACAAGCTCAGTGATGGCTTATCATTTATTTATATAAATAAATGAAAAATCTACCTGTTTATTGATGATGAACTATTTACAATTAACTTGTACTAATATAATTCTGGGCCATATTATAAAGGTCTGTGCGAAATTTTAAGTCGATTGGTCCTGTTACCCAGGCTCGTGCAAGTGGCCAAGATAAGCATACAAGTTCTGTTTCTTCTTTCTGCAACTTTTTAGGGTTGAGATAATGGGTTATCCGTGCTAAATTTCAAGTCAATCGGTGAAGGAGCATCGTAGCTGTAGCCTTGCCTAACTGAATAAGAAGAAAAATGGTCAGAGTTAAGAACCGGGTTTTTGAAGTCATGATGAACCGACTTGAAACTTGAAGGGCTTGCTATTATCCACACCAAAAACTCATGATGATCGGTCAAAAAGGAGCTGAGATATGGATACCTAACAGTGTAACAGTAGAAAACCACGTTAGTTGCAAAATCAAAATTTTACTGGAAACAAATAAAAAAATTTCCTGAAGCTTTTTCAGGTCAGCTTGTTCAGATAATGAGTCACGATAAACTAGTTTTGGTTGAAATTTCACCAAATTCCAGTTGAAATAATTGAGTTTAAAAATTCAATTAATGTCGCTTTGAACCCTTAGTACTATGAACGTGCGAATAACCGTAAAAAGCCACTCTTAATTAAATGGTCTTAATTAAAAGATTCTCAGAATTGAACTCTATTCAACTGTACCGTTGAAATTTTAGTGTAAAATTACTGTAAAATTTTAGTGGTACAAAATTACAAAATTCATTTTGAATCCCATTCTATTGACCTAGGATTGCGATGTTTCAAGGATCATCCTCTGGCTGGCCCGATCCCGTAACCCGAATACGGTCGCGTAAGAAGGGCGATTTTGGTTTATTACCTTCAATAATGTTATTAAGCTCCGTTAGGGTCGGGAATGGTTATGGGTGCTCTTCATAAAAGAAAGTCATCGGGAATGCGAGCAACATTTCCAATAGTGAACCTTCGGAATTCAGAACCTCCCTCCATCGAAATCCGTTTGTGAAGTCTCAAGGTGGGTGGAACCCCAATATCGAATTTAATCGAAAATATCGAATTTATTATTTATTAATGAGGTGTAACTTGTCAGACTGTTTCATTTTGGGAATTTATGGGTAATCCCCCAAACTCTCCATGAAATTGTGTTGCAGTAATCCATCTAGCGTTGGCCAGTAGGCAGTAGGATTGCAGAACCAGTTGTCCCGGATTTCCGTCCGGAATTGGTTAGAAGCATATGAGCATAGGTATGAGAACCTAGCTTACGAGACTAATGAGAAAGACGAACTTTCTTCGTGTTGGAATAAAGGAGTACATACATAGTCAGTATAATACTTGGTCAGTACCCTTTTTCTTACGTCTTTGTTATAACTTGGTGAGAAGGGCACATATTTCTGGAAGTTCGAGGATCTAATGTTGTCTTTTGGCTTTATGAGAGTCGCAGGCTCCCACCTCTGTGTCGACCTCTTTCGCATAGTTCGACCTCCAGTCAGCACCTGATAGAAAACTACAGGGAACCACAATAAAGTACAACGTAGAACACCGTAGTGCAATTAGAAACTGCTGATTTGAATGTGCAACCAAATAAACCGAGAGCCGATGAACCTACGATTTGAATTTTGGGGTACATTGCAAATACAGAACTACATAGTACAGTAACTGGGGACCGCGTATCGATGTGAGTTCTGTTGGCATGGAAGTCTCCAAGTGTTGTCAAATACAAACTTCCACGTAAGTCAAACCCGAACCAACTCTTCGATCTACCGCGTATGTTTACTTCACATATTTCCTAAAATAATTAATTATAGTAACTCCAGGAAATTTCACCTCCCCACGAAACCCACCACAATCCTGTGTAATTGTACACTCCCGCAAACCCCTCGACCTTCACTCTTCCATTTTACTCTTCCACAATAATCCGAACGGCGGAAATCAGATTTAAATAATTTATTTGTATTATCAGTTAAAATTCATGTCAAAGGTCAGAATATACTTCCCAACTGACGGAATAAAAATGTCCTTAATGTCTATGCTGTTCGGCAGAGGTCTTGAACTCATGATACAAATGGAAGACGATTGCGTTTAATATTTTAATTAAGGAAGTAAAAAACGATAAATCATTATTCTCAGTAACATTATTCAATTTTAAATTGTAGTTGCAATATTGAAGGATTTGGAGCTAAACTCTAATAAAAAATATAGCTAATTACACATTTATACACAGTTACCTACAACTACTTACCTTGATGGTTGATTTGAATCACGAATCGAAAACAAATCTCAGATCCCCCAGGAAATGTTTGAAAAACAGGGTAGGTACTAAATAGAGGGTTCTAAACTGTTGTTAACGCTTTTCAAAATAAAAAAACTTCTTTTTTCAAAGAAATCATTTTCAAATTCATGATTTTTCGATATTTTTTTCAATGGCAACCTTCTTGGCTACGCCACTGGTAGTGGTTTTACTAGTATTGCAAACTTGTCAAAAGCTGCTGAAAAACACCATTGTAGCAATTCATGCATAGTTTCCATTGTTGCTTAATTAAAATTCCTTAGTAAATTTTCTTTAGTAAAAAAGGGAGATTATGACATAATAAAGGGGATTACCTCGATTTATTGAATTTCTTGAAAGATCAATGGAAGATCATTTGAAAACGGCGATGATTTTTAAAGGGACCTCCCCTGACGTCCAAAAAGATCTTAGCTGTAGCTTAGGTCGTTCTAGATGACATTAAATCTGTTATAGCTAAGTCCGAATTTATCCCAATATTTTTAGATGAAGACATTAGTAATCTGTCCCAACTCTCAACAGCCGTCAGATATCTTGATCAATGTGGTAGTCCCCAAGAAACGTTTTTATGTTTCACAGATGTCAGTTCTGACCGTTCAGCAAGACTTAGTGCTCTATTCGATCATGACATGACACATTGTGTGCACCATTAGGAATTCTTTTTCTCTTGAAAATAAATTGGTAGGCCAAACGTATGACGGAGCAGCGGGTTGGTGTCAGGCCATTTGATAGGATTACAGTCAAGAGTTTTAGAAAAATATCCTGAGGCTTTATTTGTCCACTGTTACGCTCACTTCCTAAACTTGGTGTTACTACAAACTACCAGTTGTATTAAAGAGATTGTTTCCCAAACTTTAAATGGATTGATTTCTTTTTCTTTTTCTTTTTTTTTCACGTTCTACGAGGCAAAATCTTTTACTTAATTTTATTGAAAAAAGCTCCCCTCTTCACCTCACACTAGAAGGAAATTCACCTCAAGCACTGTGGATTGTTTGATGAGTTTTTCAACCATATTGTTGAAAACTCCGATCAATGGAAAACCGATGATGTGAACAAAGCGATAAAATAGGGTTGGCTTCCCACTTGCTGAAATTTGAAACGGTTTTTCTACTGAAAATATTTCTCAAATATTCTTACACTCTAATTTGTTGTAGGTACAACGTCCTTCAGATTTTTCACTTCGACAATACATTTTGTAAAAAAAATTCATTCTTGTGGTTTTGAAAGACATGCGAACTGAAGGTTTTCCCCCAATTTGGCTCAAGCTTACTGAGTTCTCTGATGATAATTTAAGTTCATCAAATAAAGAGCGCCGAGATAACTTAGATACGTATAACAAACGGATTTTCAATGAAATTCTAGATGTAACTATCGTACAAATTTCTCAAAGATGTGCAAATTTTAAAGCTCTCAGTTTTGTCTCTCTCCTGGACAACGGAAAATTTGGAAACATCCTGAATAATTTTCCTGAATAATTTTCCTATAATAAGAGGCGGAGTTTGGTGGTAGGAGGGGGTTCTTGTTTTGTATCTTGCTGAAATGCCGTGAGTGTAATCTGAAGTTTTTCGATTAGCGAAACTCACTTTGACTATTCCGAGTTGTAGAGCAATAATTTTCAGCTCTGAATTGCATGAACACATATTTGAGGTCCCCGCAGGATAGAGCATAGCATAGAGCGTAGCATAGAGCATAACATAGCATAGAAATAACGGCCTGAAATGTCCTAAATATTCTAAGTCGAAAAAGCAACAAAAGTTGGGAATTTTGAAAAATGTTCACTTCAAAATTTTGATTAGATGGGATAATACAAGCAGGACTGTTCTCTACTTGAGAGAAATCAAACTTTTTGAACTTTACTTGGGAGAAATCTCCTTTGAACTTTCCAAAAAACCCCGGATTTCAGAGTATGGGAACTCCAAGTTAAGCGTGTTGGGAAATCCCAACCTTTTCCTGGTTCTTTCCTTTTTCTTCTCCCATTCTTTTCTCTCATTTTTATTTGTCATTCAGGCTGATGAATTAAACAAATTAAACGAAATTGCAAAAAAAAGTTAATTTTTTTATCGTACGATTATGGTTTATTATCCTTGATAATGAAACATTATAATTTAGTTTTAATCCCCCTCGCACTCCCACGATTAGGAACAACGACGTTCTGGCACAACTAGACAGCAAAAACAAAATGTAATGTGAAAATTTGACACGCAGATAAATTTATTAATTTTATGAACATTATTAAATTATATTAAACATATTACGAACAATCAATTAATGTATATGAACTATGAACACTACTTGGTGATAATATAGTTATATAATATAGTTCATTGATATTGTACTTACCACGGCGGTGAACAATAAAGAATTCATTTATTGTGTTTCTTCTCCCAGAAGTCATCACAAGACCTTTCCTTCCTTTGAAGGCTCGGAAGCAAAAGGAGCTCAACGAGTGAACATTTTGATTGTGGAGAAAAGGTCTCCAACGTATTTTACACTTGGAAAACTGGAGTGCTCAGAGAGAAAAATACCCTCATCTAAATCCATTCTGTTTTCCTCCTTCGCATACAAGTATCCCCTTCTTTTCAGAAGTTTCTGCTCTCACAGAAGGGGATTGTGACGGTTCCAGAGGTTTTTATTGAACCACTCAAGTTGGCGCGGATCTGCTGACATAGGTTCATTATTCCTTCCGAGCTTGGCGGTAATGTTCCTTCGTAGAAGAGCCTCGGGGCCTACCTTCATATTCTTCTCCTCACCTCTGTCAGGAAACAGTGAACTAAACTGAATGGAAGCCAAGATGACCACGACATTGTCACAACGTTAAATTTGTGATGGCTACATGAGCAGGGGTTGTGACTTGATGCTATCTTGGTAAACAATGTACAATGTTTTGCTCTCCAAAACAATGTACAGGGAAGCGATGATTATTTGAGTTTTTCTCTTGACGAAAAATTACGACCCGAACCCTTGTTATAGGTGGGGGATATGAAGAGGTTTTTCGTATTTACACTCCTTTTCATTTCGTATTTTTCCACTCTCTCTCTGACTCGTATTGATTCTTCAAAGTGGAGAATTGAGAAGGAAAATTTCCTTCTCAATTTAATATGAATTAATCCCAACAAAATTAACATTATGAATTGATGGCGAACGGAAAAACGCTATATTATCTTCCATAAAGGTTTATCACCTTCTGTCTTTTTGACATACATGAGAGCCACATGACGATACGAAATAACAGGGAAAATGAGCTAAAAATGTGTGACCAAATGGTCATAACCGAGTGGAAGACGGTATCTAGCTAATAAGTTTTCTCAATAAAATGCCTAACAAAAAATATAAACATTAAAATTAACTATAAAAGATTTACTATTTATTCATAATTCTGGGATTTTTACTTGTACATACCAAAAAATATTCTTAATAACCTTAATAACACAAAACGTATCTTGGAATAAGAAACTCGATATCACACCATGTAGGTAGGTACTGTTACTATCAGCTATCCCTCAGTATGTCCCTCCGGTCGTACAAATCTCTGGGTGGTCATTAAAAAAAATTCAAATTTTGAAATCCCCGATATGTTGGTAATATAAAACGCTGTTTTTCAAACCCTCTTATTGAACTAGTGACGCGTACGGCGTAGGGCGGACGGTATGGCGGTTTTCTTATTTTTCTTGGTTGATCCCAATGGATCATTATTGAAGATACTAAATCAAAATTATTGTCTCCTTATTAGTTGAAGTGAAATTAATGCGGGAAAAACATAGAGAGACCTGACTGGCCGCAACTGGCTTTCAGCCTTTTAAACTCAATGAATTTCGGTCAAACACTTCCATAGCTGCATTAAGGATAGAGCTGCATAGAGGAATTAAGGGACCGCCGCAGTTAACCCTACAGTCAGTTAACACTCAGTGACAATCACCAGTCGCCGTTATACGTGGTTGAAAAATACATGAGTGGCTAATGGCTAAGTTTCAGTAAAACGACCTTCATAAAAAAAAAAGTTTGTCGAGGCTTTTTCCATGAGACACTAATTTTCGCCTCACCCCGCAGTAAAGGAGTCAACGAAAATCAATAGTCGATAGTTCGTGCTTTGCTCTTGCCATCAACCAGCATGGAATATATTTTATAAATTAGGAAAAATATAGGGGAAAATAACCAGAAATGAGACATAATAATATTATGTCAAATTCTCCATTTATCCATTTCTTAGAAAAACATGGAGTCATGGTTTTTGGGCACTGTATTTTCATGGACATATAGTTAGGACATTTCGGGCCGTGAGTTCTATGTTATGCCCTCTGCTATGCTTTGCTCTATGCTATGATTTGCTCTATGCTATGCTCTATGCTTTGCTGTATCCAATACTCTATGCTGTGCTTTATGCTATTATCTATGACATGCTCTATGCTATGCTCTATGCTATGCTCTACGCTCCATGCTCTATACTACGCTCTATGCTCTATGCTATGCTCTATTTTATTTTTTCTAAATTTTGGAAGACAGCGGTGGTCAATTTGTACGGCTGCTGTGAAAATTTCATCTTCATTCTTTCTCGTTTACTTCTTTTTTTATCGCCTTTATCCCTCCAAAGGTTTTGATGGCAGAGAACGCATGTTTTAGTTTTATTTTAGAAGACAAATTATCGAGGAGTAGGATTTATTTTTAAATTAGCCATTCCCAAGCCTGGGTTGCGAAAGGGCGAGGAAAAATAAATCACATGGCCTAACAATATCATTTAGATATCTACCCACCTGCCTAAAACTCACCTAACTAAAAGTAAAATGATCAAGACCCAGGGTAAAGTGATTTTTCTTACAAACGACCATGTTTCAGGCAGTAATCCCGGTTTAACCAAGTCCAATAAAAAAAAAAAAAAAAAAAAAAAAACTAATATCACCACGCGATTCAGTGTCGAAAAATAATGAAATTTCATTTGCCACACTGGTGGCTTTCCGTCTTAGCGAAATTACGCACAAACGCGGTTAGTCCAACTTTTGGCGCTTCTGAATGCTCCTTCTCGAAGTAAAAAGTTCATGACATTTGACGAAGAATCCGAATGTGCAATGAAAAAGGGGGGGGTTTCTCTTTGAAAAAACAAAGTTGGCATGCGTATCATTTGGCGCATGCGCGGCATACGAAAATGTGATCGTTGAATTTTTTGTGAAAATATGAGTTTTTCGCTATCTCTCGAAATATAGAAATAAACAGGGTGGGACGTTAATTAACCACACCGTATACTTAATATAATTATTGACCATCACCGAGGTAGTGTACTAAGCAACATAGTATATTATACCGAATTTGGAGGACTTGGATTATACTGACTTAGTCAGCTTGGATAAATTTTAAAATAATGGATTCTTAGTTTGTACTATAACTTCAAGTACCTGGCTCTAATAAATATTCCGTATTTATCTTAATTGGATATTACTTGAAGACATCACAGACACACATTTTTGGACGTTTTGAGAAGCTCGCATTCCAGCATCATTGAATACAAACGCGGAGGGTTTCAGAGTCTTACTACATTATTATCCAATCATAAGAAAAAACTCGTTGGTAACATGTCTTTCTGTTTGAAATTTCAAATTCTTATTAGAAGAGGTTGACCTTCATTTCTTCCTGAGTATATATTGTGGCTATGATACGGCCACTCTTCCAATTCAAAGAGTGCATTGTCAGTTACATTATTCATCGGCGGGACGCTTTGTCCATTCGAATGAACATTTAGTTGGATATTGATGTGCATTAACTCGGAGTCTTCGTAATACAGAATTATACATTTCAACACCAGGCCGAAACAGATTTTCTTGGCGGCAGTTGCTGACGAAACCAGAGAGTGCCGTCGCGTGGGGATTTGTTGTGATCTCTCAAATCTTTAATGAGTGGGAGTGACAAAGAAATCCCGTTTGTCGGCTGTTGGGCACAGAACTAGAGTCGGCCGTTTTGAGGCGTGAAAGTTTGTAACCTCTCCAAACCCAGGATTACCTCACACTCCTGAGTTCCCAGATCGGTGTCAAGTTCACTGGATCATCTTCGCTACTCTTACGGCGTCTTCCCGGGTAGATAACCGAGTATCGTGTTCTATTAGCATTTTACAGTGCTATCAATTATTGAGCGCTATAAAAATATTATTGTAGCCATGATGGTGGAAACTACTTCCAGCACATGGAGCACCTGGGTTTCTAGTATTAGCCTTCCGCATACCTACCGTTCAATAGCAGAGATAGCTTTCAAGACTCGCAAAATATGGTATCGTGAAAAAATACAATAGCACAGAAAAAATGGTTCTATGGTCCCTGTTCAACTCTGGAACCAGTTTGATAGTGATCGACGATTTCATTTGCCTACAAATCTCAGTAAATACCACCAAAATAATGTTAAAAATTACCTTCTACTGTAGCCAGGAAAAAGTAGCTTAATGTGTTGTTTGAATCAGGTTCTCTCACGTTTTATAATGGCCTGGTATTGTACGATTTGATTCACACATTTTTTTTTCGGAGTTTCCTTTGTTGTTAACGAACGGCTGGTCATTTACTGGAACAAAAACTCACAATCTTTCACCTCATTGCTCCAATTATTTCGTATTTTGGATACCAACCGGTGGATTTGATTTCAAGCCAAAACATTATTACAAACATATTAAAACATAATATGCATATTATACTCCGTTTACACCAGCAGCTCTATCAGCTTTCACGGACTTCACAAAACTTCTAATTTCCTTGAAAGTGAGTGTCTGAGCCCAGGGAACTGGCGCCTGGAATTCATTCGATTCCGATTCAACGGATTCTGCGGTTTCGTACCCGCCGTTAATTTGATCAAGGGCTTGGGAGAAATGCTACATCTGAGCACTAGTCAAGTTTCATTGCTCATCAAACTCCCATTAGTTACACGATGCGTTAGGGGATTTAATCTGCAGATAATTTTTGATCTCGTTGATTGATCGGATAAAAAAATCCACAGTGATGCAGCATGGCTGTAAGAGCGAATTTCTGAAGAAACAACTGGTTTTGTGTAAAATGTCTCCATTCTACTGGGTGTATAACAAAATTTAATGTTGTCTCCACTTTTTGTCTCCACATTTAATGTTGTCTCCACTGTTTGCCGAGTAACACCTCAGTTTATAGATTTATATAAGATCTTCAGCTCCAGTTTGAGAACGGAATATGATATAGCAATTCTGATTTCATCCTCGTGCTCAGTAATTTAGTAATTTAGTAATTAATTCGTTATTTCCCTCCATGAATGCAAAAGATAGGAAGTAGGTACATTTAAGTATTATAGATTATTTTTTTTAAACCTATCAGCGGTCAAATACTTGCACCTTTAAACCTTAAAATAGTGACTTATTACTTGAATTATTAATTACTAGATAGTCAACACACGTTCAGTCTTAAAAAGCTAGTGGAGCTTCAAACTCAATCTAAAAGTAAACGTTCTAGAAATTAAAAGTGATTATTTACATCACGTTGTATAAAAATATATCGACATTTAAATATCAATACAAAATATTTTTTAAATTAAAACACACTGAAAAGAATAGATGCCATACTTTCATATATTTGAAAGCTAAAATTTAGTACATTGTATTTTAATATAAATAAATATAATATTTAATATTGTATTGTTGTTGTCACTACTTTCTCCGTCTATTGCTTCTTAAGTATGAGGGAAGACATCTCTCATGGTATATAAAAATCTCCATCATAATAATTATTATTGTCTTTACCGTCATTCTCCATCCCTCAATGAAACAGGGGTGGACGGAGAATGACGGGAACACATGGATTTTCCTGTATATCTTAACTTAACTTTAACAAATTCTCTATTGTTTGGAGTGAAATTGAAACTATTCAATGAACTCTTTCACAACAAAACGAAGAATAAAATTTGTTTCCACCACTTACCGTGAAAATTTGAAATAGTAATAATTAGTAATTATTAATACTCATAGTAATTATTAATACAACATGTGATAAAAGACGATTATAGACGAGGTCTAGGTTGATTCACAGGAGGGGGGGGGGGATAATTTAGGTACCTCATTATCTTACTTTTGAGAGCCACATACTTTAAACCCACTCTGAACTTCCTGACATTCCAATAGGACACGTTCTATAGTCTAAAATTCTTACAGCCTGTGATCTTCATTACAGTCAACTCAGCCTGTCATGATATATTTATAATACTGATATTGAGCAGTGCTCTTGTCTCTCTCGAACACATCAAAACCATGCATCACTTCCAATCATCGAAGTTAGAGTACCTACCCCTGAAATTTCCTTCGAAAATTCCAACCTTCACTTCTCTACTCGGTTCGACTCCCGATACTCTAATAGCCCTGAACCCAATGTTGGAATACTCTCCTAGAATTCACCAAGTTTCTCTCCTTGCCGTATTTCCCTTTTATAACTTCCTCGCTGAGTATAATTTTCAATATTCCGATTGTTCGGCTCCGCCTCTCACCTTTACGTCAGTTCATTGAGGTCCTGGCGGAGTTAGTTACCAGTTAGATCGTTAGTTCCCAAATATAATCCATTCCTCCACACATTAGCATATAACAACTTGTTCATTCGACTCTAATAGTCAGTCTCCCAATTTAGATCGACACGTTCATGTTCCAATAACAATAATTAAGTGATAGGATAAACAACAAGTTCTAGATCTAAGATATTAACGTTCTTTTAGCCTCACCTGGCGGTCAATTCTATAAACTAGTTCCCCGATCCATTTAGTCATCTACAAGTCATCCTGCGTGATGAGATACTAGAAATATCATGTACATGGCTGGATGAACAATTTTATCATTCAGCCATGTACATGATCCACCTATCTATGATCCACTTCGAGGGTCTCACGGCCACACCCCACATCGTCACTTTTGGCCAAAATGAGTTATGCATACCATTCGAAGCGTCTTCCCCCGGAGGATCGATCTAACTAAGTATAAGTTAGGTACCTAAGTTAGGTAACACTAAATCTCACGATTTGTTTTACTGAATTACTCAGTAAACATAGTCATTGGCAGATGGTTTTTTGCTCTGCTGAAAAGTCGCCCAAATGACGATGTGGGAAGTTGCCGTGAGACCCTCGATTTGTTCTGTTCTGTTCTGCCAGTCCTAGGATTCTGTTCCTGTTCAGTTCTGTTCTGTTCAGTCCTGTTCTGTTCTGCCAGGATGGGATATCGAGAGAAAAGTTTCGATATTGACATCAAATGATATATCGAATATGAATATCGATATAATATCGATATCCGATATTATCAGCCAATAATATCGAAAAATTAGTTTCACAGTAGGTCATTCTTTCTCAAATAGAATAATCTTCTATTTTATGGAAAGTCTCTGGGGCACCTTAGACCATCTTACTGATCAGAGATAAAACATTAACTCTTTGTCCACTGCTATACGTGAGGTAAAAAAGCTATAACGACTTCTCATTCGCCAACAAGTGTAGAAAGCTCAGATTCAGAATCTGGAGAACTTGCGTCAGCATCGAGATCGCTTTTTGGCGAGCACGCAAAAATGGTCCAGAAAACTTGGAAAGTACGCAGTTCCTTTACTGTTGTTCCTTTACTGGCGATATTTTTCTGCGATCTCTACCGGAACCAGACACTAAAAAGTGTCCTCTGTCATTTTGGTGCAAAGCTTCTGAAACTTATCCAGTTCCAAGTGAAGTGGCCAAACGGTACTTGTCCGCCACATCAACGTCCGTTCCATCATAGAGAATTTTCTCTCAAGCGGGGAAAACAACTTTTTGTGAAGTCAATGCTCCTCATGTTCCACAAAAACCCAAAGATTATTGAAGATAGGCACCAACATGTTCACCAAACGCGGTTCAGAGTGGCAGGAAACGTGGTGAACCCTAGACCGACACTAACAATAATTGTTAGCAATGATTGCTACTAGAAGTCCGCAATATATTATGTTTTTAATACATGGAGCAATTGATTTGACTCTCCGGTCACCACAATCGATATTCTGATATTATCAGGGTAAAAATATCGATATTGAAATATTGGATATCGAAAGAAAATCGATATTCCAATAATATGGATATCGATATCCCATCCCTAAGTCCTGCTTCAAATCTTCTATCGTCCATTTCGCTCCCTCACGTTCTAATGGGGTAGTTTTCTAGTTCATCCGTTCTAATTTATGTTAATAAAAGTTGCCTATATTGTTCATATTTAGTTTCGTCTTATGTTCTTCACCCCACGGAAAAACACTGATGTTCTCAACATTCAATTTAGACAACCGTTCAAGTTTCACCGTGATTCTGAAAACGGTACGCAATGACCTGGAAAGGAAGCGTACAGTTTTGGGAGTCTGAGGTACAGACGGACACAATTATGATCTTTGGAAGTTTTTGGTTGTCTTACCCGTAGACAACGTCAAGCTCCTAGTAAAAAATGCATACCAAGAAGGTTACTAGACGCTGTGTTATTAGCTTGCAACCCCTAAGTTTATCAAGGCCTTCCGTCATTGAGCTTCTTGTCAGCACGACTATCATCGATTCTCATGGCCTTGTGATTACTCTGAGAAAACGGTAGCCACCTCATTTTTACGACACGCCCGTGAAAAAGGTCCGTCTCCGTAGGAGAGCTTGGGAGTTTGAGAGTCGCCTCTCTCACCGGAGTCTGCCTCATTGTTATCAGAAAGTGTCAGATGAGGCAAGAGGCGACGCACCGCCTTGAGTGAGACCTGCAAAGGTTAAGGTATTCCGCTTTGGTAGACCATAGTTTTGAACTACAATACGTGCTTTTGAAAACTGGAGGTCAAAGTTCCCTATAATGAGTGCACGATGGCTCTGAGAGCGAAACGTGACTCAGTGCCCTCAACGTGCGAAACGGTTATGAGGGCTCGTATTTGGTGATTTGTTAACGTATTGGATGAACTTGGTTCTTATTGCCGGCTTTATTCCGTTCCACAACTGGGTTCACTATAAGCTGGCTCCTAATGTATTTTCCGACCTCGTACGTACAGTGGTATTTCTATCGTTCATTCATCCCCTTTCGTAATCCACCGTGAACTGTACTGCCGTTTTAAAGTAAAACCACTTATCTCCGAATTCGTCAAAATTTTTTAATTATCGTATAAACCACTTATCTGGTGGGTTTTCCATCACATTTGGAGGCAGATCTGCCTGAGTTGTTCGAACAACTCATCTGTGATAGTTTGCAAGCAAAACCACTTGTGTTTGTCAATTTCAGCCACTTATCGACATTTTACCTCATCCAATTTACAGGCCAAACCACTTATCAACCGAAATCTGGGACAAGTGGTTTTGAAACGCATTTATAAATGCGTTTATAAGCGTTTTTCCATAGCAAGTGATTTTTCACTTTACACCCAAGTGGTTTCTTTTGCAAATTACTTAACTCGAAACTCGGGACCAGCTGTTTTGTAAACAGATCTTGACTCAATGATATCCAGCTGTGATATCCAGTTTGGAGGCAAAACCACTTGTTTTGCCTCCAAACTGAGTGCTTGAGTTTGCATTGTCGAAGGGGAAGAACAACTTAACTACGATTAATCAGAGCGAATCGATGTTTTCGATATTTAATCAATATCAGCATGATCGATAGGACCTAACGTTAACATCGAGTGGCAATACGAATTCGGGAGTCGAGCAATGAAGGGGCCAACTGAAAAACCTAGAGGCATTTTCTGGACGGCGAAATGTTAGCAGATAGGTGGTTTTTTCTTGAAACGGCAGTGTACCAATAAAAAGAAAGATTTTCATCTTTCTGTCTAAACATTTTTCTGGTACAACATGGAGGTAAACATTCAATATTCTCCCAAAATCAGGACAGTAAAATATCCAGCGGGATCGTCCGATTTTAATACCTCTGGGTTATATGGTGAGTGTTCCAGCTGAAATGCTAGGGCCATTTGAATGTGAGAGTGAATTAAACAGTGAATACGGACGGGGAGGGTTCTCAATGTGTACCTTGAAGCGGGCTGTATAACCAGTTCCTTGAGGTGTGATGCCTAATCGTTTCGACTTGATACGGCCTAAAGTCTACAGCAATTTCTAGCCTTCTCTTCCTTCCGAACCACATGCAGTCACTTCCCCAAACACTGTTTTTATGTCCTTACATTTTTGATCGCCTTCAATATTCTGAGCACTGTTAAATTTTTCTGTTATTTACATAGACAAAAGAACGTATATTACGAGTATTACACTGCCTAGATAATGAAAAACTCTGCAAATTCTTGACACAACGGTTCATTATCTTCTTTGTACAGATCACCCTTCTGTCTAGATCACTAGGTCTAAATGTCTAGATCCTAAATGTTAGATTAATTATTATTATCAATTATCACTATTTATTAACAATTTTATCAAGTAGGTACCTAGTGAAAATTATTATAATTTATTGTTAGGTATTAATAATTCGTATTTATTATTAATAATAATTATTATTAATTATGATTAATTAATACGATATAATTCTGGGGTTTTTAATACTACGTCGGTAATAATTTTTCTATAAAAGAAGTACCTACCAACAAACATTCGAAATTACCTTCATTTCCGTAGCACGAAACGCACCTCAGAACAACAAACTCGACATCACTTAAGCCATATGATGTTCCAAAGAGCTTGTTAGTATGAAAATGGACCTGTATTTCAACAGTTTGATACACGATCGTGTTGTGAGGCACAATCTTTGAGCCCTCATTGTGAACGAACGGCTGGTCGTACAAAGCTGCGGATGGTCTTAAAAAATTCTACGGAACAAACTCTATCTAAATATGAAATAAAAAACATACCGTTCTATATGAATTTTTCGAGATATGAGATTTTCAAATTTTCAAAATTCGTTTTGAACCCCTTCCCCTTGACCTAGGGTTATGAAAAGTTTCGAGGACCATTGTGGGGTTGGTCGAAACCCATAAAAAAAATTTCGTAATTTTAACTCAACGCTAACTGGGCAAAGTGGCGCGGACGGCGGACGGCGTACGGCGTACGGCGTACGGCGGACGGACGGATTTTTTTTTATTCGATTTTCTGAATCTACGTATCTTGAAACGTAAACCAACAAATTTTGAGGGGGGGTTAAAATTTTTTTTTCTTTGGGCGATTCCAATGGTTCATTATCGAAGATAATAAACCAAAACGCAAAAACTCCAAAATTGTCGCAAATGGGGGTTGTACGTAAACTTCCTTAATTAAACCTCGCCATTCTAATGGTCGAGTCGAAATTTCAAAATTCGACCAGGAAGTGGTACCTACCACGCGTGTAAATGAATAAGAGTGAATTCTCAAATAAGCTTGATGTTGGGGGGAAACGCCTCAACTGCATGTTTGTTGAGTAGAAACACCTCAACGCTCAAACACAACAACTATCATGCTTTGCTGGTATTTGTTTAGGAAAAAACCTCATTTCGCTGAAAACTGAGTTGAGGCGTTTTACCTCATCGTTGCCTTCGGATGATAGATTGAGGTGTTTCAAATGGCACTTGGGAGGAGCTTTACGTATGGAATAATGAAAGCGTATACGTGATTTTTGATTGATAAGCCTTGAGGTGTTTTTCATCAAAATCCTTCCACCTCTATTCGTGAAGGTAAAACGCCTCAACTCGATTTGAGGTGTTTTTTAAAACAAACATTCGAAAAACCAGCCAGAAATAATCAATAACCGCCTCAAATGCCGTAAATCGATAGAAAAACAGTTTTTACTAGCTGTCAGGCCCGTCGCTGACGGGCAAAACTCGGGGTGTGTCCATCTACCTCTGTTACCTGTCACGGAATTTAAAAGAAGAAAGGAAAAAAACTCACTGACGAATTTTACTCGAATTATGTTGCCATCTTTCACCAGTTTTGTTCAAGATGAGAGTTGAAGGGTGGTGGACTTGATGACCCACCGTTCATCCTGTCAGGAGATAATCACTCCTCAAGCCAAACGCTACAATGTCATGTTCTTCTATGATAGAAATCACAGCTATTAAAATAGTATCTGGTGCAAGCCTCGTTCATTTTTTCGTGTTGAAAGAAAGGTCTTGAAGGCCTACCATTAGGGACAAGGGTGTCTTTTCTTCGGAGATACATGATGGGCATAAGGTGATATAAACATCGTGCTTACAAATAGGTTACATCGCCTCTGAAGGATGATTGCCAGAAGAGCACTCCGATTCTGACGCAAGATTCTTGCCCCTCGAGGGACGTTCTCCAAATTAATTTGAATTTGAGGATGTTAACTAGAAATTATACCTTTGAAGGAATGGGGATTTAAAAACCAATATAGGTTTTTTTTTTTTATCTGGAAGTCGTCCGGCGTGATGATTACGATAGCAGAGTATCTTCCTTAATTGAAAATACTGCCGCGTTACAATGAATGATGATCAATATTACCGTACTATAATTATGTAGGGTTTCGTTTTAAGTGCTAATTGAAAATTATTTCCAGCTTCTGCATCAAATGAGTGCATGAAATGAATGATTGCTTGAGCCCTCCCAAAGGATAACAGTGCTGAGGGCTTAATGTGTAATTAGCCCTTGGTCTTCCAGCGTAATGCCTTAATTCCGTCAACCGGCTGGGTCAAACAGATAAACTGGGAAAATTATATTCTCTCTTGAAGTGCATCGAGGTAGTCCGACTTGAAATGAGTGACGTTGGATGATTCTACTCAGTTTATCGTGGTTTAGCAATTGAATAGTAACCGGAAAACTCCAAAAAGACAAGGGCAAGAATATTCTGAGGAATATTATGGGCTGAAGGTTATGGAATGTGTTGTGAATATTATGCACAAAATGCATAGTGATGTAGAGCATCAGCATAGTGATGTAGAGCTAATACCATAAAGCAACAAGTTAAGTATACATATCATTGGTTAGGAGCTGCCTTGAGTTCGCATCAGTGGTCTTTTGGGGATTTTCGTGATTCATCTGCTGTAAATTTAAATTCACTAGCTGATCGTCATTGTTTATAAACTGATAAATGGTTTGTATTGTGCTCCAAGCCTCCTCGAAAGTTTGAATTTCAAGTCGCTAATGTACCACATTAGGAATAATGACATATTTGTGCCTGACTATAAGCGCACAAATCATTCTTTCAACAGCCCGCTTACCAGAATTCAGCGGCTGGTAAATGATGTTGGTGTCGATTTGGACTTTAACTTTGAGTCAGAGAGGACTATAAAAAAATTATATGAATATTTTTCCTATGATGATAGCAGTACCTAATTAATAAGAAATGGATAATTATTAAATTTTCTGTAGTAAGTATTTTGTTTTTTGTTTGTTTTTGTAGAAGTGCACAAGATATTTGTTTTTAATTTTTTTTAGGAATTGTTATTAGTTTATGTCTTTCTGTGCGGTCCGGAACGTATGTGATTTTGTATTCTTATGTAATTGGGACCCCCCAAAAACAACTCCGTTGTAAAAACTGGCCCGCCAAAAAACCTCAGCCGGAAAAAGGAATGATATCCATTTTGCCCGCCAGCCACATATATAGGATGCTTGGTGCTTCGCACCTCACTGTTGAGTGTGCATATAGAACCCTGATCCTCCTACCCCTAACCTCCACCGTCAATGTTTTCCTGTCCCTGTCTCCTTCCCACAACCCCCTCTCGCCCTTAGTCACCCTCGGTTTCACCTAATATGTTTCCTCTGTTACACCAGCAGGGAGCTTTACGCTTCTTTCAATGCTGTTGGCGGGAGCTTTTCGCCAGATGAACAAGCCTGAATTGAAGCATTACTATATTATAAGTATTACTGGTGGTACACCTATAATGAAGTAATGCTTCAATTCAGGCTTGTTCGTCTGTCAATGAACAACAACAACAACAACGACAACGAGAAGAAGAACAGAAAAACGTGAAAAATAGTGGTTTTAAAACTGTTATACCCCCGAAACCTGATGTTCCCAAGAGCTGAAATTTGGTTTACGTCCTCACGTGCCCCTGGAGAGTTGGTGTACAAAAATTCAACTCTCGAGACACTCAGGGGACAAAGCTACGGTAGGGTGAAAACCCCAACTTGAACCGTCGCGTAATCAGTGTCTCAGTCGCTTCGGTTTTCAGGGCTTCGGTTTTCTTGGCGGGCGGGACGCTCCCGCGTCCCTAGATTTTATCCCGTTTTTCTAAATAAATAAATAAATCAGCATAACGAGTCGAACTATGTTGTGTTAGTCATGTAATCAGTTTCCTTTGATGTCAACCATTTGAAATGTAATTTTTTGTATGCGAAAACGATTGAGTAATGATTTCTGGTTAAATGCATGATTGCTTGTTGACTGTCCGAGCCTATTTACATATCGAATGGCGAAAAATCACAGGCGGCGTGGCGATGCGTGAAAATTCGTAGCGTTCGTTCAGTTTTGTTTTTCGTTCTACAGCAACCAACTTGCGTCTTTCTCAAGGAACACATCCCATCATTCTGGCATGGGAACGCGAATCGTATTCGTGACTTCTTTAACGCCCTGTCCACGAAACCGGCGGATTCGCCTTCGCCTTATTTATGGAGTCTATTATCTTCAATAGAAACTTACGAAGCAGTTTGTGCATCTATAATGACAGGTTGTGCGTTGGCCATTGCGCAATTCGGTCTTTGAGGGACTCTAAACTTATGTTATTGTTGAAATATATTACACGTATGCACATATGGGAAGTGTTGCCTAGCATTACAGTTACCTCTGTGCTTACAGTTACAAGATTTCAGTTCGTGGTAATAAAAACGGAGGTATAGAGTGAGAGAGTCTATTTCCACGAAAAATAATGAGTACAAAACAATTATTGTTAAATCGATTTCGACGATTATGTCATCATCAGTAACAAACATGAACTGAAGGTTCATCATGAAATACAGCTTATATAGTAGCAGAAGTGAAAGGTATCATCCAATCGTATTTCATGATGTACCTTCAGTTCATGTTTGTTACTGATGATGACCTAATCGTCGAAATCGATTTAACAATTGTACTCATTATTTTTCGTGGAAATAGACTCTCTCACTCTATACCTCCGTTTTTTATTGAAATGGGTTTCCACAACCCCGTCGCGAGTGATCTAATTCGTACTTTCGTGGTAATTGAACGGAGTGTGTGATCTCATGTTTGCGATTTGGGTTGTGTACGAACGAGATTGGATGGTCAAATGAATCGAGGAATCTGACTATGTGCGATAGCAGATTAAATTGATGCTACAATATTTAGCGCACTCATCGTGTAGTTACACATTTTCATACTGTTTGACATTGAGGGCAAGTTGTTACATCATAACCAACCTCTAAAACTTTGAAAGAAGACTAAATTAGCTACGATTTGATACCAGAGCGATACATCCTTTAAAAACTCTGCAAATTCTTGACACAACGGTTCATTATCTTCTTTGTACAGATCACCCTTCTGTCTAGATCACTAGGTCTAAATGTCTAGATCCTAAATGTTAGATTAATTATTATTATGAATTATCACTAATTATTAATAATTTTATCAAGGAGGTGCCTAGTGAAAATTATTATAATTTATTGTTAGGTATTTGACACGAGTTACCTTGGTCAATGTTCTGTCACAGTGAACACCAAGCTTGATGAAAATTACGAAGTCAAATTTATAGTTGTTAGTGGTGATTTCCCGCCTATTCTCGGTCGTGAGTCCTGCCAGAGATTAGGTTTCATTAAACGAATTCAAGAAATATTGATGTCCAGGGAAAACTCAAACATTTTTCAAGGTATAGGGTGTCTAAATAACTTTGAGTATGATATAGACATAGTAGAAAATCCTTCGTTAAAAATACATCCAGCCAGACGAGTTCCCTATGCGATTCGGGATGATGTTAAACGTGAATTAGATTCGATGGTTGAGATGGGAATAATCAAACCAGTCGTTGAGCCCACCCCAGCGGTCTCACCCATGGTAATTGTTCGCCAAAAGGACAAGGTTAGGACATGCTTAGACCCCAGTGATCTCAATAAGAATGTTCAACGAAGACATCACCCATTGCATACATTGGAAGAAATTTCTGCAAGGATTAGTGGCTCTAAGGTCTTCACACTTCTTGACTGCAGGAAGGGATTTTGGCAAATAAAGGTATCAGACCGTAGCTCTAAGTATTTGACCTTCTCAACCCCATGGGGAAGATATTCCTACCTGAGGCTTCCATTTGGAGTTTGCTCCGCTCCAGAAGTATTCCAACAGGCAATGAGTTCTGTATTATCTGGTCTTGAGGAGGTAGAATGCTCAATGGATGATATACTGATACACGTTCCTAACATAGAACTTCTAGAGGCCAGGACACATAAAGTACTAGCTGCAATCAACAAATCCGGATTAAACTTGAATAAGGATAAATGTATTTTTGCAAAGTCAGAAATTAAATTTCTAGGCCACATACTGACAAGCACTGGGCTACTACCAGATCCACAAAAAATTGAGGCAATAAATAAATTGAAAACTCCTAGCAATAAAGCTGAACTTCAGAGATTTTTAGGAATGATAACCTATTTAGGAAAATTTATTAACAATTTTTCAAATTTAACTACTCCTCTGCGAAAACTTCTGTCAAAAGAAGTCGCATGGGTTTGGGATGTAGAACAAGAAAGGGCATTTTCAGAACTGAAGATGGTACTCGCATCCCCCCCGCTTTTGCGGTTCTACAATCCCAAATTGCCCATCAAGCTGTCTGTGGATGCTAGCTCTTTTGCTGTTGGAGCGGTCTTGATGCAGGAAATGCAACCAGTCGCATATGCTTCAAAGTCTTTAACGAAGACCCAGCAGGCGTACAGTCAGCTGGAGAAAGAGGCTTTAGCAATAGCTGTCGCCTGTCGCAAGTTCCATGAGTATATTTGGGGATCGCAAAATCTGACAATAGAAACAGACCATAAACCTTTGGAATCTATATTTAAAAAACCGCTCCATGAAGCACCTCCTCGACTTAAACGAATCATAATGGAGATAATTCCTTACCTTCCAAAAATAGAGTACAGGAAAGGAAAGGAGTTACACATCGCAGACACATTGAGTCGAGACTGCAATAATGATGAAGCTTCTGACGAAGAACAACCCCCATTCACAGTAGATCTCATCATAGCGATGTCCAAAGCCCGCGTAGAGGAAACTAAGGTATTGACAGATCAAGATCGCGAATTGGTGCAACTTAAAACTACTATACTAAATGGATGGCCGGAAGAAAAGTCAGCATTGCCTGATTTGTTACAAAAACACTGGGCTTACCGAGACGAGTTAGCGGTTCATGAAGATTTGATATTTAAAGGTAACAGGCTATACATCCCTGGACCACTTCGCCCCCTGATTCTGAATCACATACACTTAGGTGATAGGGGAATTCAAGCGTCACTCCAGGTCGGACGAGAACATGTATTTTGGCCTAATCTCTCTAAAGATATTACGGATTTCGTGAAACAATGTCGCATCTGCAATAAATTTCGGAAGGATATTCAAGAAGAAGAGATTCTTGAACAGCCAGTACCTTCAAGACCTTGGATGATAGTGGGATCCGATCTCTACCATGCTTCTGGGAAAGACTATCTCATAATAGCCGACTCCTACTCAGGATTTTATGATTTTGCGGAGGTCAAAAATACTTCATCATTTACTGTGATCCAAGAGTTGAAGAAGTGGTTCTCTGTACATGGCATACCTGAGGTCTTCCAGTCTGATGGGGGAACACAGTACACTTCACATGATTTCAAACAGTTCGAGAGAGAATGGAATTTCACTCACAGGATCTCAAGCCCACACTTCCCTCGTTCAAATGGTCTTGTTGAGAGGTATGTCCAAGAAGCAAAACTCCTACTAAAAAAGTGTCACGAGGCTAAATCCGATCCTTATCTCGAACTGCTTCATCAACGAAATGTACCAAGAGGTGCATTGAGATCACCAGTCCAACGCTTGATGAGCCGTAGAACGAGATCCCTATTGCCGAACACTTCCTCACTCCTCGAGCCGAATATTCTTTCCAATATAACGAGCGAACTTCAAGCTATTCGAGCAAAGAGCAACTGCTATGCGAATCAGCGGAAGAAAGCCACACTCGAGTTTGACGAAGGGGAAGAAGTCCTTTATAGAGTGGAACGCAGGAATTGGCAACCTGCTACCATACTAAGAAGAGGACCTCAGCCTAGATCATTCATTATAGAGGATAGCAACGGAAGACAATACAGAAGAAATTCGTGGTTCTTGAGGAAGATAAGACAAGACCGTCAGTTACCTCCACCAGTCCAAATTAGTAGTCCGATCAGTAGAAGATCAACCAAGACGGTAAACCCACCTAGCAGGCTCAATTTATGAGCTTTTCATGAAAGAAAGGGAGATGACACGAGTTACCTTCGAGTTACCAACCACGCGAGCTACTACATTAGTATCATATGTTCTCTTAATATTCTGATTTACATTTTCACTTTTCAAAAATATAATTCATTCACATTCTTCTCTCAAGTGGTAAAAATTATTTATATCATAAATGTGAGAGTATTAATAATTCGTATTTATTATTAATAATTATTATTATTAATTATGATTAATTAATACGATATAATTCTGGGGTTTTTAATACTACGTCGGTAATAATTTTTCTATAAAAGAAGTACCTACCAACAAGCATTCGAAATTACCTTCATTTCCGTAGCACGAAACGCACCTCAGAACAACAAACTCGACATCACTTAAGCCATATGATGTTCCAAAGAGCTTGTTAGTATGAAAATGGACCTGTATTTCAACAGTTTGATTCACGATCGTGTTGTGAGGCACAATCTTTGAGCCGTCATTGTGAACGAACGGCTGGTCGTACAAAGCAGCCGATGGTCCTAAAAAATTCTACGGAACAAACTCTATCTTTTTTAGCAAGTTTAATAATCGTTTATTTACACATTTTACATAATACAGATATATTCACAAGTACAATTTATGAATGCAACGTTCGTTTGTTTAATACCTAAGCCTAAGCTCATCATTAGTTAAGCCTAAGCCTAAGTCATATTTAAGCCTAAGCCTAAATATGAAATAAAAAACATACCGTTTCATATGAATTTTTCGAGATATGAGATTTTCAAATTTTCAAAATTCGTTTTGAACCCCTTCCCCTTGACCTAGGGTTATGAAAAGTTTCGAGGATCATTGTGGGGCTGGTCCAAACCCAGAAACCAAATATCGTACTTTTAGCTCAACGTTAACTGGGCAAAGTGGCGCGGACGGCGGACCTCCTGCCAGCCGTCTTACGTCATACGCTCGTGCGTCATAGGCTCTGACGCACTAGTTGTTCTTCTGCCAGCCGTCTTACGTCATACGCTCGTGCGTCATAGGCTCTGACGTACTTGTTGGCCACCTGCCAGCCGTCTTACGTCATACGCTCGTGCGTCATAGGCTCTGACGCACAAGTTAGCCTCCTGCCAGCCGTCTTACGTCATACGCTCGTGCGTCATAGGCTCTGACGCACTAGTAGCCTCCAGCCAGCCGTCTTACGTCATACGCTCGTGCGTCATAGGCTCTGACGTACTTGTTGGCCTCCTGCCAGCCGTCTTACGTCATACGCTCGTGCGTCATAGGCTCTGACGCACTAGTTGTTCTTCTGCCAGCCGTCTTACGTCATACGCTCGTGCGTCATAGGCTCTGACGTACTAGTTAGCCTCCTGCCAGCCGTCTTACGTCATACGCTCGTGCGTCATAGGCTCTGACGTAATGGCCCGCCGGTCGCTTGTGTTCTGACGTGATCTGAGGGAAAGGGTGAATCAAGGGAACAAATTTTTCCCGTTTCAGTTTATGTGCCAAAGCAAAGACATGAAAATGTCAAAAAAATAAGCCCAACTGTAATGTCAATTTTCTGACAATGAGTTTTCGACTATAGTTTTCATACCTTTTAAGTTAAGTACCTTCATTTCCGTAGCACGAAACGTACCTCAGAACAACAAACTCGACATCACTAAAACCATATGATGTTCTAAACAGCTAGTTAGTATGAAAATCGAGTCGACCTGTCTTTAATCGACCTGTATTTCAACCTTTTGATTCAAGATCGCGTCGACAGGCTCAACCTTTGAGCCGTCATTGTGAACGAACGGCTCGTCGTACAAAGCTGCGGATGGTCTTAAAAAATTCTACGGAACAAACTCTATCTAAATATGAAATAAAAAACATACCGTTCTATATGACTTTTTCGAGATATGAGATTTTCAAATTTTCAAAATTCGTTTAGAATCCTTTCCCCTTGACCTAGGGTTATGAAAAGTTTCGAGGACCATTGTGGGGTTGGTCGAAACCCATAAAAAAAAATTTCGTAATTTTCACTCAACGCTAACTGGCCAAAGTGGCGCGGACGGCGTACGGCGTTTCGCGGACGGCGTACGGACGGATTTTGGTTTATTATCTTCGATAATGAACCATTGGAATCGCCCAAAGAAAAAAATTTTTTAACCCCCAGCTCAAAATTTGTTGGTTTACGTTTCAAGATACGAAGATTCAGAAAATCGAATAAAAAACAACGGTTCATTATCTTCTTTGTACAGATCACCCTTCTGTCTAGATCACTAGGTCTAAATGTCTAGATCCTAAATGTTAGATTAATTATTAATATCAATTATCACTAATTATTAACAATTTTATCAAGTACCTAGTGAAAATTATTATAATTTATTGTTAGGTATTAATAATTTGTATTTATTAATAATAATAATTATTATTAATTATGATTAATTAATACGATATAATTCTGGGGTTTTTAATACTACGTCGGTAATAAAGTTTCTATAAAAGAATTACCTACCAACAAACATTCGAAATTACCTTCATTTCCGTAGCACGAAACGCACCTCAGAACAACAAACTCGACATCACTTAAGCCATATGATGTTCCAAAGAGCTTGTTAGTATGAAAATGGACCTGTATTTCAACAGTTTGATTCACGATCCTGTAGTGAGGCACAATCTTTGAGCCGTCATTGTGAACGAACGGCTGGTCGTACAAAGCTGCGGATGGCCTTAAAAAATTCTACGGAACAAACTCTATCTAAATATGAAATAAAAAACATACCGTTTGATCGGAATTTTTCGAGATATGAAATTTTCAAAATTTCAAAATTCGTTTTGAACCCCTTCCCCTTGACCTAGGGTTATGAAAAGTTTCGAGGATCATTGTGGGGCTGGTCCAAACCCAGAAACCAAATTTCGTAATTTTAACTCAACGCTAACTGGGCAAAGTGGCGCGGACGGCGGACGTCGGACGGCGTACGGCGGACGGCGTACGGCGGACGGACGGATTTTTTTTTATTCGATTTTCTGAATCTACGTATCTTGAAACGTAAACCAACAAATTTTGAGGGGGGGTTAAAATTTTTTTTTCTTTGGGCGATTCCAATGGTTCATTATCGAAGATAATAAACCAAAAAAGGTCATTTTTACCAAAAAGTAAAAAATTCTCAAATTGGTCACTTATTTAGTGGAATATCTTCCAAAATACTCATCCCTCGTCAAATATGAGAAAGGAAGTTGCAGTAAATATTTAAAAAAAAAAAAACGTAAATACAACTGTTCAACCATATGCGTTCCGTAGCGGTAGATTTCTTCAGACTCTATTATTTGGTTTATTATTCAATGCTTTCTTCAGTATTTTCTGGTTTTTTGATTTTCAACTATTTTTTTCCCCCAATCTTGGTTGAATGTCACAACATACCCCGATAGAGGATGATGTCACTGTTCGGTCCAGGCGGGATGGACGGCATTTTGAAAAAATCGAGAATATTATGATACATTGATGGGACCGTGTCTGATGCTGATAGACAAAGTGAATGAGAAAACGATGAAGTTATAGTTTCGTATTGTCGAGAGATGACAGAGAGTGACCACCATCAATGAGTAAAAACTATAGCAGGTGAGGAAGATACGGACTCGACAGCTTCACTACTCTCTAGTTATTTCAAAAGCCGATTGATGCTGCGTTCCAAACTCTTGAAAATCTTGTTGCAAGGTTTCTAATCAAGAAGAAGTAAGTCCATTAGGCGACAATTGTGCTGGAAATAGATCGATGCTTGTGAATCATGAAGCAGGTGACAAAGTAATGTGGTAATCCCAATCGTTGTGGTGGAAAAAGCGGTTTCTCCTCATAACTGTCGTTTTTGCATACGTCAACTGTTTTCTTGAAAGCCCGCTCCTTGAATCACGCCGACAACGAAGTCTATTGAAGATTGCACAACTTGTGTACGCTACGACACTGCTGCTAGGAGCCATAGTATAATTAACCCTATTAGACATGATGCATATTGCAAGTCTTGGTGCTCTTACATCAATCCCCAATCACTGAATATGGCAGGCGGTGGGTTGTAGGAAGCTAAAACGACTCTTGTCAATAATATCCCTCTTCAGGAATTTTAGGCTCCGGGTCGAAGACTAAGGTTACGTGAACCCCCTCGGAGATTTTCCTCGTTCAGGGAAGTGCGGGATGATGAACACGGCGACACCGCTGTCTTATTCAACATCAATCACTCGAAGTCCAGGTGGTCACAAAGTGCCGGAGAATCTCCATTAGGTATCGGTCGATAGGTTAACGTAAAATTCACTCAACTGCACGCCATGCCCCACTGAGAGTATCGTAAGACCTGAAGACTTGATTGCTTTCAATAATCGGAGTTGAACTAAACTTCATCACGACTTGATGAATGAAGTGCCGGATCGGGGAGATACTGAACTCTCAACTTATTTTATAACTTTGAAGATTGATTTAGGATGACGTCATTCATAACAAACAATGCCGAGCTCATACTTTCCACGACACAATGACTGACAGCAGCAGTCACACCATAACCATCTCAACGCACTATGTTAGTTCGAAAATCGATTCAAATTTCCAACTTTATGAACATGATACCAAACTCATATTTTTCTGGCACGAGAAGTGGCATCATTCCGAAAATCCAAGAAGAACATGGACGTCATTTAGTTAATTTTTAGAATTTTTTAACACTATTCGGAGCTCTGTGCGACCAGCCGTTCGTTCACAACGAGGGCTCAAATTTGCAGCAGATCAAAGTCATGAGGGTGAATCGTGCGGTAGCCTATCAGGTCAATGTTTATACTGGTCCAGCTGATTCGAACAGCACATGGTTTTCAGATAACGAGTTGATTAGCCATAATTAATAATAATTATTATTGTTGATAACTAACTATAATAATAATAATTAATTAATTAACTATAATTAGTTATTAATTAAATAATAATCTATAATTATTATTAATAACTAACTATAATTATTGACAATTGATTTATTAATTTAATAATGGGGTACATTTTACACCACTTGATTATAATAGTTAATGATATTTCATATTAATAATTAATAACTAGGTAGGTAATCATTCAGTGATAGGTATATACTGAAGGGCGGTCTGCACACAGAAGATAATAAACCGTTGTGCCAAGAATTAACACATTTTTTTAAATTCGATTTTCTGACTTCACCGTATTTCTATTCGACCATTTTCGTTACGATAATCACCATAATTAAGAATATACACTATTGAATTAAGAGCGGCACCCTGGAGCATCGATAATATCTAATATACTAATATATTATATTAGTAATCCAATTACTCAATCACCAAAGGAACCAAAGGACTGTTAAGCAATACAATTACATAAAAGAACATCCTGCGGTCGCTGTTAGGTCGGGAGAGCGGATTTCGGGGTCAGGACAACTATGGCCGATTGCCTCTATTTGAATTAACTCACCTTCCAACTGATTTATTGGGACCCTTGGAAATTGTTCATTCTAATCAGGGGAAGAGGAAAAAAGGCGCGAGCGAGGCACGAAGTAGCCAATTAATTTACTGGAAAAAGAAACGAGTGGTGGAGAAACAATTACGGTCAGGTTTCCTAATTTGTAGATATCAAAGCCTGGAGTTCTTCATGACCCCTTCGATTGCTACCAATGATATACGATTTGAGGTGAATCAAGCGAATAACGAGTGCTGAAGTCTTAGAAGGCGTCAGTGCATATCCACACCGAAGCCATTTTCTACAATTTTGCAATCTTACCTAACTGAAAGATATTTCAGAGTAAAATACGAAGGAGAGTATGTACTCCACTTCCCCAAGGAAGCGTGCTCGGGCCCTTACTATAGCTTCTGTATACGCGTGACGTACCAAACAACGAGGACACGACTATTGCAACCTTTGCTGATGATACGGCCATACTAGCGGTTTCTGCCTCAGGAGAGGTAGCGACAAGGAAACTACAGCATTCTGTTGACGATGTAAGCGCTTGGACCAACAAATGGCGCCTCAAGCTAAATGGACGGAAATCTACCCATAGGTACCATAATATTATTATATCAGTCAACATGAATGAATAAAATATTCCCTACTCTAATACTGCAAAGTATTTAGGGCTGACTCTTGATGTCAAATTATCTCTCTTGATGGGAGGAGCATTTAATTAAAAAAAAGAACAATTAAATGTGAAATTCAAAGTATTGTTTTGGCTGCTAAGTAGGTATTCTGAACTATCACTGCATAACAAATTGCTCATCTACAAGCAAATCCTAAAACCGCGCATATTAATCATGTGCGTCTGTTGACCCACAAAGTCGATTCTGAAGAGAAAATTGCTGTAACGTGAACAGGAAAATTGCTACCATCTCATTTACCACAAGATGGAAACTGTTAGCGAAGTGGTTAAGGACCTTGCGATTAAACAGGAGAGGCGGCTTCAACCCAGAAGTTCTTCGTCTACTAGACAACAGCAACGTCATTTGGCGTCATGACAGAACGAAACCTCTCGACTTTGTAACGTGATGTGACAAGTCTTCTGGAAAAAGAGATCCTATAGAGTAGGGCTATGAACTCTACACATTGTCGAAAATAGTATTAAAGTAAACTAACTTGATGGGCCAAGCTTAGTTGTTCCTAAAAAAAGAAATTTTAGACAAAAAAATGCACCACAAAGTCGACTTGTGTTTGTGGTTTTTCTTGATATTCTTTATTTCGAACAGGAAACTCAGAAACATCCAGCGTATCCAATGAACACAACTCCCTCCGATGTTGTTTTAGAGGAGACCAAAAGGGACCTGTTGATCGCGGCCAGCGTTGCGACATCCTCAGCGCCGGGTGGCCCGCAACGGCCCGATCGTTAAAAACCATCAGGGCGTATCGGAAAAAACCCTAAAGGGCCGAAGCCGTAAAACATTCGGAAATCCTAATGGGAAGTAGTTTGGAGCCTCATCCTGCGATAAACACGAGTCTCCTGCCATGTCGAACGCATTCAATTGGCTATCATTTTCTCCGGAGCCCACACCCTTGAAATTACATTATGGTCCAACTTGTGAGAAACTGCTTCGAGATGGTAAGTTAATCTCGGTATTGGGTTCGATTTTTTGAATTCCAATCCACCTCTACCCAACACTTCATTCCAGCATTCATTCTTGGGTCTATATTGAAAGATAAGACTAGAAGACTTCACAATCCATCGAGAGGATATTTGTGCGGGGGAGGTTTTATTTATCGTATACATAACTTTTGTATAGACCAACACTGAGCTAGTTCCTGATCTTCCCCCGCAACCTTCAACTACGATATGACCATACGATCACTATTCAAACAATATTTTAGCTCATTACTCCAATTACTTCGGACGGTGATCTAGACAGAAAGTAATGTACCGTTTTGGAAAAATCTCCAGCATTTGCGCTTCTTTCGAGTCGAAATTGTGTAAAAGGGTTTTCCTTCTTGATTAGCTCTTCATTCTTCATTCTTAACTCTGTAACTGTACTTAGGCATAATGCTTGATACATCGTGGAGTTAGTTCAAGCACATTGATTATTTGTAAGAGAGACTCACGTCGTCTTACAAGTGAAATCCACGATGTAAAAGTTTTTCACTTTTCGGTTTTATGGCTACTTATATGTATTTTTCAACGACGATAGATTGATTGGTCATTCTCCAATTACATGGAAATTATTGTTTTGATCTCAAAACTGACACCACCAATCGATCAGCCGTTGAAAAATTCGTACCTAGGAGTAGCCAAAAAATTGAAAGGAAAAAAATTGACTTAGGACACATAAACATAAACATGAACTCGGTTTATTGGAACCTAGTTCAACGTAACCGATGGATTGATCTCAGTTTGAAAAGTTTTGGGTTCTACCAAGTTGAACGAGTTTCTAGGACCGGAGTTCATATTGACCTAAGGTCAATGAAAATCAAGTTCGAGCAGCTGTTAATCCACGGTTTGAACTCTGATTATGAAGGCAGGGGATCGATTATTCGATAGTTCAATGATTCGATATGAACGCGGGAACGAGAAGCCTAGCTTTCCGTTTCTGTTTTTCCGGCTAGTACGCAGCTACGTATTATCGACTCCAGTTGTTTCCGTGTGTTGTGTTGTACTCGTAATGGAATCAAAGCGAAAGAGAGAACTGATCTTTACGGCTGGTGAGCGCGAACTGCTCGCTCACGAAGAAACGAAGAAGAAAATGCAGTACAAGCACCGCTCTGTTAACAGAAAAGTTGAGAGGTACTGAAATGAACCTAGATTCCGGTGTTGACGAAATTTATCGATCTAGTTCCTATTGTTTGATAATAAAGTTTGTTCAATAGTTCGAATAACGTTGCTTCATTTCATTACCACCACATAACTTACTAGGGCTTTATGAAAATGCATGACCCAAATTTTTCATGACAGGACGCAAAGTTTTGGAAGCCTATCCCATTTGCATTACTGATGTAAATCCTTTAAAACGGAATGTAACGTAACAAGTTACGTTTTTGCTCTAAACAAAAGAGAAAGATAGAATAAAGTTATATTTGTAATTTTCGAGGTCTTGAAAAAGGCTGGGGTTTCGTTTTCTTATGAATCTTATTGCAATTTTGTAGACTATCATTCATTGAATTAGAACATTATAAAAATTAATAAAACACCCCTTAATGTTATTTAAATATTATTTAAAAAATTATATAAAATTATTGATCGACCAAGGTAATTACCAATAATTGCTAATTATTAGCTGTTGCCTCGCTGCATTGTCTTGTGCTGGATACATTGTTAAATGGATAAGCGGGAGGTAAAGTCATAAACATGAACCGAGTTTATTCCGGCCAAAATCGAGTGTTTAACGCTGAACTCCTTGAACCGAGTTCAGCGTGTACGTGGTGAAACCCAACCTGAGGGACAGTCTCCGTTCACTAGTTGAACCGAGATCAAATCCTTCGTTTACATTGGTGAAACCGGCTCTAAGTGGATTTCACTTCGTAAGCCGACGTGTCAGAATATTTACCTATTTCAATTATAAGGAATATCAGGCCATCAGTCTCTAAGGAGCGGTTGAGGCTGATATACATATGTCTGCCCTACAGTATGCAATGTCAGTTTGGGTTGTGTGTGTGTGTGTGGGGGGGGGGGGGGGGGGGGATTTGCCTGTCAATCTGTTATGGCAAAGCTAAAGCATACTGCGGGTGATGTATGCGAAGCCTCGACATTTTCCATCTAGCCTGCTACACGTGGAATCCAAAGCATTCACTATAACTCAACTTTTCATTAAAAAAATCTCCTTC
Organism: Stenodema calcarata; assembly: GCA_963920205.1. NCBI lineage: Eukaryota > Metazoa > Arthropoda > Insecta > Hemiptera > Miridae > Stenodema > Stenodema calcarata. The sequence continues at coordinate 41,509,170 of OY986049.1, read as the reverse complement.
TCCCTCGCCTTCTCCTCTTCCATAAAAACCCGAAATTGTTTCCCTTTTATCTCTCTCTCTCCCTCTCTCTCTCTCTCTCTCTCTCTCTCTCATATACGCAGAAGCTGAAAATCTGATAATAAAAACTCATTCTATACGTCATCCGTCGTTCGCCGCACAGGAGTAATCCATACTTTTTGAGGTGCTGAATACCGAAAATTTCAAACAATTCCACAACCCCTAATGAATCCTTTCCGTTTTCTCGTAGATATAATTTTGACAAATATAGTTCAACAGTTTTAATGCTTCAAAAATTAAGGGAATATGATCACCGGACTGGTTTGGAAAGGTTTCTTGGACGAAAATGCCTCACAATCACTAAACGCTTTTATCATGTACACACTAGGTATATTTTATTGAGAGGGTTCACATTTCGAACACGTGCCGTCAACGTTTAAAGGAAATTTCCGAACACGAGACTGAACACCGGAATAAATAGCGACTCGTGATTGAACAGAGCAATACTATTATGTTCCAACTAAGTACTTTCATCTGCTGTTGACAATTGGTCCGCAATGAAACTTGATTCCCACACACTGTTGTTTGCCGAGTACACAAAGAGTTTTGCAACGAGATCGGTGTATTGATATAATTCGTTGGTCTTTGTTTGTATCTACCTAAATGAGCATAAATTAAACGGTGGAACTTTGGGGCAATTTTCCTATTGAGGAACAAGTAATTTAAGCTACAAAATTGGTGGTATCAAGAATTTAATGGTTTTTCGTGTCTACGAAAAGAAGGTAAATAAATTAATCATTAAATAATGAATGATTATCGCATTTTAATAAACATAATTATTAATTAATTTAGTGAATGAAATTAAAATTATTAATAAAATAAATACATGATTGATTAATAATTAATAAATTTTATTAATATTTGTTGGTAGGTACTTCTTGTTATAAATTATTGCCGATTTAGGGAAAAAGCCTGTATAAATACATAAGATGAGTGTACAAATAATGAAGGAATTTTCGTTGTTTTTATTCATTGAATTGAATATTAGTACCTCCCGGTCTCAATATATTTCTGCTCATTAGGTCAATTATTTCCTGAGGTTATGGGGCTCACAAGGATATTGTACAGAGAACAATGATTGTTCTCATGAAATATCCCAACTGGATCAACCGTGCATTGCACCCGATAATGTTTGTTTGAGATTTGGTGTATGGTTATTCGAATTGGTTTATGGAAGGTACACTGCCTCGAAATAATGGCTAATTCCATCAGAATCAATCGACGGATTCTTGAATTACAACAGTCCAGAATATAAAATTCCTACTATTCATGGTATCTCTATGGCCCTACTTCCACCCCTAATGAATCACGAATATTGTATGACTATTCTACGAATATTCAATGTCTCTATCCGTAGGTATTCTTCTCGTACTACAAAGGTTTGCGACGATCGCATACCTAACTGCACATAGGAAATTCCGGTAATAGCAGGTTTTCAGTTGGACTGCACTGGTGTCGTAAATTTCCTCTTGTGTCATAAAATTTGGTTAATTCGTGAGCAACAAAAATAAAAGTAAAAAAAATAAATAAAAACACTTTACGATAGACAGGAAAATTGAGACAACGGAAAACTTGTAAACACAAACATACAATAATAAATATTGTATGTTTGTGCTATAGGTACAAGCTTCCTTAATTATTAATGAAGAGCATACAACTTCGTAATACTAGTCAGTGTACATCCGTGATAATAATTTCAAAGTTAATTAATTACTTCCCAATTGTTTTTCAATTTTATTGGCTTTAAATTAAAATACAGCCTTGTTAGTTTGGGTTTACAAGAACGTCCCTATTATGCTGAGCTCAAAGAATGAATAAATTCACAGTTTCTTCATAATTGTGTGTGATTCCTCCCATCATCTCACTTTGGTGGATACTGACATCTCTCACTCTTGACCCACACTTTCGAAACCCTCTCCTTCGACGACTGCCCCGGCCTTTTTTTTCTCTTAATGAAGCCCTTTTCTAACGTTATTTGAAGGGCTTCCGGAGGGCAAAGAATATTTTAGGACTTCAGAGAGCCTGAAAGACCTCAGACCGGGAGTGGGAAATTGAAGAGAGTTATAAATGCATGAATCATGGCTAACAAGGTTGTTCTTGCCTTCCAAATCAAAATATACAACGATGTGAATTTGATAACAACGGATTATTGTTTTCTGTATAGATCCCTTTGCTGTCTAGGTCACTGTTCTGTATACATTATACTTTACTATACGAAATAATTGTAGTCCCTTTACTAAAGTCCCTTTACTATACGAAATAATTGTAGTTATGAGGTAAAGGATAATGGGTTCGATCGAGACTATGTACCTACTTTTTTTCAAATTCGATTTTTGGATTTTATCTTGAAACGTAAACCCACCAATTTTGAGAGGATTTCACGAATTTTTTTTCGGGCAGGTAGGCCTACCATATTCCATTGATCTAATACTGAAATAGAAACAGAGTCCCAAGTTACCACCACCTGGAATAGACTCACTTAATCACGCCTCGATGTGACCAAAAAGTCTAAATATTTATAAATGTCTCACCGGTTCCTTAAACGCAGTGGAATCTTTGGAATCTAGTTTTTACTGAAAATGTGAAAACGATTATGATTTAAGGAGACGTGCTTTTTACATTTTTTTCCCTTAAAAGTTACTTGAATTCAACTTTTAAAACATTAAAATATAGTTTCATTAACAAAAAAAGGAAAAAAGTAGTTTGGCCCTGCAAAATCTTTTTTAAGGGTTTTTAAACGAGCGTGAGGCGGTGAGAATACCACAGGAAGTACCTTCCCGAGGAAGTAAGGGTGGGGTTATACAATTTGTAGGTTTGAATACTGAAAACAACGTTCGGATTTTTTTTTTTCGAGCTTCATGTGAAACGTACGAAATTTGTTACAGGAAGGAACTGTTACAGTAAGTACCAAAGTGTCTTTCCTCGTGAGAATGAGACTGGTACAACTTGGAGGCTTTCTGAGGGAGTATGAGCGGGGGTAAATCATATTTTAAGGTTTGGATTGAAAGGCTACATTCTCAGGTTTGAATACCAAGGCCAAGGTCGGGTTCGAACTTTTTATTGTTTAGGAGCTTCAGAAGAAAATGTACGAAAACTGTACCAAAGACACACCGACGGTATCTAAATGTCTCACCGGTTCCGTAAACGCGAGCGCCAACCGAGGTTTTTTCTCATCCGTTTCCTCAAAGTTAAACCTCTGAGAATATTCAAATTACCCTTTCTCACGGGCGATCTGGTGGGGAAAATACCTCAAAACGGTCCGTTGGTGGGCTTTCAGCCCTAATCCTGTAGAAGGAATTTATAGGATCCGCCCAAGGCCGCCGGTTGCAACGAGGACGGTCTTCTTATTCACGAGGAAGGAACAAAATTCTAAGAGAACTCTCTGGCTTATGGTTTTCCTCATTCAATGGGAACGAAACGCTCTCATACGAAACCATCGACTGGCCATTGTTCCCCCTCTAACTGTCCACTGTCAGTGTCGCGTTCAAATCAAAAAGCGCAAAATGTACATCATAGTAGGTAGCAGTGCAATCCGGTGTTACAACACCTTTGTTCACGGCTACGAGCCGCGACGGACGCTCTATCGTGGGTGTGGGTCAGTCAATGATTAACGACTGAGATTCATCCGTAGGTGTGACACAGAACTTCGCTAAGAACGAACTCCGCAAATGACTCGCTAATCGAAGCTTGAGCTCGTGGGTCTTGAACGCCTCATGAAATTTTCACCTCTGTCGATATCATTTCACAGCTATTATATCGTTCGTTTTGGACGGTTGTTTCTTCCTCTTGCAACTCTCGTTAAAGAGGTTGCGTGGCTCTTTCGGCGGTCTATGCCCAATGCGATACCCACAGCCGTTCATCGTCGTAGAAAAAACCCAATCCTCCAAGAAACACTCCGTTTAAAAATCACCAAATTGCAAATATCATTCTACAGCAGCCGGAAAAAGTGGTGATAAATATATCATAATATGATATATTATATAATATTATTATATCCACTTTCCCCGCAAGCCCTAACCACTTCACAAGCACCGTGCCCGTTTCGAAATCTCTCCATGGCGAGACGTTTTTATTAATACACATCTATGTATTAGTATTTTACACGGAGTGTTTTTTGGGGGATATCACATCTTTTTGTTGTTAAATTTGAAAAGACCTAAATAATAAACAATACCTAATAATAATAAATTAAACAAATTATTAAAATTATAAATAAATTATCCATTAATAAATTTATGAATTATTTATTAATTAATAAAGTTATAAACTAATAAAATTAATAAATGACGCAAGAATTTAGGAGAGTCTGTAGCCTTGGATTACTGAACAAAATGAAGAACGTGGTAAGGGCGAAAACCGGGTTTTTGAAGTTATATATCTCGGCTCCATTAAGACCTAGCGACTTGAATCTTTTCTTTGGTTAATGTTGAAACGGAGCTCTGTGGAAAATTTCAAGTCAATCGGTGAAGGTGGAGAGGCTGTAGCCTTGATCGTCTAATTTAGAAGAAAAACATGGTATGGGGTTTTTAAACTTATATAACTCGGCTTCGTTCAGACCTAGCGACTTGAAACTTCCAGGGATTTTTTCTAATATCCACACCAAGAATATCCACACCGAATTTCAAGTTGATCGGCTGCAAACCCGACAAAGTGGCCAAAAATAACCAACATTAGCTTAAATTGCAGTTTTTTGTTCCTAACATTTTGTTGGGTTGAGATAATGGGGTAAATCTTTTAAATAGCACTGGTTCATGTTATAAAGAGGGTCTGTGTGAAATTTTAAGTCGATTGGCCCTGTTACTCAGGCTGTATACACGTCAAGGTGGACAATACCTACCTATTAGCCTAACATTTCTGGTTTTCCTTTTTTTTTTTTTTTGGAAATTTGTTTGGGTTGGGATAATGGGTTAAATCTTTGAAAAAGCTCTGTCTCAAACTGAGTCGAAGCTGTGTGGAACATTTCAAGTCAATACGGTGTAGGTGGAGAAGAGTAGTAGCCTTGACCGTCTGAATAAGAAGGAGGAGGAGAAGAAAAAGAAGAACTAGGTATGGAAGAAAAACAGGGTTTTTGAACTTATATAACTCGGCTCCATTAAATGGAGCCTAAATTTTAGACCTAGCGACTTGAAAATATCAGGCCTTTCTATTATCCACATCGAGAAGATCCACACTAAATTTCAAGTTGGTCGGCCAACTAGGAACCGAGATATGTTTACTTACCAGGAAAACGCGTTTCGTGGCGTCCGGTAAACATACACTCGGTACAGTTCGTTCTTCTCAACTTGTTTGCTTGGCGGTGTGGAACGCTACCGCATTCCTGGATCACTAGGATTTTCAATTATCCTGCGCGGTCAGATTGAATACTTATAGCGTCCATATGGAACTGGTAGCCACATTCCATCGGACCGCGCATATGTAAGTATCATATTAATTTAATACTCGATTATTGGGCATTCATAGTCATATTTCAGCTGCGTTGCATGCGGAATGATGACCGAACGATTTCCATATGGTAATTCATAGGGTTGTCCGGATGAATATCCGATAAAGGCCATGGCGTCAAAAGGACCTACCCATATTTCGTTCGATCACTTCAGGAGAGGTCACGCCGAATAACCTATTTTATGTACAGGGTCGTCCATGAATTTGAATATGAATTTTAATCTTAATTGTGAGGAATTTTGAAAAAACTGAAAACCCCGTGTTTCCTATTTTTTTTATTCTGCATTAAACTGCGCTATTTCAATTTTTTCCGACTGGGCCAAATTGGCCCCATGCTCACCAACTTCGTTTTTTCAGATGGGAATCCCCTTTTTTTTATTTTAGATTTGGATTCTACGTAAAATTTCATAAAAATTTGACCCTTCAACTGATTTGTTTGGTCGCACACAACCCACGCTGTGAGCCGGCCAAATTCAGATTTTGTGAAGGTAACCCCAAGTGTGGCACATGAAATTTCATCATTTTTTTACGCTGATTGACATGGTGCTATCCGTGGTGCTATCCTAAACATATAATATATATTATGCATCTAATTGGTATATTTTGGTAGTGAGAATTCAGGATGGTCTAAAATAGATTTTTGTATAAACATTTTTGAAATTTGAGTTTTAAACATTTAGGACAGATAACAATAGCTTCCATTTCTTCGAAAATTCGCTAAAATCAGAAGTTAAGTCATAACTTGGTGAGTTGGTAAGTGTTGTGACCATCTGAAGTAATGTACCTATTTGGCTCTTCAGGGCCTACAAATATCATCTCATGATTGGAGATTTCCTTAAAAGGACGGTTGAGACCTCGCCATCGAGGTAGTGAATCAATCAATTGGCGATTGGTTTCGTCCTGTATTAAAGCAACAACAGCGCTGACGCGGAGAGTCATTTTGAATAGACACAGAATGTAATTAGTCTGTTGGATCATTGTTTCTCAATAGGCAATGACGCACCCTGAGGACTTGTGTGTGCACTTATACTTAGTACAGTGAAACCGGTCTAAAGTGGGCTTTGCGTAAAGCGGAAAACCTGCCTAAAAAATATCTCAAGTCCCTTCAGAAAATCCGTGCATTTGTACATCTAATACGGAAAACTTGTCTAACGCGGAGATGGGAACATTAGGACCCTGATCGAACTGTCATGTCTATTCTCTGCTTTATGCTCACGAAGACTATTCATCGGTTCGGTCTGTTCATGAAAAGTGTAAATTGATATACCTACTGTCAGTAATCGGATTGGCGTGTCAATCCCAGGGCACGGAAGAATGGCACAATTTTCGCCATATCCATGAAACTAGTGAAAAAGACCAATGAAGACATTTTGAACTAACGGAATCTCGACAATAGAAACAGTTTGATGTTGATGGAGTGAGACGTGGATTCATTTTATGTATTAATTAATTGTTAATTTTTTAATGCCCCATCAGTGCTCCAGAACCTATACATTTTTCATGCTAGGTACCAGTGTAGCTACGAATATTACTTAATATCGATTAAAACGTACAGTTCAATCAGCTATAATGAAATAATGGAGCCCATCCAGTTCTACTGGACTAGGTCTTTATCTGAAAATCAGAAGACCATCACGATGAACTTTATGGGAGGTTATGGAACAATAATCCCTGGTATATATTTCATAATATTCTTCAATGTCACACTTTAAACGATATTTGAAGGTCGGTCATGGAAATTGTTATTATGATCTTTAGTTTGGAAGTTATGTAGTTATGTTGATGAGCGGAACTCTGCCCACGACTGGAAACTCATCCTTTGCAGTAACGTGGTAGATGACCTCAAATAACAAACTCCTGCGAAAGGTTTCTCTCACTGTCCAATTCTAGTTCTATCAAAGAATGGCGGACTCTTTGGATCTAATTCAAGCTCAGTCTTCAGGATTAACTAACAGCCGAATGTGGGAGTGGAAGAACAAACTGTGTCACAGGTCTCTCACAATTAGGGGCAAGCTCCTAGAACAATGAGTTTGCTATAAATTGCCGTAGCTTGCAGGAAAGTTGCCGTGAGCAGAATTAACTGGTGTGAGACTTGTTAGAGTTCAGCTCAGAGGGAAGTACAAGCAGCAGTTCCGAAGCCGAGGTGAGGACTAATTGTGTCTTCGGATTCTGTAAAACATCTTGAGATCTATCGTGAGGCAATGCTGTAGTGCAGAGGCAAGGGCGAGTTCCCTCGCTTCGGTTGTGCAAATCGTACAGCTGCAGCCTAATAACAATGAGGATGAAAGTTATATCAGGTCATTATGGACACGGATCTTGTAGTATAAGCCCTTCAAATGTTACAGTTTATTTCTTTTCTTACTTGCCTACTTGAATGACTTTTTAGGCAAGTGCTATTAGTTCATCCATAATTCATATAGTAACTATGACTAGGTATATGTGCACACACGATTTTTGAAACTACCCTCATTGTTCTAAATTTTAAAGATTCAATCGATTTTACAGCAAGTTTTGTTAGATTTTACATTTCTGGTTCAAACTGTAAATATCGATGTTGCCATGCGTGATAAAATTGATTTTGCATCCCTACAATTTGCAGTACTACAACAAGAGTACCAAAGACGATCCACGAACTTTGCCACTGGGCGTTTTCATTTCCAGGGAGTAGGTAAGTGCAACGAGGTAGATGGGATGCACTATCGGAGACTATTGTTAAGTTACTATTGATGGTAATATATCGATATCTCAGTAGAATCGGAGTCAAAACATCGATGTTTCGATGCTATCGACCTCCGATGGTCACACGCCTCCCCAAACATACTCGCCGCTCCTCAGGGTGCGTCATTGCCTATTGAGAAACAATGATCCAACAGACTAATTACATTCTGTGTCTATTCAAAATGACTCTCCGCGTCAGCGCTGTTGTTGCTTTAATACAGGACGAAACCAATCGCCAATTGATTGATTCACTACCTCGATGGCAAGGTCTCAACCGTCCTTTTAAGGAAATCTCCAATCATGAGATGATATTTGTAGGCCCTGAAGAGCCAAATAGGTACATTACTTCAGATGGTCACAACACTTACCAACTCACCAAGTTATGACTTCAACTTCTGATTTTAGCGAATTTTCGAAGAAAAAGAAGCTAGTGTTCTCGGTCCTAAATTTTTTAAACTCAATTTTTCTAAAATATTTTTTTAACCGAAATTGGTTCCTGACCATCCTGTGTTTACTACCAAAAGACGCCAAAAATCATATGTATAAGTAGGTATATAATATATACATATACATGTAGTTGTCATTCCAGACAATACCTCAATGGAATTGAGATAAAAAGTTCAAATTTGCACAAAAAAATGTGTCTTGGCAATCGAAAGGCTAAGTTCGTGGATGGGCAGAATCGGGCCACTCTAAAGGAGGTTATGGGGAGTTAGGGAGGGGGGGGGGGAATACCCACAAATTCCAAAAATGAAACAGTATGAGAGGTGACACTTCATTTTAAAGATTTATTGACGCTGGACACGATGGTGAAGTCAGAATTGTCTCCTAGTTGTTCCAAACCAGTTAAAACCATTTGACCATGTGCCTTTATCTGTCAGAATGGATGCGCTATAAATATGTTTGTTTTTTTCTCTCAAAATGAACCTCCTCCACTGGAGACTTACACATTTTTGATAGTCACATCCTAGGGGACGATTTGTGTGTGAACACGTGTGTACGTACAAATAAAAAATAATATGTCCACATATGTCGGACTTTTGAAGTGTTCGGCTATGGCTATGGCTTTGATGGGTCGATTTTATCCAGCTTAAGAAGTCCTTGGAATTTCGTCCCGTATATTTGATACCAGTAGGTGATACAACCTTAGGATATAATACTCACAACGGATTGCTGTTACCAAAGCAAAAGCTGTGGTGCTGTTGGTGTTCTGAGATCTTGATCATAGAACGTCCGACATGATTACTGAAGATTTGGAAAGACTGTATGTTCTGGAAGACGTAAAATATTGTATTGCATTGTGTATTATCTTGCCCTTGGTGGCCTTGCACTGTAGATCATTGCACATATCCTATAAAATACAATGTTATGCAGCCATCAAAAAAATCATTTACAAACGTGAGTTTATTTGATTGAAATGAAACGAAAAAACCCCTGACTGCCATCGAAATGAAATTATCTTGCCAAATATGATTAAGTTCATACAAGTCTCCCAGTGATGAGAAACGTCAAACCAATAACAAACTCGGCCTTGCTGTGTTGGAGCTGTCCAACAAACAACTTAACAAGACACCTCGTGTGGCTCGAAAAAGGCATAAGGTGAGCAAAAAATCCGCAGAGGAATGTGTCCGGAGGGCCGCAAAGGTGCTAAAGGTTCCGTGCGAGGGCGGCCGGAGCCTGAGCTTCAGAAGGGAGAGGCGAAAAACCTTGGCATTTGGTCAATACAGAGCTGTCTTTCACCCCGGGTCATCACGAACGCGGGACATTCCTAGAGATGGGAGATATCATTTGCGTATCTCCATCGGCCCACCAGACCCAGAGTTGGGCAGTTCTTCGGCCTTTGGAGAATCAAACATACTTGATCTTCGCGAATCTGATCGGCCTTCCCATCACCAGATGCAGTGGCATCCGATCGTCATTATTTTTGGCGAATGTAGCGATATTAACTGCTTCAACCTAATCGTGCAAGGTCCAAGGTGTGCTGGTGACCGTGAGGATTGGACATTGAGGGTCATCCTTCCAACTTCCGACTTATGGGTCTTGTAGTAAACAGGATTAGGCGGAGTAAACCACGCACTAGCCGTGGTTTGATGTCGGAACAAACAGCGGGATTGATTAAATACGTAGTTTCTACTGTTTGTGAGTTATCGATGACAGTATGATAAAACTTACTAAATCACGAATTTTGAGCGCTAGAATAATACAGATGGTAAATGATCGCACATTTTGAAATATTGCATGATGAGAATATTCATTGGTCGGAGTTGATAGATACGTCTGTTGATAAGATTAAGGTTTTTTGACTGTGTGATGAAGAAAATAATGCGGTGGATCGAGGAAAATAGGACCTACTGATAGTAATGTAGGTGGACAAATTTTGTGGCTGTGATGACACAATCATAATTTTTTCCTATGTACTCGTAGCTACATAGAAATCCTAGGTAGATTCTGTTTTGATGCCACAGTACGAGTTTCTGGCTATCAAAACGGGCTATCAAAATGTTGAGGTCCAATGGGTGCACTCGTAAGGCCACCCATTGGAGAAGGCCTATTGAGAAGGCCAGAAATAGCATCATTTTTTGGTGTTACCCATAATCCAAAAGTCCGGAGTATGTACACGAAAAGGAGGAACCTCCTGTGTACTTGCACCTCCGGTAGTTAGGTACTACACTTTTTTCGGGACGTGGCAATGTTATGAGCTATTGTGATAGAACGTTTTGCGCTGATTCCAAATATACCACATGCTCCTACACCTTGAATAGCTTTTTTATGTGTTTTTCCTCAATAAACACATTTTTGAACTTTGCTTTGCGACTAATTTGTGGGGTTCTTTTACTGTTTTTTTTTTCTCTTTGGCCGTTCATACACACACAGACTCGTGGTTTTTCGTACGACTTTCAATTTTAGAGGGTTTGAGACAGATTTGTATGAGGTCCCTGCTCTCCCAGCTTTGTGTTGTGTACTGAATATATAGAACTATGGACCTTCTTGATACTGAGGGACGTCCTAACCAGCAGTTTGCCTTAAGAGTTCTTTACCTTAAGAGTTTGCCTTTAGACTACTCTACCCATTTAATTATGGGGGTAATTTAATATTACTTGAATATTCTCAAAAGTGAAGCATCATAATTGACCAACAAGACTCATAGGAGGACCATTACCTCCACAAAATGAGTTGGTCAACTTTCAAGTCAATGTTTTTTTCCTGTCTTGAGATTTCGGTGTAACTGTGATTGGGGGTGATCGATGTTGACATTATAAATTAATTCAATTTTAAAATCACTCGTCCTTAGATGCTCTCTATCTATGAGATGATTTTGTCCATGAATTTTAATCCATGTCTCAACTTCCAAGCTCATCTTAAATGGTTACGTCAAAGAAATAAATGTCCTTCCCTCCCTCACACCGCTTTATTAGATCGTATCGAAATTCAGGCTCAGGAGCCTGACTGTAATCTTGATTTTTCTTGTGATGACTCTCAGTTTAGGATCGTTCGCCTACTTTGAACTGAAGAGCTTGTTTAATATATTTAAACGCATACTTCACTTGTAAACTGTGTAAAAAAAAGGAAAGAAAGGGCTCAAGTCAAAGATCTTCGCTGGAAGTCGCGTTAGTCTGTGCAATGGACCGATACACGGGCAATGATGAAATTCTTTCTCTTTGCTATCACCTAAGCTCGTATGTATATTATTTGCATCGCTGAATTTTACGCTGAAGTTAATAAGATTGTCCTTGTAATTTCGTTAGAACGAGTACAAGCCCATTAGCTTTGCTGGTTTGGAGTGTGATTTACGCCTAGTCGTTGAGAATTAGCCCTAAATTGCTTCTCGGTTGAGCCACCAGCCGACGTAGGGATTTATTAGATTATCTGCCGAGCCTTTTCGTACCCCTAAGGGCAGGATCCCCATTTATATTCTGAATTAACACGATGAGCCGTGCGTTTCGTCAATGTTATCGTACAATACGCCACAGTCTCAACCCTCGCATCGTTAATAACGTGAAACCTTAAATTATCAAGGTTTCAAACAACCTGTAATTCCCTCTTGAAAGGGTTGGACGTAGTTATTTCTCTGACGGCTCTATAATACCAGATAAAAATCAATATGCTGACACAGAGATATAGTATTTGCAAAACGATTAACTCTATTTAATAGAGTTAATCGTTTTGCAAATCAAATTAATCTTTTGACAAATTTAATTAAACTTTTTACAAATAAATTTAATCTTTTTACAAATAAAGTTAATCTTTTTACAAATAAAGTTAATCTTTTAGCAAATGAAGTTAATCTTTTTGCAAATACATAAAATACATAAAATAAATATGTATTTATGTAAATTTTTTACATAAAATGTCAAAATGTAGAGCACAGTTTTAATTTCAAGAAAAATATTGTCAAGTACTATAGAAATACTTTGCATGATTCATTACACACTAGCTGTGGACTATTAATAAATCACATTACGAAATAAATAAAATCACAAGATAAATGTTTAATTAAAATCACAAGTAGGTAACTTATTATTGCAAAATGAACAAAATCACTTGGAAGAACTTGGCAAAATGTATCTCCTGTCCTCATCGTTGTGTTCCCCAATCAATGCAGGGTTTAATTCATCTGTAACATCTTTCACAAAACACAGCTGAGAATCTTCTACTTTGGCGGTGAACATATAAGATTCTGATTTAGTGGGAGGAAAGTAGCGAAATTCTGATTTAGTTGGGGGAAGTTAACCTATCTTCAACCGAAGATTGAAGACGGGTTTATGTGAAACGCGTGAGCTAAAACACATTCTGTGTTTCTATAATTTTTTTTTAATTTTTAATCTGCTTCTTGGTTCTTATGCATTCTTTGAGGCATTACCTATGTTGAATAAAACAATTATCACTAGGTCTAAATGTCTAGATCCCAAATGTTAGATTAATTTTTGCTGCCTCCTTGATGCTTACTTCACTTCTTACGTCTTGAATAGCCTTAGCCATTCGGTCCTCTATGTATGTACTGGAGGAGTCGTCTTCCCTTCCTATTGGGATTGCATGTTTTCTTCGGTTTTTTGGGAGCCTCCTTCGTCTTCTTCTTCGTTGACGAGCCAGCCATTTTTTAAATTTCTGCCACGAAAAGAAAATACAAGGTTAATAAAATTCCATCCTCTAAACCTTGAAACCATTCTGTGAACTTAGTTGGTATATTTTCGAAGAAAATACATCTAGTGTCGACTACTGATGCACAGCAAATTCTGAAAATTTTCAGAAGTCGACACCCCCTGTCGACTAATAAATATGAGCCGAAAATTATGTCAGTAGTCGACACCCTCCCCGAACCAATTAAAACATCATTGGATACGCAAATAAACTGAATAAATGTTGCCTAGAAGCATGCTTCTAGGCAACATTTATTCAGTTTATTTGCGTATCCAATGATGTTTTAATTGCAATGAACGACACAGAAATTTAAAAGATATTATTTGGATGAACTAAATGTCTGTTGTTTACTTGAACTCTGTGTTTATGCGCCTATCGCAGAACTTTCGCCTCGCACCGTCGTTCATTCCAACTGCCCCTGGCTCATGAAGTCAGTCCGCAACGCTCGCTTGTACCGCACTGATCGATTTATCGCACATTTATATATCTTCATAATTATTGTTTTAATTACATTCGCTCGGGAGTATTTCGCACCGCGAGTGATTTCTGGCCTCCATTCGCGCATTGAACCATCGCCTGTCGAAGAAATAGGTAGAAAAGCCTTAAAACATTCCTTTTCCCATCCCCACCTAAACCCTTTCGTCCAACTTCGACGAAGAAAGGCAGAAGGTAAGCTTAGCTTATAATTCCCTATATTTTGCTGTTTGGGGCAGCTGGTCCTTCGTAAAAAACGCAACGCAAACATCTTTTGGTCAGCTTCGAGCCAAATTATTTTCGGAACAGAATTCACTCGTGGTGCCGAAATTTCCTCACGCACATACCGCATAATAATTTCATACCGCATAATAATTTCATTCCGCATAATAATTTTATACACATATTTTATACCTTGTAGGAATAATAGCGTATTTCAACCATTATTCAATTACTATCAGGTATCCGCTCATTTCGCTAAAGTGACCTTTTGCTATTGATGTGAGACAGACGGTCTTGTTCAGACAGTCTAGTTCCAGAATTGCACTCACTTTGCACGTTAATAAGTTATCTGGGTACAGAGGTCACTCACTACAGATTATCTTCAAACTCAGCAGCTCATCAAAGTTGTCTGTAGGTCTTAATAGCTTTGTTTACGTCCGATTGGACAATCTCCATCTGAAATTTGTACCTGTACATCTGCTCATTTAATTCATTACTGAAATTACAATGTCCACCTCAGCTGAGGAAAACACATTAGCTGTTTTACAGAAAAAGAAAGAAATGTTGTTCAAACGCATTCAAGACCTGTATGATCAGGCGATAAAAGTCCGAACTGACAATAAGTATTCTGTTGGTTTCGTATCTGGCGCTAGAACCGTAGGTACAATACGCTCAGATTTTATTGCTTGCATTGATAAGATCAATGAAATTTCGCTTTCGGTGAAAGCCAAGTTTACACCTACCTATAGTGAAGTCGAGGCATTCGAACTTTTGTATTGCGAAGTTAACGATGTTTTTCATCTGATTGAAACACGAAGACAAGCCACTACGTCCTCTAAATCTCAGCCTAGCTCAGGAGATAGTCATTGTCATGGAAGTAAACTACCGCCGATTCATATACCATCCTTCAATGGTGCGCCTGAGGAATGGCCCATATTTTACCAAGTATTTGTCAAAATTGTTCATGAGAACCCCGCATATAGTGACGTAGAAAAAGTCACACATTTAGTTTCACATTTGAAAGGTTCCGCTAGGGCAGTGTGTACCTCAATTCCACCTACTGCCGAGAATTATAATCTCATTCTACAGACGCTTAAAAATAGATTCGAAGATAAGAGGACGCTCGCTTCTACTTATCTCGAAAAAGTATTGAATTTCAAGTCTCTTTCCGCTGAATCTGAGAAATCCTTAGATGAATTTCTTTGCAATTTTGTCGAGCCCGTAAATGCACTGAAGCAGATGAAATTCAATGATCTTGCTGATTATTTGTTTCTACATATCGCTTTGAAGAAGCTTGATCCCTCAACAACTAGGTCATTTGAGAACAATAACCGCTCAAATGAGAGTATTCCCGCATTTTCCGATCTTGTTACTTTTGTCACTGAACAGGCGAAAATATTGAGTAGGGGTGCTACTGTTTCTAATAAGGTGTCAAGTGGGAAAACAAGGTCAAATTTTGATAAAAACACGCAAAACTCTCATGTTTTGTTGGCTCAGGAACCCAACTCGCCCAGTGTTTCGCATCCTGCATCTTCTAAAGCTGGAATCTCTCCGAATGGCTGTCCATTGTGCTCCTCCGCCAATAATCACTCCCTGTACTTGTGTGTTAAATTCAGAGAACTGAATGTTGATGACCGTTGGAACTACTCTAAATCACACAACATTTGTTTCAATTGCTTGTCTCCACTACACAGAAGTCAGGCCTGTAAATCCACTTCAAATTGTAAAGCCGAGGGATGTCGTAAGAAACATCACACGATGCTACATCGCACTTATTCACAACAGAGTTGTAATCCACAATCTTCCGTTTCTACCACGCTTCATGTTTCAAATACACATAATCACAACACTCAAGATACTGATCCTACGTTATCATTCTGGTCCACGAATTTATTGAAGAATGCTGCAGAACCATCAACAGTACTTTTGGCTACAGTCACAGTTCTAGCAATAGATTGTAACGGGATTACCCACGAACTCCATGGTCTCCTAGATAATGGATCTCAATCGCACTTTCTCACAAAAAAGACTTGTGACAAATTAGGTCTACCGATGGAGCCAATTCGTTCTGTTGTTAAGGGTATTGGTTCATCTCCAATGAACATTTCCGCTTGTACTGTCCTTAATTTTCATTCTCGTATTGATCCTTCGCATAATTATGTCGCTCACGCACTTGTAGTTGATCGCCTCAGTGACAATGTACCCTCCGCTGAAGTATCACCCGCTCATCTCTCGCACTTGAAGGGGTTGCCTCTCGCTGATGTTCAGTTTTTCAAACCTAAGGAAGTTGATCTACTCATTGGAGCAGAACTATGGCCAACAATAGTGGGTACCAAAAAGGTATTAGGCACATTAGGTACTCCAGTCGCTCTAGAAACTACTTTGGGGTATGTAGTAATGGGACGTGCTACGTTAGCAACCAGACATCAATCCGCTAATTCATTTTGTTTTTTCACGCAACCTTCATTGGACGCCCTTGTTCAAAAATTCTGGACATTGGAAGATGTTCCAACACGCAATCATCTGAGCAAAGTAGATGAACAGTGCGAACGCTTTTTTACTGACACTAATGTCCGCAATCCTGATGGAACATTCACAGTTCGCCTTCCCTTTTGTAGATCTCCTGAATTGTTGGGATCCTCAAAGGATGCATGCATCGCAAAATTCATCTCACTTGAGCGTAGACTATGCCGAAACCCCAATTTGCGGAATTCTTACGTATCGCTAATTGAGGAGTACGTGCAAGATGGTACTATCTCACGCATTGGTCGTGCTTCAGACATCTCGGATGTGGGTGCATATTTCACGCCTCATCATGGAGTCCATCGTCCTGAGCACCCAACCACACCACTCCGCATTGTATTCAACGCATCTTCACCAATGTTTGGGCTGGTAGGTAGTGGTTATTACTTGCCCCAACAGAGTGCTCACCATGATGGCTGGTGGGAGCCGTTGTTCGGCTGTCCAACGTGTTCCCCCGTCCCAGCTCGTTGATAAAGACGGATTGTTATCACTATCAAGTTGTTGCACTGTTATCTTTTATTATAATACCGTTTATTTTATCGATGTTCATCCGTTCTCGTGCGTAATAAAAAGAGTTGTTATCCGGTGTTTATTACGCGTGATTATTTCGTTTACCCGTTCAAACATTTTGGTGCCGTAAACCCGCGGATTGTGGTTAATGTCGAGCGTGTCCGAATTTAACCTAGTTTACCTCGCGACTTTGTTTACATCGGGTTTTTTCCATTTACCGTTTTACCGTTTTACCGTCGTTTTTCCCCGTTTTTCGCGTTCTACCGTCCAATAATGCCGCCAAAAGGAATTATGAAGCGTAGATCCCGTCAATCGGACCCGGATTTTCCGCCGGACGATGCGGTTGTTCAATCGGTTCATCCAGTTTCATCTGCGTATGATGTCGTCAAGAATAAGTCTATTCAACTTGATCCCGCCGCTTTTGATCTGCTGAGTGCCCCTCAGCAAGACCTGTTGAAAAACATCAGACGTTGGTCAATCAGGGCTAATGCAGTTCTGAAACGACAACCGGTAAGTGCACTGGCGGAGTTTATCAAGGACGATTTCCGTCGAGGAAGAATGTTCCTCGATGCCGTTGAGGAGGCTCAGTTCGATCAGCAGATCGAGGAAAATCTGCTTAATCAGGTAACTTCTGTTGTTGTAAGTTTGGCTGAACGCGTCCCCGTTGAAATTAATCCAGTTAGCGCTAAGAAAGAGGTTGATGACGAAGTTGTTCTCAGTCATGAACACGCTTACGCTCAGATTAAAATGATGAATGAGCTGCTCACAACCGTCCCGTTATTTGAAGGCCAAATCTCCCGCTTTGCGGAGTTTAGGAAACTGTTTGATGGTGCAGTTCATAACATGAAGCACATACCCGATGAAATTAAATTTGAAAAACTGTTGAGCAAGCTTTCTCCCGATCTCCGATCATCATTTGCCGGTAGCAGCTATCAGCAGGCTTATGACGCCCTGGTAGCGGAAAATACCTCAAAATACCGTTTGGCTCGTTCAGTATTTGCGCAGCGCATACATTTACCCCGTTTGGAAAGGCCCAACGTTGCTGACTTGGAACATTTCCACAACGACGCTCGTTCATGGGTAGGATCAATGCTCGACCTCCCCACTCCCAATCTTCGGGAGTACTTATTGTTTGAAGCCCTGTTTTTTCGCTTATCCGCTGAGCTCAAAGAGAAGTTCAACCGGGAGGTGATGGAACAAATGGATGCCATCCCCTCTCACTCTGATCTGCTTCGGTTTATTGGAAAGGAGCTAAGGATAGCTCGACTGGTCCCAGAGGAGAAGCAGGGGAATAAAAAAGCTCCAACCACTGTTCAGAGAGCCCGTTCACCCTCACCATTCCGGTTGTCAGCCCTTCTAGCCACCAGTTCCACTCCACGACCGTCACCCGCTCCAAGACCCGTTCAAGAAGAAGAAAAGATGGCCATGATGTCCCTTTGTTCCAGCCGTTCGCCCCCCAGTCCCCCCATAGAAACATCAGCCCCGTTATGAAGGTACGACGGCGCTCAGCCGGTTCCTTCCAAGGTATCATTGGTGAGCGCTACTGCCAAGAGCCCATTACCCGTTAAGTCTTCAACTGTTAAGAATTCAGCTGTTCGACGTCAACTTGTAGGTAATGTTAGGCGCATGTTAGCACCTAGGAATAATTTCAGGGGCCTGTTTCCTGGGATTGAGTCATCCAAATTAGGCGTAGCTGGCTCATCCCAACCCGTTAGTAAAATTGACGTCACCCATAAGTCCTGTTTAAAATTATCTCGTTTTGGGCTCACCCCTACTGCTGTAGTCCCCCTTTCCTCCTGTAGAGGGGAAATAATTAAATTCAGAGCTTTGATTGACTCAGGAAGTGAAGTCAATATTGTTTCCCCGTTAGTAGTGAAGAAGTTAGGACTCCGTTTGATTCCCATGAAGGGCAGTTTACAGGGAATTGGGAGTTCTTCAAACCCCATTCACAGTTCCGTTACTGCTCAGCTTCACACACGTTCTGGTAGGGTAATTCCTTTTGAAGCGCTCGTTATGGAGAGCCCCCTTTCGCCATTGCCCAGCCGTAGTTGGAACCCTGCTTTATGGCCCAGTATCACATCCATGGAAACCCAACTTGCTGACCCACAGTTTCACACTGCTCACTATGTTCAGGCTATTCTCGGAGCTGACATTTTTTCCCGATTGCTTCCCCGTTCCTCTGAGGTTGGTCTATGGGAAACTGACTTGGGAACTCTGGTTACTGGTGCCACTCCACCCGTCTGTAAAAAGTCCGTTCAATTCAGCCGTTATGCGCATCAAATGAAATACTCCAGCGAAGAGCCAGTTAACAAGATAGAGCCCCACCCCTTCCTCGTTCAAGCTAGATTCCAGGCCGCTTATCCCTGCTCACAGGGACCCCATGTTTTCACTGTTCCTAAATTCTTGCCTAAGGACTACCACTCGCAAGTTCTTAAGGAGCTCTCTACCGTTTTGGAGGTAGTAGCTGCCAATCCTAAACCCCAACGGAAGCCGTTTCCCCGGTTCCCGTTCAGCAAGCAAAATGTTAAGTCTACTGTTAGTCAAGTTAAGCCCAATCACTCAACCCCTGTTCGAAATCTATTTTCTGTAGCTCCACCCATGGAACTTGTTAAGAACCCAATTAGTTTGTTCCAGCTCGCAGCCCATGTCTGCACGTCTGATTTCCAATTGGTATCTCCCAGTGTGGTGTGTTTCCCAATCAAAGAAGATACACCTGCACCTACCAATGAAGTTTCTGTTAAGGTAGCAGCTGTTCCCGTTTCCACTGATGATCTGTTACGCCAGATGTTTGAAATTGAGTCTGTTGAACCCGTCTCCCCTTGGACGCCTGAGGATCATCAGGCTGAAAACCGTTTTTTGGAATCAGTTAGTAGAGATAAGTTTGGTCGCTACACTGTTGCTCTTCCGTTGTCTGAGTCTCCCACTGCTCTGGGTGAGTCCAGACACATTGCTTTAAGACAATTGTATAGGTTGGAAGCCAGACTAAAACGTAACCCTGTTTTAGCCACTGCTTACCGTTCGTTCATGGAAGAATATACCCAATTGGGACACATGAGGCTGTTAAGCTCAGAAGAAATCCCCCGTTCCCCCAATTATTACATTCCTCATCATTCTGTTCATCGTGAAGGTGATCCTGTTGAAAAAATCCGCGTAGTATTCAATGCGTCTCAGCGCACTTCCAATGGCCGGTCTTTGAATGAAATTCTGCTAGTCGGACCAAAAATGCAACCTGATATATCCGTTATGGTAACCCGTTTCCGCTCTTTCCGCTATGTTTTTATATCTGATATACGACAAATGTTCAGGCAGATTCAACATCCGATTGAGGATCAGAACCTGTTAAGAATAGTTTGGCGCAACTCCCCCGATCAACCTGTTCAAGATTTCGCCCTCACAACTGTTACCTACGGAACTGCTTCAGCCCCCTTCCTAGCTAACCGGGTCATCCGCCACTTAGCGGATGGAAATGAGGAAAGTTACCCAATTGCTTCCAAATTGTTGAAGGAAAATACGTACATTGACGATGTACATGGTGGGGGGAGTTCCCTGCACTCAGCGTTAGAAGCTAGGGATGAACTGTTATCACTGTTAGCTACTGCTGGGTTAGAGCTCCGTAAGTGGGCCTCTAATTCTGATCAGTTGCTTTCTGGTATTCCAGAGGAGCACCGGCTTGCCCCCTCTGCTCCTGTTTGTCTGACCTCCGATGATGAAAGGCCATTGAAAATGTTGGGAATCTCCTGGAACCCTACCACTGATGAGTTCTACTTTAAAGTTCCCGTTTCTCTTACCGTTCACACCAAGAGAGAGTTAGCTAGTCAAGTTGGAAGGATCTACGATCCCGCTGGGTGGATTATGCCAGTTTCTGTTCATGCTCGTTTCATTCAAAGGGAGATTTGTCGTTCAAAGTATGATTGGGACGATCCGTTACCAGGTTCATTTGTTCATGATTGGGCTGCCCTTGCTGATACCCTCAATTTGCTTCAGTCTGTTTCCATCCCTCGTCACATACGAGTGGATGCCCCCGTTCAATGGTTAGTAGGATTTGCTGATGCCTCGGAAAAGGCCTATGCTGCCACAGTTTATCATGTATCTCAGATGAACAGTGAATTTGCTGCCCGTTTAATTTTGGCTCGAGCAAAAATCGCTCCAATGAAGCCTCAGTCAATTCCCCGATTAGAACTGCTAGCGGCGGAACTATTGGGTAAAACCATGACTCGTGTCCGTTCCGAATATCCTTCTGTTCCCAATTCTGCAATAATTGCCTGTTCTGATAGCACAGTTGCCCTATCCTGGCTCACCGCTGACCCCGCTCCCGTTTGGAAGGTATTTGTGGGTAACAGGGTTGCTCGAACCCTGTCCCACTTGCCCAAAGAGCACTGGTTCCATGTCCGTTCTGCTGACAACGCCGCTGATGTTGCCTCCCGTGGAGCCAAACCTGATCAGTTAGTGAACTGTTCCTTGTGGTGGAATGGTCCAGATTGGTTGGCTTCCGACCGTTCCTTGTGGCCAGTGAGGAGGATTCGCCCTGATTTGAAACCCGATTCTGTTTCAAGTGAAATCAGAGCTTCATCGAGAGTAATAGCTGCAACTATTGTTGAGACTCCGTTTGAAGCCCGTTTTAGCTCTTATACTGTTTTGCGTCGAGTTACTGCTTGGATAATCCGCTTTATTAATAATTGTAAAATCCGCCGTTCCTGTTTGCTATCTCAGACTAGACCACCGTTAAGCACATCTGAGCTTCAGAAAGCCGATTCAGTTCTAGTTCGCCGTTCTCAAGGTCGCAGCTTGTCTGAGATCCAAGAAGCCACCATTAAAGGAGCTAAACCAACTAAACTGATGAAACAGTTGGCTATATTTTCCGATTCTGAAGGCACTCTCCGAGTAGGGGGTCGCTTATCAAATATGCCTGGGTCATTTGAGACACAGCACCCCGCTTTGCTTAAACCTTCTGATTTACTGGTACCGCTGCTCATCCGTTACGCGCACACTACATGCATGCATGTAGGGCCCAGAGCCACGCTGGCCCACTTGCGTACCCGATACTGGGTGATTGATGGGAGAAATGCCGTTAATCGTGTTTTAGCTGGGTGTACCCGTTGTTTTTCAATTAAACCGAGACCGTTTCAGCCCATGATGGGTCAGCTGCCTGAGGCCCGAGTCACCCGTGCCTTTGCCTTTGAGCAGGTTGGAGTTGATTTTTGTGGCCCGTTCACTGTTTCTATTGCCGGTCTTCGAGGAGCTCGAGCCGTTGAGGTTTACCTTGCCGTTTTTGTTTGTTTCACAACCAAAGCCGTCCATCTTGAAGTTGTTATGGATCTTAGTACCGATGGGTTTCTCCAATGCTTGGAGCGGTTTATGGGTCGCCGAGGCGTTCCTTCAGCTATTTGGAGCGACAATGGTCGTAATTTCCTGGGGTCATCCAACTTACTCAACCAAATCCGTTCTGCTAGCCCCCTTGATCATGTAGTAGCTGAACGACTCGCTAACCGAGGGGTGGAATGGAAATTCATTCCACCTAGGGCACCGCATTTTGGTGGGTTATGGGAGGCTGCCGTTAAGTCTGCTAAACGACTGTTGAAGGTCAATTTAAGAGACCAAACCACCACGCTTCAAACGTTCAGCACCGTTGTCATTAGGATTGAGGCCATTCTTAACAGCCGCCCGTTAGTTCACCAATCCTCCTCACCAGATGACATACTGGTACTTACCCCTGCTCATTTTCTCGTTCAACGCCCGCTTACTGCTTTACCTGAGAGCAATGTGTTTGACTTCAGCTCCCGATTAGCTCCTAAGTGGAAGTTTGTTTCTAATCTGGTAAGTCAATTCTGGAAGAAGTGGCACTCTGAGTACCTGTTAGACCTCCAGACCCGATCTAAGTGGAATACCCCTGATCGCCCTGCTATGGTGGGGGATGTAGTGTTGATTAAGGAAGACAATATTCCTCCTCTGTCGTGGCCCATGGGTGTGATAGTGGACCTGATTCCTGGTAAAGATGGTGTAACCCGTGTAGCTAGAGTCCGGTCTGGTAATGGGGAGAAACTCCGCCCGTTAGTCAAGCTCTGCCCGCTACCAAAGGACTGTTAGTGCCCGTTTCTTAAATTTGTTGGAATGAGTGCCTCATTGTGGGGGGAGGATGTTTGGGCTGGTAGGTAGTGGTTATTACTTGCCCCAACAGAGTGCTCACCATGATGGCTGGTGGGAGCCGTTGTTCGGCTGTCCAACGTGTTCCCCCGTCCCAGCTCGTTGATAAAGACGGATTGTTATCACTATCAAGTTGTTGCACTGTTATCTTTTATTATAATACCGTTTATTTTATCGATGTTCATCCGTTCTCGTGCGTAATAAAAAGAGTTGTTATCCGGTGTTTATTACGCGTGATTATTTCGTTTACCCGTTCAAACAACCAACAAGTTCGTCATACTCCTTAAATAATTTGCTATTTGTAGGACCGAAATTACACGCAGATATATTCAATGTTTTGATCCATTTTCGACTGTACAAATTTGTAATCACTGCTGATATCAAGAGGATGTTTTTGCAGATCAAAGTGGCAGAAGAGGATCGAAGGTTTCAACGCTTCATCTGGAGAACACATCCTTGTCACCCCCTAGATGTTTATGAAATTAACAAGGTTGTATTTGGTAATACTAGCTCGCCATATCTCGCAAATCGAGTTGTCAGACTTCTTGCTCAACTTGAGCAACCACGCTATCCGCTTGCTGCAGCAGTATCGCTACGTGATGTGTATGTTGATGATGTGATAAGTTCTGTGAACGATGAATCTGATTTGATTGAACTTCATAGGCAACTTACAGCTATGTTCGCCTCAGGTGGTTTCACACTTTCTAAATGGGCATCAAACTCATTCTCACTGTTGTCTCAAATTCCAGAAGAATCTCGCTTGATACCTCTCATTGATTTTGATCGTGACTCTTCGTCCAAGGTACTTGGAGTTCAGTGGTCTCCCGCCAAAGATTGTTTCACATGTGTAGTAGATAATATTGACCTACCATGTACAAAGCGCAATATTCTGTCTGTTACTGCCCGCATTTTCGACCCATTGGGTTTAGTCGCACCTGTCACAATTTTGGCCAAACTTATCATTAAGGCCCTTTGGCAAAATGGTTCTGATTGGGATGAGACACCGTCGATTGAAATTATTGATCGATGGAATAAATTTAAAGATGCACTTCCATTTTTGAAACGTATTTCTTTCCGCAGACATGTAGGTGTTGTTCAAGGGACTCACACTACGCTTGTAGGATTTGCAGACAGCTCATGCAAGGCTTACGGGGCGTGTGTGTATGTTCGCACCGTCATTCAAGGAGTAATACCTGAATCAAATCTCCTTTGTGCTAAATCAAGGGTAGCTCCATCCACTGTTGTGACCATTCCTCGCTTGGAATTATGTGCAGCTCTGCTTTTGTCCCGCCTCATGCGGCATGTGATTGAAAGTTATGGACATCGTCACACGTTTGATTCGATCGTTGCATTTACTGATTCTGCAGTTGTTCTACACTGGATTCATTCTGACGCATCAAAATGGAAAATATTTGTTGGTAACCGCATTGCACAAATTCAGGAGAATCTAGGTTCGAACCATTGGCGTCATGTTTCAGGGGATGATAATCCTGCTGATGTTCTCTCGCGAGGTATATCACCTTCGGAATTAATCAATCATTCACTTTGGTTTCACGGACCGCCTTGGTTGAGCAAAGATGAGTCTCATTGGCCAGCTCCTGTCATTGATAACACTACCATCGTGCCTGAATTAGAAGTCAAAACATCGCTTCTTGTTGTAAAATCCTCTCAGAACGTCCTCGCACCTATGTTGGACCGCATTTCCACTTTTCGAAAGTTACTACGTGCAACTTCCTATGTATTTAGAGCTTGTAAGCGCACCGATTTGAAACCGCCATTCATCACAACCCATGAAATTCGCAATGCCACTGAATTTTGGATACGATACGTCCAGGCTGATGCGTACCAGGATGAAATAACCAAACTCAATAAAGGACAACCTATTCACAGCAATATCCGCCATTTAGACCCGTTCTTGCAAGAAGGAATCCTCAGGGTGGGGGGTCGTCTCCAAAATGCCACTCTTCCCTTTGAGCAAAAACATCCCATTCTGCTACCCACTAAGGGAAGATTTATCGAATTAATGATCGATCAATATCACATTGATTGCCTTCATGGTGGACAACAACTTGTATTGTCATCACTACGACAAAAGTATTGGATACCTGCTGCCATATCCCGCATTCGCTCACGCATTTATCGCTGTAATTCTTGCTTTCGTACTCGCCCAAAACCAACTATTCCAAAAATGGCTCCACTTCCTAGTTTCAGGGTTGAGGGAACCCGAGTATTTGAACGCACAGGAGTGGATTATGCTGGACCATTCCTTATCACTCCCCATCGCAAACGAGGTCAACCACTTCTCACAAAGTCATATATTTGTCTTTTCATCTGCCTTTCAGTTAAGGCCATACACATTGAACTTGCTTCAGATTTAACTGCAGATTGCTTCATGGCCGCATTCAAAAGATTTCTCTCGCGTAGGGGACCATGCTCCTTTCTTCTCTCAGATGGAGGAACTAACTTCATTGGTGCTAGAAGACAGCTCAGTGAGCTCGGAGTACTTATCAACACCCCTGCATTTCAAACTCACATTGGGAATGAGATGGCTTCCCGAGGCATTGATTGGAAAATTAACCCTGCTTGTGGACCGTGGTTTGGGGGTATTTGGGAATCAAATATCAAGAGCATCAAGGGACATTTACAACGCATCATTGGTAGCCAGATTCTTACTTACGAGGAGTTCAATACTGTGCTCATACAGGTTGAGGCCGTTATGAATAGCCGCCCCTTATGCGTACTGAATAATGACCCCAACTCCATTACTGCACTCACACCTGCTCATTTTCTCACTGTTGGAGCATCGTTGGACCATCTTCCAGTACAAGATCTTCGAGACGTGCAGTCTAACCGCTTATCAAGGTACCAACTCGTTGACCGCATTCTTCAGGACTACTGGGATAGATGGAGACGCGAATACCTCACCACATTACAGTCTCGTGCAAAATGGACCTGTAATACCACTCCCATAGAAGAAGGGACTGTGGTTATTGTTATGAAGGACAATATCCCACCACTGAGGTGGCCTCTTGGTATCATTGAAAGAGTCTATCCAGGCAACGACGGCGCTGTGCGTGTCGTTGCTGTAAGAACGGTGTTTGGCACTTATCGTCGACCAGTTGGCAAGGTGTGCCCACTCCCAACCCAGTAACTCACCCTTTCGCCAAAACTGTACCTCTGCTGTATATATATATATGATGAAGAATTCTTAATATTTTCTACTAAAAAAAAAAAAAAAAATTCTTTTATACCGCCTTTAATTATTGTAACTTGTGTAACTTGTAAATTGTTTAATAATTGTTTAATTATTGTAACTTGTTCAGAAACTAGTGTTTCAGGGTGGGGGGTAATGGATGAACTAAATGTCTGTTGTTTACTTGAACTCTGTGTTTATGCGCCTATCGCAGAACTTTCGCCTCGCACCGTCGTTCATTCCAACTGCCCCTGGCTCATGAAGTCAGTCCGCAACGCTCGCTTGTACCGCACTGATCGATTTATCGCACATTTATATATCTTCATAATTATTGTTTTAATTACATTCGCTCGGGAGTATTTCGCACCGCGAGTGATTTCTGGCCTCCATTCGCGCATTGAACCATCGCCTGTCGAAGAAATAGGTAGAAAAGCCTTAAAACATTCCTTTTCCCATCCCCACCTAAACCCTTTCGTCCAACTTCGACGAAGAAAGGCAGAAGGTAAGCTTAGCTTATAATTCCCTATATTTTGCTGTTTGGGGCAGCTGGTCCTTCGTAAAAAACGCAACGCAAACATTATTAAATGTCAGGTAATAAGAGTGAAATACACTTACATTTCCAGTCCGTCCTTAGCCAAAACGCCAACAATCAGCATAGAAACGTGGTCAAACGAACGAACGCTCTGGCGTCCTTTAAACCCGCGTGTTTCTAAGGCAACCTTATCTCTCTACACTGAGAAGAAATAGTATAATGGGAAGAAACAACTAAAAACGTCAAACCATGTCTTTATCCTTAGCTTTTGCCCACTTTTGAAGAGGGTGTCGACTTCTGACGCATCACCTTAAGGATGATTTAACACTGATAATTGTATTTTACCGACAAAATTGAACGAAAAAGCTGAGTTCCCAAAACATTCCTCTAACTGACATTGCGCCTTCTTCCCCTGTACTCTTCATTTATAATTTCTTCTCGATGTTATCGTTTTCCAAGAAGTCACCGTCATAAAAGTGAATACTCCTACGAAAACCCTGGCAACTGCAATGAAGCAACTGCGCAGTTTTTTCCCTCTCCTGGGAAGTTAGATACTTAGTATGGAGATGAGAAGTTCTCATTATAAGGCGTAGGTTATTAGGTACTGTTTCAAATATGAGTATATTATATTATAGTTATTTATTTTTTTGTGTGTTGTGGGCTCATCGGGTAAAGTTTATATTGACTCGTACCGTCGAGTACGATACAAGCAGTGGTAGAACGCCCTCCTGAAAGTTAGCCTCCCACCAATACTGTAGCCAACTCTTCAAAGTTTCCCAAAGAAATCAATCTTACAAGTTGTTGCCGACTTGGAATTGAAATGGCGTCTCGATAATTTACGTACCTATTATGTACAAAATTAACTTGAAACTCCGTTCTTTCGAACCCAATGTCGCATCGAAATTGGCCTTGAAGATCCAATAACAGCAGCTGTGCGCATATGCATTCCAAGGAAGGATATAGGATGAAGGTGTTCGAGACCAGTGTTCCGCCTTTTTTTGCTCCAACTTTCTGGAAAAAAAATAAATCAGCAATCATTTCTGCGTTTTCGCAATTGACGTAATCGGTTGTACAATAAGCCTCATACGAGTACATCTTGCCGACACCTCTTTGAAGCCCTCCCACAGAAAACAAGATTCAATCATAGTTTAATGAGTTTCGAGTTACGTCACCACTCAAGTACCGCCGTGATAAGAAAAAGCCGTAATGTGATTCGACTCGCATTTGGATGCACTCGTCTTCTTGTCTCGTCATTCCCATCACAGCTTGGCGTCCGACTTCAGCTCCTTCTCCTACTATTCGCCGCCCCGAATCCCTCATAGAGTAAGTTAATACAGATCAGGACAGAATCACAAACCCGTGAAGGTGCACTAGAAATTTTTTTAACATGGAACATGTTTTTGCGGGCGTAATTCGATTTTGAGACCCTTCTGTATTAGGGGGCAGAATGAATGTAATTTAGCCGTAAATATGTTCAAGCGAAAGATTTAAAACGTGTTGAAAATAATACACATCAACGAGGTTTTCCGGCCGGTGCACCATGTCGTCATTGCCGTCCTAGCAATTTCGAATTCCTATAACTTATAGAATCGCGCTATGTACAAGTGTACCACATTCTTGTCGTCTAATACAATGCATTATATCTATGTCATATAAGATAATATCTATAATAATATGATAGTTGGTCATACTATGTGTCAACGTTTAGGCATATTACAAGTAATTATGTATTGTTAGATTTTTTATGATCACAGTCTCTCCCATGGTGTTTTTATACCCCGCGGGCTACTCCACCTCTATACCCGCTCCTTTAGTCTCTCGTGGCGTTTATGTATAGTATAATGCGCGTACGGTATGCATTGTGGTATGTGTAACCACCCAACGTGGCTATGTTGATACCCATTTCGGCGTATCATGGTCATACGGGTTGTCTACGCCATTGGTTTTCAACCTTTTCAATGCTGAGGACCACTTAGTATCCTTCAGAATCTGAGGCGGACTACATCCGATAGAGTAAATATTTCCACAACAGTTACCTAGGTAGGATACTGCAAACACACAAGTCTAGTATGGAACACTAACATGTTGAGTAAACCCATTTCGGTTGATGCATCAATTTTCATCCAGATCCAATATTAAAATTCATTAAACGATCGCTTCGCGGACCACAGGTATACGCCATTCACCATGGTGATAAGGTATAAGCCATCTTACATGGCACTGTGGTAGCGAACCACAGTAGTCTCAATTGTGTATAAGCCATCTCACGTGACAGTCCCCCCCCCCTCCCCTCGTGGTGGCACTGTGTACACCGTATAGTAGGTATATAGTTTGCCTTTGCCACAGGCATTTAATACTACATATTACATGCATGTGTAGTATAGATATGCCACAGGTATAAGTATAAGTATGATGTATTCCTAATCCAATAAGGAAGATACTGGCATGTATGTTTCACATGTGTTTAACCGACAGTATCGAGTTTATAGCTAGACTCACGGTACCGCTTTCTCCGACAGGGGTTGTTTACTTGTGGGTGTCAAGTCATTGTGGGTGCCAAGTGTGGCACTTGGTTGGTTAGATTTAATTTGTTCTGTACAGAAAATTGTGATCCCCTGCCCATCAACCAGTACATTGTCATTCTTCGGTTTTTGAGGGTCAGTTCTGGGCTTTTCCCCCACGTACGACCATTGACCTTAGAAATGGTGCAAGGCGTGGTTCATGTTAAAAGTCGTGCGATTCCTGATGAAAGAGTTGAACCAGGCACAATCATACAGAGATCGATTCAAACGTAACTAATAAAAAAGTTAAAAAAGTTATTTGCTTCGAAATAACGTTCTGAATGTCCCTTCGTCTAACCAGATTGCGCGTAACTTTGTTTAGCAGAGTTTAAAATGAGAACCGTGAACGCCACGCCCGAAAAAATCTGTCGGAAATTGATGCTTTGGATGTCGTTAACAAAAAGTAAAAGGCCTGCCAATGCCCTTCCCCTCAATTGAATTACAGTAAAACTTCGTTGACGCTCTTCAAGGGGCCACTTCAAAAGAAAAGTGGGAAAGGTAAAAAATCGTGAGAATTGCTTTGGAATGAGCTTATAGGAGATAAGTAGGTGAAATACTAGTCAAACAAAGACTCCTGAAAACGTTCAGATCGAAACGAATCGTTTTTGGACAGAGTCAAAGTTGGACGTGTCCAATTTTGCAGGCTTTCCAGAACATTTCCTCGGCAGGATAGAGACGGGAGACATTTCGTTGGGACCTGAACAATTTTTTAACCCCCCCTCAAAATTTGTTGGTTTACGAATCAAGATAGGTACGTAGATTCAGAAAATCGAATAAAAAAATACTCTGCAAATTCTTGACACAACGGTTTATTATCTTCTTTGTACAGATCACCCTTACTGAATGCTAGATTAATTATTATTATGAATAATAATTGATTATTAATAGTTATTATTAATAGTGATTATTATCAAGTAGTGTAAATTATTAATATTTATTTTGTTGGTTATTAATATTTTTTATGCTTCATTATTAATAATTCCTATTGTATTAAATATTATTTATTAACTCGATATTTGAAAACCATCTGCTGTTTGAATCAGCTGAGCCTTTTTGAAAATTGACCCGACAGGCTGCCTCACCATTCACTCTCATGTTGACGATTTCCGATCTGCTCCAACTTTGAGCCCTCATTGTGAACGAACGACTGGTCCTACTAAGCTGTGGATGGTCTTAAAAAAATCAAAAAAATAAACTCTATCTAAACATGAAACAAAAACAATACCGTTCCATTTGAATTTTTCGAGTTTTGACATTTTCAAAAAAAATTTTCTTTGGTCGATTCCAATGGTTCATTATCGAAGAAAATAAACCAAGAAGTAATTCGATTACCGATTACAAATTCCAATTACTTATGAAGAAAATTTCTACATAACTAATTGGAATTTGTAATCGGTAATCGAATTACTTTTTGAACAAATCTGACACGAACTACAGTAATAATTACTTGCCGATTACTTTTTCCGATTACGAGTAATAGTAATTGAAAAAAAAAAAAACCATTCCCATTACTAGTTACAAGAAAATTTCTACATAAGTAATTGGAATTTGTAATCGGTAATCGAATTACTTTTTGAACAAATCTGACACGAACTACAGTAATAATTACTTGCCGATTACTTTTTCCGATTACGAGTAATAGTAATTGAAAAAAAACCATTCCCATTACTAGTTACAAGAAAATTTCTACATAACTAATTGGAATTTGTAATCGGTAATCGAATTACTTTTTGAACAAATCTGACACGAACTACAGTAATAATTACTTGCCGATTACTTTTTCCGATTACGAGTAATAGTAATTGAAAAAAAAAACCATTCCCATTACTAATTACAAGTCTTGTAATCGGAAAAAGTAATCGTCATAACGTTTACCACTACAGCAGTTGGAACGGTAATCGCGATTACTCCAGGGTTAATTACGAGGCCAAAACTTCCGATTTACATTCCTATCGTAGTGAATCGTACAAGCATATTATACTGCAATATGACGAAAGTAATCATTACTCAAAAGAATGATTAGGTAGGTACTTTACAACTCTGTTTCGTATTACAGAACTGACTGTACGTGATATAAAGTTAAAGGTTGTCCCTTCTAAACACGCTTCTAACATGTTAAAGAAACGTAAACAAATCACGTAGGTAATGATAGATTTGCTGCTGGCTGCGAAGTCCTCACAATATTAAAGTCAACGTAATACTATAATAGGTATGTCTTATAGGTATGTCTATTTTTATAGGTATGTCTATTAAATAGGTCTCCTCACGGGGGTGGTTTGTGGAGAAGGGTCGATGTCGGGGTCTGGGAGGGAGGGGGAAGCGACCGATATGGGTGATGATAAGGGAGCGGTCGATTGGTGGTGGGGGGGGGAAGCGACCGATATGGGTGATTTTGAGGGAGCGGTCGAATGGCGGGTGGGGGGGGAAGCGACCGATATGGGTGATTTTGAGGGAGCGGTCGAATGGTGGGTGGGGGGGGGGGGGGAGCGACCGATATGGGCGATGATGGGGGAGCGGTCGAATGGTGGGGGGGGGGGGGGACAATTTCCTCTACGTACTCCGTGTTGTATTGGGGGCGGTGGCGGCCTACGTTCACGGCGTGGTCGGTCAAACCTCGCCAGCCGCACGCCCTCGGGGGTATCGTTGGACGCCTTCAGAGTATCGTCGGACGCCTTCGGAGTATCGTAGGACGCCCTCGCCTTCCACCCTCGCCGTCGCCCACGCCCTCGTCTTCCACACTCGCCCACGCCCTCGTCTTCCACCCTCGCCGTCGCCCACGCCCTCGTCTTCCACCCTCGCCCTCGCCGTCGTCCACGCCCTCGCCGTCACCATTGTCCTTAATTCTGACACACCGGTTTATTGTGTCGGACCCGGTTTGGGTCGGTTGCAACTCCGCCGAAGTAAGAGCGATGTTTACAATCCAAAGTATCAACTCCGCTGGTTTACACTACATCAATGAGATTAGTAGCCGACAGCTCCCCCGGCCGCCTGTTTATTGTTTCTTCAGTAACTACTGTCGGCTACAGACACAACAGTTGTGTTCTTGAGTTCGTTACGATGTCTGCTGTGCGATCATTTCACATAATATGAACATACCTATAAGGAAAACTCTAAGGAAAATTTGGGACCTTGAGAAACTTGCATCGTGTCATATATTGTTTTCTTCTTATATTATTCTTGTTCGTGGAACTACCTATTCACCCCCATGACTTCCGTTTTTTCGACAAATGTACTTGAAAAAGGTACCTAAAATTATAGTTTCATCAAAATTTCGCTATTTTTTTAATATTGTCTCTATTTATCCTTTACATGGTATGGTAAGGCCGGAAAATTGACAATCGGGGGAGTTGCAAATGAAATCGGGGGACCTGCATCACTCCCGGTATATTATCTTCTCTGTGCAGATTACCCATCTATCTAGGTCACTAAATGCTTTTATTATTTAAAGTACGCAAATTTTGTATGTCTATTAGGTAGGTATGAGAATAGGTGGTAAAGTACCCTCTTTACCCTTTGGGAAAGGGGGTACTCACGGGTTCAAAAAACATCAATTTTTCAAATCTCCTAGTCAACAACTTTCATTTGAGCCCATAGATTATAATCGTAATATCTAGAACCCCCAAGGTGGTGATGGAGAGGGGTGTTACCCCCGGGTTCAAAAAACATTAATTTCGATTCCTATCTGTAAACCAAGGTAGGCCAGTATGAACATTGACCGACAGGCTGCCGCACGATTCACCCTCAGCCATTGACCTGCTCCAACTTTGAGCCCTCATTATGAACGAACGGCTGGCCGTACAAAACTGCGAATGGTCTTAAAAAATTCTAAAAAAATCTATCCAAATCTATCTAAATGTAAAGTAAAAACTAGACCGTTCCATTTGAATTTTTCGAGTTATGAAATTTTCAAAATTCGTTTTGAACCCCTTCCCCTTGACCTAGGATTATGAAAGTTTCGAGGATCATTGGGGGGTTGGTACGTACCCGTGAACCAAATTTCGTAATTTTACTACAACGCAAAGTGCCGCGGACGGATTTTTTTAAATTTTTTCTTTGGTCGATTCCATAAAACTTCAACAAATCTCGTCATGATAGGTTTGCACCTGGCTGCAAAGTTCTCACAATATTAATGTCAAGTTATGAATGCAAAATGTTCACGAACACATTTAAATCGATGAAATGTTCCTAAAGTCGTATAGTCACGATAAGTTTTGGGTTCTTGGCAAGTTTTTCCCGAAAGTAAGCCAGAGGAATTTCTAAATTCAGGGATAGCTTTAGAATTGGGTTGGAG
Organism: Stenodema calcarata; assembly: GCA_963920205.1. Taxonomy (NCBI): domain Eukaryota; kingdom Metazoa; phylum Arthropoda; class Insecta; order Hemiptera; family Miridae; genus Stenodema; species Stenodema calcarata. The sequence goes on along the minus strand of OY986049.1, from coordinate 41,475,367 downwards.
CAAGCAGCCTCTTTCCTACAGTAGGTCCTTCTAGTACTAGATTGTAAGTGGTTACTTCGAGTACTATCGAAGATAAATAATATTTATCTTGTATATTATAAATTTCTTGGCCGATTCCAGTGGTTCAAATAAACCAAAAGTATTTCTCGTCTGACAATTCGACCTAAAAACAATTTCTTACAAGTTCTTGCTCCTGTTGTTCAATTTCCCACGACACCCACTTGCTCAGACATCTGTCGGTGTAGGTACCAGAGGATCCACTCTCCCGAATACGATCTGAATCTGATTACCATCCTCTTTGAATAAATGGCGTGGGACATAACTATACTCACGAACTTTGTCACGAAAATTACCTGCGAGTTGGTTTTTGATTTATCATTTTCAGTGGAACTTCAAGTTCCTTGACACAAATTGTACCATTCCATCTCTTTGAATTTTCATGTTATACTTTCTAAAATGGATAAAATCCTAAATTCGGCGACATTCTATCGCCTACAATCGTGCGATCTTTATCGACATATTTCTGAGATGGCCGAAAGGAATAAAACAAAATTCAAAAATCAAATAAATGTGAAACTACCATATTATGGTAGTACATATGTTTTCATAATCTAATGGTACCCTGGTCGTAAATCCTTCTAGTCGTAAATGAAATGGTTGTGCTTAGATTTGGACACCAAAGAAGTTATAGGATCTGAGCCAAATTAGAACGAATTAAAGAAACTTACTTTCAGCACGATTGGCTTTGGGTTGTAGAGGCTTGGGGAACTAACTATTTCTCATCTTATTTCTTTTGCAGAAATTTCACAGTTGACCCCATTCAAACGGGAGCAGGCAGCTCGAAGTAGAAACGCAGGACCTCTCAGGGTGAGTGAAGGTCCACAAATTCATGAATAAATCACTTATCAGTTTGGCGATAGAAATTAATTGGTTACTCTCAAATTGGTCCTACTTTCATTCAATGACCAACAGAGCTGATTTAGATTGAACCGCCGTGTTCTTACCGGCTTCTGATCATTGAATTTTCCGGGATATTATAATTGTGTCAAATTTTACATAATACAGCCTGAGGTCTACTGTATAAACTACCTTTTGTGAAGGATTAGATTTTAGTTCGATCGTGTCATACTTTACAACTTACTCTCCCATCCAATTTACGGCCCACTACTCTATTATTTACTATCCCATTCCAATTCATGTCCACTACACGCTCCCGAAGGAAGTGGCTACTGGTTTTACTTCGTGTGGACTACACAAACTACGATTCCCAAATAAAAAGGGCACTTATCACCGGTAGTTAAAAGTAATTGGTGGTAACTTGGTTGTTAAATCCGTCGTAGAATAAATTACAAGCGGCCCTCAAAAGTATCAAGTCGAAGAATGCCCGCAGGTGCGGAAGAGGCCGTCCACCCAAAGGACTAGTTGTTGAGAGGCGACGACGCAACAGTGTGTTTTAGTCGTGTCCTGTTCAAATTGGCTTTGGCTCTTGAGAGATATTGAAATATTTTCTCGAATGTTTGATAAAATCAGGTGTAAACGGATACGAAGCCCTACAATATTCATCTGAACGTATTGACATCAGCATCTTGTTTACCTTGTCCAAACTCTTCACTGTTCACAATATGGCGTTCAGATAAGGAGCAGTGAAGAATTAGAGTTAGAGGATCCGAGGTAGTATACTGAAAATGGTTATGATTTTTTAAAATCATCTTTATTGTTAAAACTGTATGGACACATCTAATAACTTCACTCTGTTGTTCACAGATCATTTACTACAACTCATCACATCACAGGGTATGGTCCTTTTCAGCCTTCGTACATCGCCGCTGTTATCCAGAAGGTTCAGTACCTACCTACTTCAACATTCCTGTGATTGTGGAGACGGTTTTCATGGTTCGTTGCTTGACTTTTAACAACTTCGTTCATCATCTTGACTTTAAGGTCGTGACGGAGATCATCCGTTCGAACATACCAGGGGACATTTACTATGCTTACTATGCTTCTGAGAATTTTGTTTTCCGTCGTTTGGATCATTTTCAAGTGGCTCCTCTTAGTGCAGCCCCACAACGGGCAGCCGTACTGCTCGTACAGTAGCATTTTGTTATGTATAGGCAGTTGGGATTATTTCCCAATGCATCTCTTGCATTTTAGGTTGATTTCTTTCTTCTCCTTCACGTGCTCCTTCCAGCGGAGCTTGGGGTCCAGAATCATTCCAAGGTACTTAGCAGTATCTGCAAACGAACCGGGAGTTTATTTCTATAGATATTGGACTCACCTTTCTGTATTTAAAGTTAATGTGACTTCTCAAAGTTAGTGTGAGTTTCTCAAAGAGCTTGGAGATTATTGGTAGGAGGGTGATGGGACGGTAGGACTTTTTGTCATTTGTTCTTTGTTCTTTGGTTGGTTTGGCTATCATTATTACCTCTGTTACCCACTGTAGTGGTACGTGATGCGATCTAAATGGCGATCTAGAAGTTTTTCAGACCTTTTCCTGGAAGTACTTTCTAGATTTTCCCTGTTATAAGATCATGGTCTGGAGCTTTCCCTTGGATTGAGGTTAAACATAATCTCATCTTTGAGCTCTTAGATCGTAATAGGCCGAATTTCCAATTCATCTGTCTTCATCGGCAGTCTGCCTTGAAACGGGAGTTATAAAAATGATGGCAACGGAAAATTAAGAAGGGATTATATAAGAATTTAAGGTTGCAACTACCAAGAATTGAACTGGAATCGTCAACTCGTGATGATGACTAAATAACTCCTATGTGCCGTTATTATTTGACTAAAAAATTGATTATTGAAATCATCTATGATAATTGTATTTGCATAAATACTGTGACACTTGAGTCTTACGTTCTTCGTCGTCCTCTTGTGGCTGTTGGGGTCCCTAGAAGATGTTGCGACAGAACCGAGGTGCATCAGAGCCCAGGAAGCGAGGTCATCTCGAATTCCATAAAAGACGTCAAACCACTTCACAGTTTAGGCTTTCATGTGAAAGACCATAAATTCAGAGATACCGCTGCAACCCGAACGTCGAGCGGTCGTTCAGAACTGGTGGAATTTTCAATGTCTAAGCCGGTGAGGTATACGAACTCATTTGTAACTAAGTCGCCTTATAAAACGATCGAGCGAACCAAGTTGGGGTTGACTCGTAAAATCAAATACATTAGACGGGAAATAGGCTATTCGTATTCAATAAGCAGTTTTTTGAAATATTTCAATTAATAAAACTTTGAAATTTAATGGCATAAACATAATACGATTCAGATCCTGATTTTCAATGTGGATTAATGAATTGATTAATAAAAACATGTATATTAGCAAACGAACATATTTTGACTCTTGAAAACAATAATAATGATTACGCGAATGGGCTAGGCCTTCTGATACAGGTCTGCAAGATATTTGAACTATATATTACTTATATTGAAAAGTAATAAACTTAGGTATTACTATGAATTTCATAACAACAAAAAATCATTTCGATTCAATTGAGCCACCGAAGCCACCTAGCTCTGTCCATTCGGTCGTACTCAGCCCGAGCAAATACAAAGTTATCATGGGCACCAAACTCTCAATCTCTCTCCTAACAGTTGATTATTTGTTAATTAGTTGTTATTTGTTGATTAGTTGTTATTTGTTCTTGCCTTAGACCGTATTGCTGCACATTTTTGACTCTTCTGTATAAAATAAATGTGTAACTCCACGACTACACGAAATAATTGGAATGATGAGGTAAAATATTGTGAGTGCGTTTGAGCAGGTCACAGATAAGGTTTACTTGATTGATTTGTATTTTTAAAAAACTGGTCCCATAACATAGGTAGTTTTATACCTTGGAAGAGTGCTTGCAAAAGCATGTCCCCTGCGGAGGACGTAGTGACTCAAAGTTTTGAAAAACAACCATCACAATTCTACCTGTTTATTTCTGGATTTTCTTCATTTCTATCGTTCATTTAAATACTATCATTTCATCATTAGAAGAAAATTTTTCTTCTACAGCCGTGGATAAGAAAATTTTGAACTGTGGACTACACAAGAAATAATTCAGCTTCGAAGGAACAACTATCAGATGTCGAAGACTTCGGATGAAGAAGAGGACCCGCTTTTAGACGGCGTGATCACTTATCTTCATGAAGAGATATTTCGAGATATACCTACCTAATTGATTCAGGCACATTTTTGACTTTCCTCATTTCTTCGTTATTTTTGTGAGTAGGTTTAATCCCCTACCTAGGGGATTAAATAGTACATAATCATGTGCATAGATCATGAAATGAATTCATTGAACTATGAATTTATGAACCTATGAATTTATACATTATGTATTTGTGTTTGAATGGTCATAGGCGACCAAGACGATGAGGATATTGATCAGGAACGTGATCCAGAAGAAATTTGTGAGGTTAAAGAGGCATCAAGACCTAAGAAGAGCCAAAATACTGATGGCAGAGTATTCCACGTGGACGTAAAATGGACTGATGTTGTAGATTTCCGTGGTTTAGAAAATCCTCCTCCCCTCGTGAACCCCATGAAATCGAGGATGACCATTTCCCCACTTTTGAAGGTGAACCAAATACAAAACGGTGTAAAATAGAAACATGTGTATATAAATTGCACTGGAAAAAATGCAATTTAAACCTGTGCTTGAATGGTTGGAACAATTGTTTTTTACTTTACTATGTAACATTTTGAATATATCACCGTTCGTTCACAATGAGAGCTCAAGTTTGGAGCACATCAAACGTCGTCAACATCAGGGTGAATCATGCAGGAGCCTGTCGGGTCAATGTTCATACTGGCCCGGCTGATTCGAACTATACAGGTTTTTCAGATATCGAGTTAAATAATAATTATTATTACTAATAATTATTATTATCATTAAAATGATTAATAATTAATCATAATTTACACTGCTTGATATAATAATTAATGATAATACATTATAATTATTATTGAATCATTTAGTGATCTAGACAGAAGGGTGATCTGCACAAAAAAAAGGTGATAAACTGTTGTGTCAAAAAAGTTTTCTAGACCTTTTTGTTTTCTGGGCCACCTAGACCTGTTGACCTTTTTGTGACCAGCCGTTTGTTTCAATGAAGCCTCAAAGGGACAGGAAGAGGAGAAACTCCCCTCCGTAACGTTCACGCTTAACTCTCTGTCCCCCCCCCCCGTCATCCACGTTGCTCGCGACTTAACTCTCTGACCCCACCCACGTAGCTCACGACTTAACTCTCTGTCCCCCCCCCTCGTCACTCACGTAGCTCGCGACTTAACTCCCGTCCCCCCCATCTCCCTACCGGTTACACAACTCTCTGTAATGCTCCCCTCCGTAATAACGCTCCCAGCTTAACTTCGTTGATTTTTGAAGTGGAGGAGGAGCTTAACCTCCATCACTCTCTTCTCCTCTTAACCCTCCAAGCTTTACTTTGTTGATTTTGGAGGAGGAGTAGGAGCTCACCTCCGTAACTCTCTTCTCCCCCCCCCCCCCCCTGGTACCGCTCCCAGCTAACTTCATTGATTTCGGAGGACAAGTTCACATCCATAACTTCCTCCTCCCTCCCCTCCCCGTTTGTATTATAGTTACTCATAAATGCGATGAAACTTTTAAGAAGAGTGAAAGAGAATGAAAAACCATTCGATGCCACACATAAACTTAAGAAATAATATAAAAGAACTAAACTGATTGGGAGAAGAGGAGTGAGTTTCTTCGGAATTTAACTCAAAGGACAAATAAGTGAAAAGGTGGGGGGGGGGGGGGGGGGTGACGGGCGATACCAGTGAATGTTCGCTACTATTTAAATATCGAAAGAAAACATTCGATACTACTCGACATTGATACGACAGTCTTCTCTTTCAGAGGCATAATATTATAGGTACTCGTATAATACACTCGTTTGAAAACTTTAGACTGATTTACTTTGAAAAATGAACTTTCTGACAAACGTTCATTCGATTTCTAGTTTAGGAACGTTTCTTCAATAATTGAATTCGAATTAACTAAACTTTCCTAAACTAAAATTATTGATGATTCCTAGCGTGTAGAAATTCAGCAATCAGAGAAATCAGAACCAGAAACAGGAAACGCCTGGAAGATGAGCTAATGGAACGATTCTGGAGATGGAAAACTATTGGGTTTTCCCAAGATCAATGTTTCAAGTCTAACCTCTCAATTGTACCAAACCAACTGTAATATTTCCTAGAAATAATAACGTTGCCATAATAAAAACCCAGAGGTGAGAGCTTATTCCACGTTTTTCCATGTTTGTCCGGTAGTCTCTAGGTGGAAATGATTGGTGGGGGGGGGGGGACCGTTCCGTTCGTAACGATACGAGGATCGGATCCGCAGTGGGATCGGAACGGATCGGTACCCGCTCCTATTTTTACCGATCCACACGGATCTGATCCAAGGCAGATCGGTAACCCCTAGGTTTTGGAACAAGAGGTTGGGGTTTGTTATAGGTCATTCCTACTACTAGGCTGCATTGAAACTACCGTAGGTATTCTCGGAAATTATCAAGGTGCCTACTAAGCAATTTCTTTTGTATTCTTTCTGTTTTGGCATATAATATAATATTATTCAATTCTCCAACTCAACCTGCCAGTCAAACCCCAGAAAAAACATAGCGTGGTGTAAACAAGCAAAGAGTTCAAATTAGAATTGAAAAATTTCTTAAAACTGGAATATTTATTAGAAACTCTGTAAATTCTTGGCACAACGGTTTATTGTCTTCTTTGTACACATCACCCTTCTGTCTAGATCATTAAATGATCAATTACTATTATTATGAATTATCATTAATTATTAATAGGTAATTATTAAAAATTGTTTTCAGGAAAAGTCATTGGAAACCTAAATTGATTGAAAAATATATTATACACGCCTCCACCTACTATAAATACCTAGGTACTGTTTTCTTGGAATTTAGTTAAATATTTTATTGATTAATTTCCTACTTGTTTGACCCTGCGGTCTCCCACCAGCGTATTATAATACTGTAAGAAAAATGGAAACCTGCTGAGGAGACGAGGAAGGGGCAGAGTGCGAGCGGGAGAAATACAGTGGAACGATACAAGAACGGATGCGGAACGGATACGGATACCTCAGGTCTGGGGGGGGGGGAAACCTGACTCGGGATCGATACCGGTCGTAACGGAAAAAATACCTGATCCACCCTGGATCTTCACGTTTCGTTCCGATCCATGATACCGGTGGAACGGCCCATCACTATCAGGGGGTCCGGATTCCCTGAATCTACGTACCTTGAAACGTAAACCCTCCAATGAAACGTAAACCAGTTGGAATGCTTTTGAAAATAGTCCACTGAATAGGTGAAATGCTGACTAAATATCTAAAACTCAATTACGGAAAATGACTAAATGACAAACGAACTGACGTCTCCTGATGTCTCTCCGCAGCAATTTCCTTTGTTTAACCGTCATTCCATTATATCGTTGATGATCCTCACGATTTCAGAACAAGATTGAGAAATCTTCAAAGGTCAACTGACCTTTGAAGATTTGTTGTTGCTCGATGTTATGATGACCTCCCATTTTCTACTAATTGCCTCTGAAATGGTCAAGTTCATGAAGCCAAGTTCGAAAGTTGTCTGACTGGAATTCTCAAAGTTATATAGAGCACACTCATCGCAATTCGAGGACCAGCACAGAAAGTAATTAGTTACCACTTAACACTTGTGGTCATCAGAATATCACATAGTATCGCATAGTTCCATAGTATCATTTCAAAATTTAATAGTTTAAACTATGGGAATTCCCATGGGATGTAGCATTTTGAGATTGGATTGAACACTTTTCAAAATTAAATAAATAATTATCAAAATGAATTAAACCGTTACCAAATGAACCGAATAAGATGACATTCCAATATTAATGAGGGGGCTGCATTGCAGCTGCCGCTGGCAGGAGTAAGAAAGTGTGCATAACATAGTTCGCACAGTCTCCATTTTACTGCTTTTATAACTAATTTTGTCTCCATTTTTTTGGCGAGTAACACCTCAGTTTATAGATTCATAGTTCTGACTTAACCATCGTGTTCAGCGTTGAATCGCGATTATTGCGATATCTCATTCCGTTATCGGATTTGACCAGATGAACCACGAAGAACATCTCAACTAACAACCACGTTTCTTCATCTTCAAAGTGCTCCAGTTAGAGAACAGAATAAGATATCGCAATTCTGATTTCACCATCGTATTCAACGCAAAAAAGTTTAAAATGAGGTGTCACATGTTACACTGTTTCGTTTTAGGAATTTATGGGTAGTTATTAAATCAGGCTAATCTTTCAACAGCGATCTGAGGTCTTTTATACTCGTTTTCTTTAGTTTTAACTTGACCGTCGTGTCCGGCATCCAAAAATCTATCAAAAACCATCGCTACCTCATTTTCGGAAAAAATCGAGTTACCTCGTTTTTCCCCGGTCTTCATTAAATTTTATTACACTATATTTCCTCTATTAATCACGTTTTAAACCCAGGCCGTGATAAGCCGCCGTATTTGATCATCCGGCACTGTCAGATCCCTGAATGTGCCGGATCCAGAATTGACAAAAACCACCACTGACCTCGTTATTACTACTTTACTCCAGCCCTTAGAGAGGACCATCTGTTCGCCTACTCGAACAAAAACACAATAATTTATCTCATAACTCCAATTATTACTCAAGTTATGAATGGGATTTACAAGGATATTTAACAATGATCTAAAGAGGAGGGTGATCTGTACAGGAAATAATAAACCGTTGTGGGAGAACTTGCAATGTACGCCCACTGGGGTCCCCTCCATTCATTTACACTTATATTGTTTTCCGAGCGATGTACAATAATTAGCATGAGCATACGCCGAGCTGGTGACTTTAACACGTGCCCAAGGGAACGTAATTCCAGTTCCGATAAAGCCAGTCGTGACACCATGTGAAGCAGACCCGGTCGGTCTACTTAGCATTGAATGGGAGTGACGAGATGTCTGCGCCAGGTTGAAATCACTACCATACCGTTGTAATCACATTCTCAAGGCAAATAATAATCATAGGGTCCACTGGTAACATCCATCCACCATAAGCGACACTATTGGTCGAGGAACTCGATAGCTTTTCAGGTCTTCATGACTAATGAATGTCGATTGATGACTATTGACTATACGATGGGACTAAACTTAGTTCAACTCGCAAAAAAAATGCACAGTGCACTTCATACCATTTTTGATCATAAATGACAATGGAAATGCAATCAAATTACGGATTGAAAATGCAATCAAATTACGGATTGTAAATCCAATCAATTTACTGAACAGCAGAATTTTGGAGTTTTTCATTTCTTCAAAACACAGTGGGGTTCTATTTGTAACTTAAAATTGAACGATAGTGTTTCATACACATTTTAATAGACTTTGGTTAGGAGTATTTCTCAGGACCGCCCGGAGCGTTTTATGCCGTGTTACCCCATACGGAGCCCGCTGGGGAAATAAAACCTCCGATAAATCCCGGAAGAGGGTACAAAAATATATCCAATTACCTTTTATAAGCGTTCAAATGTTGAAATAAAATGAGGGGGTTAATGAAAACTAGAAGGATTTTAGCAGGTAGATAATTCTGATCTACACGGATAGTGTGCTGGGTGCTCCTCAACGGGTTGCTATCTATTTAAAGCCAAACGACTACAATGATAAAAAATGTTACAATGTCATCCTTCAGCCTGCGGGCTGAATTTATGATCCCCTGACCCCTGACATGCTGCCTACCAATTATCTGAATGCTCGTTCAGACATCGATAAAGGAACGAACTATATCACAAGCGACGAAATCATACCTATAAACCCAAAAAAGGCCGGTTTCAGTGATTAACAAAACAATGGAGTAGGTGCATTACAGAGAGGTGAACTTATATAGAGATTCCAAAAGTGAATTTTTGGCTAAAAGGGAGCATGTTAGATGTACTTGAAATATTCGAAATTATTAGTGATAGGTTAGGCAAATTTTGGAATGATGTAATTCTTAGTAGTTGTCTGGGCAATGCCTTCTGGCCACAAACTATTCGGCAGGATATCGTCAATTTAGATCCCACATGGGCTAACTCACTTTTCCCAACTTTACAGGAGAGACAAAAAACGTGTGCCCAGTCTTGCTATTGACTTTTCTGCAATTTTGTTCTACAGTTCATCTTGTTACACACTCGTATGGAAACCCAACAATACTAGAACAAAATTGCAGAAAAGTCTATAGCAGCACTGGGCACACGTTTTTTGCCTCTCCTGTAAAGTTGGGAAAAGTGAGTTAGCCCATGTGGGATCTAGTGACGATATCTCGATTTTCGAGATAGTGAAACCACCCAAATTTCGAGAGGTTGCTCAATAGGTCCACGCTGAGGCTGAGTTCGAACACGGACATCTTTAGCGTGCGAAAAGTGTTTGATAAAAAAAATACAATAAGCAAAATTGCTCAAAAACAGTGATTTGCTCATGTACCTACAACGTACCTACAACGCTATATTATAGGGAATCATTGGCAATAACTGACTTTCTACCTATGTCCTTCTTGTAAGTACAAGGCCAAATCACTGTTTTTGAGCAACTTTGCTTTTTGATTTTTTTTATCAAACACTTTTCGCACGCTAAAGTGGGGCCATGAGGTTCATAATGTAACCTAAGTCCCCCCAAGTCCGAAATCGAAGTCTGGATCCGCCCCTGGGACTCACTCTTATTTAGATCCGCAGTTAGGTCAAGGCTAAAGCATGTTTCAATGAACATTGTTTCAATGAACATTGTTTCATGTTAAAACTTTATTCTTTGGCAAATAAGTACCTGCCTTTCGCAAACCGATAAACCGAGTTACAAAATTAATGTTACCAAAACACTTTAATTTAAGAAAATTCGGACAACTTGAAAATGGACATCACCAAAGGGGAACATCACCCGTAGGATCAAAGACTGCGCGATCAGGTTTCCCGATAAGGGTCTGTAAAGCGTCACAGCCTTCGTCCACGTCAAGGGCTCAAAGGAAGAACCAGTAACAACATCATCAACATGATCGCGAATTTTTCACTTCTGAACACACCTTAATTGGACGCCGTTTCTATAAACAACATAATTGGAGGACTGTGCGTACAAAGTCCTGAAAAGTTCTTTGAATCAAGGACTATAAAATATGAACGGAAAACTAAATCGTTTTGGTTAATATTTCGGAGATATGACATTTTGAAAATTTCAAATATTATTTTGACCAAGGACTCAACAGGAACATTCTCGTCCTGATCCGAGCCCAATGCCCGAATTTCATCTTTGTACAACAATCCTAACTGGGCAAAGTTTTTTCCTTAACGGACGGACGAATTTTCATTTATTTCAATGTATTTTCTATTCGATTCAAAATTTGTTCAAGAAAGTCATTCTGCATCTTTGTTGTAGATGCTCCTCGATCTAATTTATCGCCTATCCAGGCTGGTGCAGGCCTAGGACACGAGCCGTAGGGGGTACAGTGTAGGTTTGAATATTGTGACTATCTGGTCACCTACAAGAACTAAGACTTGAAACATTTTATTTGCGAAAATTGAAGGCTAACAAAGTAAGCATAGGTATCGAAACTGGTTATTGAATAGAGTCGGTTAGATGTCCTTACTATCCACAGTTTTAACTCACTCACAGATCATTCAATGAAAACGATGACTGTCACGAATGTTTGCTCAGACAGTTATGACGATGCGATGATAGATGCGATGTGATTTTGATAAGCAATAGTCATCCTTGCGTGCCAGGGCCTTTGGATGATCGTTGTTTTTGCTCTTCATCCTTTTAGTTGCCTCAAGACCTGAACATCTAGGTCGATGCTTCGCTCTTCACGTTACAGCTCCGGGCAGGCAGTTTTGGTGAAACATCACGAATGTTTCCTGAGGTTATGGATCTGTCTGGAGCAGAATATCTATCACGACATTGTTGTCCGTATGGTTGACTTGCTGAGTGAAATATCGCTCCTTCTTTTATTTATTTTTTTTAAATAACGTACCTAATTAAATAACAAAATGTGCATCTGAATTCTTATACACGGAGAAAAATAAAGTAGCTGGTTTTGCTAATTCCCTTCAGCACGGAAATATTAGCAGGAACCGCAAATTGAATGGATCTGTAGCAAAATCTTAGCTGCCTCAATCAAAACCTCTTTGCTAAGAGTACTAAAAAAGTTAGCTAGAATGATTTAGCTCTGGTGCTAAGATTTAGCAACCTGCAGGTTGCGCATGCGTAAACACCTCGCTTCGAGCCCCAACGGTGCCTTCATGAAACTTATTTTGTGTTGTTCATTGCTTTCCTCCTCCGCTACTACGTTTCTTTACCGAAAAAACGCTGCAAAACATAAAAGCAACAGTGGCCGATATTTGAACCACTAAGCAGGTTCCATCATTTTTGGTGGAACTAATTTCCTAGCGAGGGTTCCCGCGTAAAACGCAAGCAGTTGGCGCATGGATACGTCTTTATTACCATTATCATAGCTCGTCAGTTTACCGAGCCTACAGTGTCGTGTGAAGAATTTTCGGATTTTTGGACGTGTAAGTACCTATATAGTTTGTGATTAGTATTTTATATTGTTATTTGTGCGTAGTATTTTCAAGTGTTATTTGGGTTTATTATGTAGAAGTGGAGTTCATGATGGAGGAAGAACTACTGAAGTTGCTAATTGATTGGGGACGGGGGCTCAATTGTCGATAAGTCTATGTCTATACGCCGTGATACTGTTGAGCTATATTATTTGAACTATCAATATTCAAGAAAAAATAAGTTACATAGTGCATTAACTCAAATCTGTAGTTTTCTAGACTCTAAGATTTTAAGAATTGATGTAGTATGTAACTTGAAACTGTACTATTTTCCAGACTAAAAGCATTTTGTGAGGTAAAGGTGAAATGTGATGACTGAAACTTTTTCCTCTGTTTTTTGGTATCTTTATTTATATTTGACTCCCCTGCACATCCCTAGGGAGGAGCCCTGCAAGGGCCGGCAGGGCTGGGGCCTCCGAATAAGGACCCGTCACGGTGCTAATAATTATTGGTGTAGCTACACAAGTAATATCATGAGGAGGTTTGGCTAATAGAATTGGCTCTACTGCTACTGTATTTATCGCATGGCAGCATACTACAGTTAACAACCTTCACGTCGGTGCTAACTTCTTTAGCTGCCTTGCTAAAAATGGTTGCTAATTTTGTTTGTCACTCTTGCAACAACATTAGCTATCCTGTTAAAAGGAGGATGTTAAAACTGAGCAACAGCAGCTATTTATTTTTCTCCGTGTAGGACCACCATTCGACAACTACCAACCAAGTGAAATTAAAAGATTTACGACATGTCGTAAATCGCCATTTCTTCATTTTACATTTTTTGAAACTGACATATTTAGCTTATTTCATCAAAAATACCTACGCTATGTTTTAGACAATAATATATTATATTATATTATATTTCTTTAAGGGTAATTTCGGGGAGCCACAATGATTCTGGACTCCCAATGTCTATCAAACTGGTTCTACTTTCGACATTCTGATGGTCGGCGTGATAAGTTAAAACATTCTTGTCCGAGAACGTCACGTCACGTATGTATGAATCATTTCATTGTACCCATACGTTCGATTATTTATGATTGTTACAAAAAATAAAGATCATTTCGAATAGTCTGCAACGATCATTAACGCCACTATTAATGTGTTCATTGTTTCACTGACATCATCCTAGTCTGGGACCGGTGAAACACTGAGGGACGAGCATCCCATCACGATATGCTCATCACGTTAAAAATATCCTTGGCCTTGCGACTATAAATGAAGCATAAATGATGGGTCGCAAGAATGAAGCGCCGTGAATAGTTTGTTTTAGGGCGTTTTAATCCATCTCTTCATCTTTTATTCAGGAGACTCGGGGAATGTTTTCCTCCGGAGCAATTGCGCCATTCTGTGTGCTTCGAGGAACTTGGCCACCTGACGGTCCAGAGATCCGGGGGGGTTAATGTGAAGGACGGGATGCTGTAGGCCTGAAGTGAAGACCGCGAGCTGACGAGTGGGCGGCCGGATTTGCCCTTGGTGCCTTAGTTCGGTGTGAAAGTGAAACGATGGCCGTCACATTCATTCCATTGACTCATCCTCACATTAGCGGTTGAACCGCTCGTAATAATGACATCAAGCAATTCATAACATTCGTCAAAACTGGGGTTCTCGGGGTGAAGTACGTCTTGACTGATGGAAGTTCATTTAAACCCTCACAACAACAAAAACTCATATTTACGAGGGAATGGGCCACCGTCTCATTACTCCAATTACAAAACCTGTCTCCATGAAGAGAATAAACTGACGTAAATGGACAGAAAGTACCAGTGTGACCTCCACTCCGAATAAATCAACTGTTGTGGTGAGCTCTATGGGTTCCACTGTATTTATCATTATTTTCTGCTTGGATCACGCTTCTGCCTGAATCACCGAACGATGTAGTTGGAGTGGTGAAAAACAAATGTGTTCGTTCGAGTAGGCGGCCACATCCTTCTCTCACACTGGAGATGGTCGGTACTTAGCTCAGTGATAATCACGCCCTTTTGGTTTATTTTCTCCAATAATAAACCACTGAAATCGACAAAGCCAAAACAATTCTTAACCCAACCTCAAAATTTGAGGGTTTACGTTTCAAGATATCGTCGCTGAAGAACAATAATGGCTTATCTCAAAACCCACATTTTGGTACTGTGTTTTCATTCCCCGAGCGTTGGTATCCTAGCGTTGGTATTCTACTAGTGTGCTTGTCTGCGCTCAAGCCTTTTCTACTTGTCTTTCTACTAGTGTGCTTGTCTGCGCTCAAGCCTTTTCTACTTGTCTTCCATTTGAAATCACCGCGCTGATATCTTTAGTGACACGTCATTTTGAAACTATTCTACCAATAGAGAATTCGCTATCTAATTCAGTTCTCAAACCCACAATCTACGAATCTGTACCTCAAATTGTCGAAATTGAGGACTCGACGGACGAAGAGATGCCAAGTCCAGTCGAAGTGGATGAGTACGTGTGCCCAAAGTGAACTGACACTTCCCTTTTATCTTCATTATTTCATCACGTTGTTAAGTGTTCAGGTACGAACCCACTTAGTGATGGAATGAGGCGATTGGTTGATTAGACGAACGATATGCAACACAGAATTACTGATACACATGAGAAGAGATCGATGGCATCACAAGCAGTGACGTCCAACATACCATCATCGAGATGCTTGAAAAACTGAAAATCCGTTATCGGGGAAGGACATAGTAGGGTTCACTCCCGGATCCGATTTTTCCAAGTAACTACTTTAGTGAACATAATGAATGAGGACGTGTGACGAAGTCAATTTTATTGGCCATTCCTTAAAAGCAATGAATTTAACATGACAAATGGAGAGGGAAACCCGTTTTTGTTATTCCTGAAAAGTGTTGGTTTTTGAGATAAGCCATCATTGTCCTTAAACGGAGATACGTAGAATCAGAAAATCGAAGTTCAATAATGAAATTCGGGTTACAGGATTGGAGCAGCCCGAGGATGATCCTTGAAACTTTTCATAACCTTAGGTCACGAGGAAGGGGTTCAAAATTAATTATGAAATGTTGACACGTCATATTGGCAATGTCGTATAGAACGGTGTAACTTTATGTAATAATTTTAATGTAGTTTAGTTCAGAGAATTTTTAAAGACAAACCAGAGCTTGGTACGAGCTGTCGATCGTTCACAGTGAGGCCTCAAAGGTAGAACCGAGAAAACATCGTCAACAAGAGGGTGAGTTTGGTAGTTTTCTTGATTGGCCCGATTTTCCCAATTATGTTTAGGATGTCTTTATATCATGGATCTTTTTGACATCTTCTTCCTTATCAAATGTTAGCATACAGAGAGGTAGCGGTTTATGAATGGTTACAGTTCCCCACTCTCGTTTTTAATTTGTTCTTTCCTAAGGATGTTAGTTGCATCAAGGATGTTAAGACCTTGATATTTGAGATTATCTACAATTTCACTTTTTTCGCAAGTTGAGCGTAGGCCAAAAATTCAAAATATAAAAATTCCTTTTTAACCCCTTCCTCTTGACCTAGGGTTATGAAAAGTTTCGATGATCATTGTGGGGCTGGTCCGTACCCGTAAACCAAATTTCGTAATTTTAGCAGAACACTATCTGGGCAAAGTGCCGCGGCGGATGGACAGATTTTTTTTAAATACGATTTTGAGGGGTTATGAAATTTTTTCCTTTGGTTGATTCCAATGGTTCGTTGTCAAAGATAATAAACCAACACACTAGAAGTACCTTATTATAATTACTATTCTGTGGGCGATACAAAGAGTCGAATTGGAATTTGCAATTACAGAACGACGGTACCCTCTAATTGCGCCGGAGTTGGCATTTTCAAGGTGGACTGACTCGTTGATCTGCGATCATGAATTTCCTCGAATATAACCGACGTCATGTCTTTGTCCTCTTATATTTCCACGTTCCTCGGCGTTGTATTAAATCATCCTTTGGAAGGTCAAGCGCTCTTCAATCTTTGAATACGGTAGTTGAACCTTTGAAAACCTCCGCGGAATGGAACATCTATGATTTACAAGTTTCCCTCAGCCATCCAGTCCGTGCTTCAAGTACTACTTCGTGAGAGACGACATTGTTCACAAAGCGTGCAGCAGACCTCTCGCTGTTATTGCTCAAGGCGAGCTTTGTCATGCGAATTAGGATCTCGCGAACTTTTAGACTGACCCAAATGTCAGAATGAACCTATCTTTGGGAATGACGGATCACACCAGTCATAAGCTACAAAATTAATGTCAAATTACGCTTTATTTTGCATGCTAGAACCGAAATGCACGAGATGAAAATTTAAATGTTTACTTTCAAGAATGGTTATTAGTGCAATATACGTAGTTTGGTTCTGTTTTGTCAAAGATTTCAGCTCAACCAAATGATGTAGAAACAATGACGATACTTGAAATCTGACAGCTTTGGAAATTGGGTTCCTAATTATTATTGTCAAAAATATCAAAGAGCGATAATATGGGTCCGCTTCAGGCTGTTAGTCAAGATATGCATCCAATACCAACCCATTTATGAGTTTGGTCGAAGTCAGATCACTCAAACTCTAATCCATCGTCCAATCAAGGGAGAGTTTGCAGAGTAGGTAGTCATTGAGAATGAGACTGAGTTCCATGTTACTTGAACACAATCATGCAACTAAGAATTCATGCAATAAACCCTCAAGTGTTGCTCATTTAGTACGGAGACTATGTTATATAATATATATCTAGAATAGATTTCGGATATTGGTTGGTAGTGACTGGTCAATTGGGTTTTAGTTGGAAAACCCCGCCAATTTGTATATTATATCGGTTTATTATCTTCTGTACAGATCACTATTCTGTCTAGATTACTGTTCTTTATACAATATCTTTTTAGCTTCAAAGGTGACCAAACATGATTTATAGTTACTTTCATTTATATAATTCTGGGGTTTTTACTTGAACCTTTTTTCCATAGATGCAAAAACCATAATATGAAAACCATAACAATGTTATGGTTATATGTCATATTGTGTTGTTTGAATCAGGTTGAATCATTGGCCTGTAGCTCCACCGTTTGATTCACCCTCTTGTGCGAGCTCTCGACGAGTCAATATCGGAGCTATCACCGCGAAAAAACAAAATACAAAAAAAAATACAAAAAAAACAAACAAACAAACGAGTGCCTTGACCGTGCGGTGATCGGGTGATCAAATACGGAAATTGAGTCAGGACGTGAAAGTATTGGGGGAGGAACAAGGGCAATTCCAATTGACTCAATACTACGTACCTCCAAGGTCCCATAGTACAGATGAAGAAGAGCTTGAGAGAGAGACAGACTGGATACTCAAAAGGTGGCGAAGAACCATAATGAGGCTAATGCTAGTAAGGATGCATCAATGATTTTTGTATTCAAGCCAAAAAAAGAACCCTCACCCCCTCCCATAAATGTAATGGGTCTAAAAAGCTACTCCAGCTTGAAAGATATTCTTAAGAATATCCCTAAGGAGCAATTCAAAATTACCTCACTGACCAACAACGTTTAAGTAAGAAAAAAAGAGTTTTGCAGAAAAAGTGGCTGGCTGACCGTGCCAAATATAGTCATATGGAGTTATTGCGGGAACTTAAGGATAATAATCCCGACGATTTTAAAAACTATTTGATATGCGATTCTTCATCTTTCAAAGAACAGCTGAGTATTCTTCAGCCTCACTTGACGAAGAAAGATACGCCATTGAGAGAGAGCATATCTGCTATGGAAAGACTGGTCGCCACTCTTCGATTCCTTGCTGCAGGGCGTTCCTAAGAGGACTCAAATAATATATTATACTACTGGCATATCAGCACAAGCACCGGGTCGCATTATACCGGAAACCTATAATAAGCAATTCGAAGTACCACAGGCTGGGTACATACTGCTCATCAAGACCGGCTCAACTTCTCTTAAATTTCATAAATTTTTCAACTCTTTTTGGAGGGAGCCCCGCAAGGATTGAATTTTTTTAGCGACCAAGTCTCGATCTGCGTTGGGATCTCCCTGCAAATAATAAAAGGATAATATATGACTGATCAATTGAAATGGTTATGACATAATTGACAATTGCCTGCATGATACGAATTTTAAAAAAATCTCTGCCAAGTGGGTGTCCTACATAGCATCCTCGCCTAGACCACATGACTGTATAGATTATTGGAAAAATAAAATTTGTACTGATTGAATTGATCTAAAATTCACATTTCTAGCTACAGATTAGAGTCTCAAAAACGTATTTACGTAGGTGAAGAAATTGATAGGAGACCATCTAATTCTCTAAACCGAAATAGTCCTAAAAATTTCATTTCAAACGGACCTATAATGGTCAGTGGACGTGGAGTGGGCGTGGAGTGACAAGAAGTGGTGGGGGGCGACCCAGCGAGTGGCGCGTGGTGATGTACACCGCCACAGACGTAGACGATTTCTCAGATGGATCACTCCGCGAATCATCTCCTTAATCTTTCCCCGTATTATCGTGGCGTGTCCTGATGCCCACTGACACACGTACTTTTCGAAGAGATTCTTGAGACGCCGCGATTTTGGAAATGAAAGAACGTCCGTGTATGGCCAGCAATTGTCTGTCGATCATGATGTGACTTACCCTACATTAGCTAGCCATACACGAGCGGATTTTCTTGGCGGACGACGGATTTTTTTGAGTATTTGGGAGATCCGTCAGTTCAATTCGATCGTTAGTGGAAAGGGCAAGGTCCGGCCGACATCCGCGGGAATGGTGCCGGGGATAACCCGCAGACCCCACCCTTACGTGTATGGACAAATCCGCCGATTTGAATCCACCGATCCAGTCGGTCATCGGACCAACGCAGTCAGTCACCATACACGAGCGGATTTGACGTGGGCTCGGATTTCGTGCGGTCTTTTCTGTTGCTGTGAACGATAAAATAATTGCGTTGTTGTTGTAATTACACGTACCTACCTAATAATGTCAAATAAAGTGGAGTGGAGCAACGAGAATGTTTGAGAAACTAATAGATATATATCAGAGCCGATCATGCTTATGGAAACTTAACCATGAGCATTTCACAAATAAAAATAGTAAACAAATGTTTGACGAGATTGTGGAAGCTTTCCGCGATGATATTCCTGGTGTAGATGTGAACAAGGTGAAAACAAGAATCCAGAATATGAGGTCTGTGTGCAGAAAAGAATGGAAGCAGGTGCTGCAATAGGAGAGAAGTGGAACATCAGAGGAAGATGTATACAAACCATCACTATGGTGAGTATAAAGTTCAATAATACTTCTCGGATTTATTAATAAACACTGGGAATTTGAATAAAACGAATAGTTGAGCCGAAATTATAGTCTGTTTTCTTCTCTTCCCAAAATCCATGATTTTACCCACTTCGACCTTCTTTTCTTTCTGCCACGTGAGAGGTAAAGGACTATCGTGCATAGCCCACTACCTGCTGCCACAACTGATCCCCTGATCCGTCCGACATGCTCGACAGATCTGTATCCGCGGATCTGACAAGGGATATCCGTCGAATCACCCCATACACAAACAAATCAAATCTGCCAACGGATGTGTTGGCGGACGATCTCGCGACAGATCTGAGACCGGCGGATGGGGTCGGTGAGAAGATCCGCCGGAAAAATCCGCTCGTGTATGGTTAGCTATTAATTTGATGGTTGATGAAAGGGGGCGGGGGTTGTCTCCACCCCTCGCCACAACTACTTAAATTGAAATTGTGGGTGAATGTGGAAGTGGGTGGG
Organism: Stenodema calcarata; assembly: GCA_963920205.1. Taxonomy (NCBI): domain Eukaryota; kingdom Metazoa; phylum Arthropoda; class Insecta; order Hemiptera; family Miridae; genus Stenodema; species Stenodema calcarata. The sequence continues at coordinate 41,455,050 of OY986049.1, read as the reverse complement.
AAGGAGGAAAGCGAGCAGATGTGGGTGGTTGATGAGGGGGTGGCGGGGGGGGGGGGTCACCCCACCGATTCGTACATAAAATTCAAATTGTGGGTGGAAGTGGGTGAGAAGGATGAAAGCGAGCGGATGTGGGTGGTTGGTGAGTGGGTTGTTTGCTTCCCCTCCCTCCCACCCACCCTTACTTAACATTTATATTGTGGGTCGATGTAGAGATGGAGTAGAAAACGGCGTACGGCGGACGGACGGATTTTTTTAAATTCTGTTTTCTGAATCTACGTAGATATCTTGAAACGTAAACCAACAAATTTTGAGATGGGGTTAAAAAAAATTTTTCTTTGGGCGATTCCAATGGTTCATTATCGAAGATAATAAACCAAAATTACACAGCCAGCTCGGAGTGCCCTCAATACGTTTTGACGAAATTTTGGCTGTCCAGATGCAAAGAGGTCCACATGAAGCCGGTTGAACTCTCTCTGCATGCGGTAGTTGGTGGCAGTGCTTCGAACATAGAAGGTCGGGGTTCACCGAGTAGAATACGCTGGAATGTTGAAGCTGAGAGCTTCGAGAAACTGTGGGGCGTCTATACGGTTATGGAACCATTTAAAAATAAATTTTCCATAAGGGTCCATAAGCTCTCATGGCCAGACCAGCGTCAAATCAGCCCTGGGCATCCCAGATTTATATGAGAAGAAACGCAAAAACCTGTGTTGAACTCGCTCAACCGCATCCCTGCCATTTGCATAGTAAGGAGAACAAACGGACGAACAATACTCGAAAACAGGCCGCACCAGTGCGTTGTATAGGACGAGTACGGTGTCAACATGTTGGAGCATATTATAGCTGTCAACATGAGGGTGAATCATGCGACAGGATGACGGGTCAATGTTAATACTGGCCCAGCTGATTCGCACAGCTCATGGTTTTCAGATATCAAAATTAATGGTTTCTGAACCCAGGGGTACTAGAAGGGGGGTGGGGTCCAGGTACCTATTCGGTTTTCTGAATCTACGTATCTTGAAACGTGAACACTCAAATTTCTTCGATAATGAACTATGTATTGGAATTAAATACTTCTAACGAATTTTATGTTAAAACCGGGTTGTAGCGCTCTTTCGAAAATCGTCAAGATTAAGTACGGTGGATTCGTAATATAACGCTCATATACTTGGAAAACCTCGTAAGTCCGAAAAACTCTTAAGTCTGTTAAGGATACAAGCTAGTAGTCGATTCCAGGCCGCACCACCATGTGAAGTTTCCTCCATATCGGCCAATCCGTTTCCCCGCGATTGGCGGTTGACAGAACCTGTAAGTCTGGAACCATTCAGAAAAGATGGAAAACCTCGTAAGTCTGGTCTGGTGTTTTGATGTGCTCCTCGTCTCTTTTCCGGAAAAGTAAGTTTTTTATCATTATTCATCTTTCAACTTTCATTTTTGTTAGGCTGGGCTTGTACTCTATGAATAGCAGGGTTGGCAAGGTGAAATTCACCTCGGTATTTCATAAAACTAACGAAAATCACGGACGTAGACTTACGAGGTTTGTCAAATGAGGTGATGACAGACTTACGAGTTTTTCTTTGTACGCGTTTTTCTTGTCTCCTGAAAAGTTGATCTCTCCAGACATACACGGTTTTCCAAGTATATGAGCGATAAGTGGATCTGCGGTGGGAGTGGTGAAGAGGGAGGGAGTCGTGGAGTCGTCTTTCTCACCCGCTCCACATTCACCCTCAATTTAAATGTTATGTACGGGTGGGGGTGGGGGACAATTACAGCCCCTCATCCCCCCACCGCTACTATCGACTCATCAACCACCCACATCCGCTCGCTTTCCTCTTTCTCACCCGCTCCACATTCACCCTCAATTTAAGTTATATGTACTGATGAGTGTGGGGGACAATTGCAGCAGCCCCCCCCCCTCTATGATTGCATCATCAACCACCCACATCCGCTCGCTTTCCTCTTTCTCACCCGCTCCACATTCACCCTCAATTTAAATGTTATGTACTGATGGGTGTGGGGAATGATTGCAGCCCCCCACCCCTCAACAATCTCCTCATCAACCACCTACATTTGCGTCTATAAATAAGTTATAGACCTTGCCTGAGCTAGTGACGCCTATTTAAACCCTTTGTTGGCCCACTTCTGATTTATTTTCTATTGGCTCAACAAAGACCTTTGGAATTGACCAAAAAAATGAACTCTTCAACCCTCAAAATCGCTGATTTTACGCTCCAAAATACATAAAATCTGAATGTCGAATTGAACATTCCGTCCGTTGCTCGTACGCCACCCACGGTTCTTGACTCTCCTTAAAATTTACTGAGATATATTCGCCATACGAGTCTGACCGAGCTGATCCTTCAACATTTTCAGAACCCTAAACCTTTAATGACAGTGTATTTTTGCTTACAACTTTGTTGACTTTAGAGCGATTTCACGACCACTCGGCCAGTAGGTATGTAGTTAAAGAAAAAAAATGAATTATGTAAATCAATAATTAATTATTAAGTATAAATTATTAAGTAAAAGAAAAAATCCCAAATGAATTGGTTGTTGAGTTGTCTTTAGGGTCCTTCAGATTGTAGGAATCAAATTTGGACCATTGCAATAGATCTCTAAATTGCTATACTGTTTGAGTTCAACATTTTTGCCTATACGAGTTGGACGTGAACATTTATGGCTGATATATCGCTTCTTCAAAATGACTGTATGAGTTATCTCAGAACAATCATTGGCAATAGATATTGACATTTTCATGTCTTTCATATGGCACATAAATTCGATAATGAACCATTGGAATCGCCCAAAGAAATAAACGCTTGCATACGAGTCTGCAACACATTGAAACATTTTCATGCTAGGACGATCACGGCCGAAACTGGCTTCAGGAGCCACTCAGGTGATTTGCGTATCATAATTCGAATTTAGAATTCCCTCAACAGTTTGTATACCGAGTATCAGGTTTCTAGGATGATCAGGGCCGAAACTGGGAAGTAATATCAAACTGTAAAGTACCTACCTAATTCCAATAACGAACAACTTCACTTCTGATTGTCATAATCATCATTGGCGACTTGGGACAAATTTCGTGACGATTTTTTTTTTCTATGTGTCATATGAAAGACATGAAAACGTCAAAAAAGAATGATATAAATACAAATTATTATCAGGTCTGCCGGAAGTTCTACACTGCCAAATCACACTGAAATTACCACCTCACTGCCGGCATCGCTGCCTCTATTTACTCGCAGCGGACCATCTGTTGGCCTCAACATTTTTTTGCATCACTGGGTTACGTGGATGTGACAAAATAGTGATCTAGACAGAAAGGCGAGCCATACAGAAAATAATAAACCGTCTCGTAAGATTTTGGAGGGTTGTATTTACGGGACCGAAAGGGATCTTGTAAAATAGATTATTGTCCGTTGAAGAAGTCTATCATTTTGTGGGGTTGCGGTGTTACAGCAGTTAGAAGACGTTTCTTCGATTTGGATCGGTGGGACTGGGAAGTGTTGGGGGATGCTCGGCTGGTTGGGTATTTGCTCGGTGGCTTGGTTCTTGAGATGTGGGACAGTGAAGGAGTACAGCCTCGGTAGATGGAGTTAATCTCGACGTCATTTCTGCTCCTCGTTGTTGGTATTTTATTTATTAGTCGTTTCCTTGTTGAGTTATATTTATTTGATTTCCTCTTAATTCATCTCCCTCAAATTTTCTCATTTTAATCCATCTTTCTTCGAGGGATCCTCTGAATCCATCTCTCTTATAGACCCATCCATCAGATGCTGCAAATAATGACTTACACAAGGTTATGAAAATAATAATATTGTGATAAAGCTGGCAACTATAACCAGTAAATGGGTAAATTCTCGACCATCTATCGAGAAAAAAAAACGATTACAGTAATTACAATATTTCTATAATAGAAATTATTATGGTTAATGTAAAATTATTACCTACAATATTCAAATGCCATAAAACGTCAACAAGCCAGTGTTTTAACGGTAGCAAAATATATTTATGCGCTATGACTGGTTCTGAGTAGGTTGTTTGAATTCCACTTGGAATAATAAATCGATTAGTTAATAATAAACGCTTTCGGTAATTTTTTGTTCTTCCGCATCTAAATCATCAACCTCGTCCCTCATCTTGTAAATTCTACAAGACTTCTAGATATCCCAGTATCTCAGTAAGATTATTTGGATTAATTGGAATTGGGATTTGGAGATAAAATTGGAAGATTGGAGATTAAATTTAGAATTATTCTAAAAATAAGTTCAATTATTGCAATAGATGTATTCGTGTGTTGTGATATATGAACCGTCTCAATTTTGCAGAAATGCTTCCATTTGAAAAAAAAAGTGAATTATTCGGTACCTTCTCCTCGGTACAAGAGACATATGACTGAAATTCGAGGGGTGCCAGACGGTTGGATTGGCGTTTGGTTGATTGGTACTACAAAAACCCTGCAAATTCTTACCCTTCTACTCATAATCGTTGCGCCACGTCTATTGTAATATAGAATACAGATAATTACCAATACTCCGAAAATCCCCTCGAACCGGTACGACCCAATGCTGACAGTGTGATAGCAGTGCTATTACAGCACATTCCGCTGAAAAGGAATTTTCAAGCACCTGACCGGGTCCAATGAATTGTGATCTGCGTGGAATCTCTTCACTGATACACAAACACTGATTACAGCGGATTCACCATCTCATCACTTGGATCACTCGAGCTGCTCGGTCTTCCGCTGTACGAGGTTTGTAATCACAGCTCACGCATTCATCGAGCCCGTTCGATGGTACTAAATACGTGGCATAACCTTCAGTCAACAGGCAAGGATGAAAGGCAAATAAGGGTTGAATAATTATTATTCACAACCCGTCAGCTCCGAAACCTCTAGAAGAAAGAACTTTTTTCTAAAAGTATATTTAAATAGGTTTTTTCTTACGGCATAATGAATGATATTTTCTATAAAAAATTCGTTAACACTGACGTGCTAATATAAAATACCATTCTGAAGTGATGGTGATGGTATGTTGAGGGGTTATTGTTGGATTCAATGAGCTTCACAAAAGGAGCTGAAGCTTTTCCGAAGTATTTTGTGTACGTAGGTATAAGTCAGGAATGTTCTTGTTCTTCCCCTGATATACATCAAAATTAACACAATAACCTTCACTAGTATTCACACACCAAGCCTTAAATCCGAATCTAATTTATCTTATAAACAAGGCAGCCATTATAAAGATTTATAGGGACCTCCGTGATGGAAATATAGAATTATTGGAGGAGGGTGCAACGAGATCCAGAGAGAAATATTTGGTGGTGACGCCATTCCGAAAAACCTCCCATGGCCAAATGGCGTATGACCACAGAGGTGCTAAACTTTTCAATGCTCTCCCGTGGGAACTGCGCGCCACGCAAGAGTGCGGGAAATTCAAGAGGGAGCTGAAAAAGCACTTTGCTGCCTAGCACAAAAAAAAAAATGAGATGTAAAATTATGTTCTTGAGTTAATGTTTAAACTTTGTAGCAATTAATTAATTTCTTGATTGTCTATTTTTCTCTTTTTTGGCTCTGTGTCACTAAAAGTGTTTTTCCGTTACGTTTTTGATGATCTGGAAATATTAAGCAAAATATGTATAAACAGAAATAAGGTGTTTTTTCTTTTTGTTATTACAATCATTTTTTGTTTGATGTAGAACTACTAAGCTGGTATGTATTAATAGTAAGCTTTTAGTATTAACTACTCCCTTCCACAGCACAAGTCTATGACTTAAAGTGGAGGGTTGCATTTTTCCTGGATTATTATAGTACAATTGTATGCTTATGAATTTCACTAATAAATGCTTTAAATTAAAAAAAAAAAATTGGTTTGACAATGAACAAATGAACTGCTTAGCGCCAATATGACGTAAACCAAGCCTGTAAAGATGAGTAGAACAATGTAAAGATGAGTCAAATAAGGAGTGTATAGTGAAAGGCTGAAATACTTCTAGGGCCCATGGGGTCCATTTGGGTACGGCAACAGAAATGAGTGCCTGGGACCTATCCATTGCTCAATATCTGTATTGTTAGTGTCTCTAACTATGAATTAGAAACTAGGATTCTAGAAACATCTATAGACTTTTGACAATTGAATTGAAAAACAAGCACTTACCAGCGTAATGAACGCAGCTACTCGAGGTTGCATAATATGCAACCTCGAGTAGCTGCGTTCTTTACGCTGGTACTCTTTGACCGCGTGAAACTTAATTAGAAAAAGGAACACATAGCTTGGGACAACGAGGCGTCAAAGTTCAACTCAAAGACTATCAGAAAAACAAAAACAAACGCCTCCGTGATCCTCCTGGGAGCAGGGGTAACTGTTACAAGATTGTTGTCGTTGTGTACCCATGTGGAACCCGTGGGCTCCTCATACTATCGTTTCGTGGCGTTTTACCCGCTGTACTGTTCCTGGGAAGGCAAAGCCGGACGAAGTTAGACCTTATCGGAGACAAAAAGACTAAGGGGGAGGAGGCACCTGTGGTAAGTAGCGGGGGATTTTGAAAAGATGACAACGTTAATCCAGGAGACCGAATCGCTGTACGATAAAATTTTTATGGTCATGGTGAAAAATGGCGTTTTGGAGAAATCTCCAAAAGGCAAGGAGGTCTCCACTACCTCATCTCCGTTGGACCAGAAACTCATCGTCTACACGTCAGCCAACTTCGGAAGATTGGACCCAAGCGTACCTCATGAGAAGAGATCAGCTCCACTAAGAAGGGAGGAAGTATAGTGTACCTCCTACAGTCGATGTGACGATGCACACCTTTCCACCTCCTTGGCAACACCAACCCTTTTTGAGGCCGTCTCGGACGACGGTTTTTAAACTTCTTGAATTCTATTCATTCATTATACACAAAAAGGACATTTTCTGAAGAAAATTTTTATAATTAAAGATTATGAGAAGATGAGTTCTTCGGAACTTTGTTGTCTGTCCTTCAAAGCTGCTTCGTCACTGAGAGCTGAATGATGTTGCCAAACTCCCCTCTCAGTAACAGCCGATACCCTGAAGCAAAACTCATGCCAAAATTTCATTCAGTTTACGCCACATACTGGCACGTCGGTCCGTATTAATCGAGGCGATTGCATCAATGCCTGTAGAAAGGCGTCACGAATAATTTTTAACGCTCAGACACTGCTCCGTTTGTTCACTATTGACACCTGAAAGCACGTCATCTTCACTCACGACCCTCTTTTATTAAAAGATCCAATCACTTTCTACTTAATATACCCAGCCCTTGGCCTCGTCTTGTGTAACACAATAAAACAATATGCCTACCTCAATTGTGGAGGGGAGACTTTTTTCTCTTTTGAAAAACCAGACGTTCAATGGGAAATCTTTACGTAAGAGTGCATCGTGATGATAACATTAACGGAAAGATCGTAGAACGCGCTCGGCGGCTTCAAGGATAATTGACTTTTCTAGAACGCGCCGAAAGGAGTCAGTGGCGACGGTGAAGTCACTTCACTGAAGTGATAAGAAAAATATGGTGACCGCGCGCAATACTGAGGATGGCTCCATACACGTAGGAGGGATGTAACTTATATGTGTAGTAACCCTTCGGATGACTCTTCAGATTTGGTGAGATGAGGCCTCATTTCATGAAACGGTAACTACCTAGTCTGTGAAGTCATGATGGTGTCAGCTTCGATAGCAATGACCACATTGCTGGAGAGCCGTGGACAATGATCTGTACTTCACATTGGTCTCTATCTCTCATCTTTGATGACCAACACAAACTAACTTCCAACAAATTTCCTACTTATGAAGATTTAACATGAGCAACGAACAGCCAGTGTACCAATTTTGAGCTTAAAATATCCAACACCTGTTAAGACCGTACATTGCCTAGGAACTGTGTTTGTTAGGTCATAGGTAGAGACCAGATCTTTATGCATCATGAATGTCCAACTATGCCATAGAATGTACAACAAAAGTCCTTATTCTAAGTTCTGACAGGATATTCTTGTAGACAAAGGTCAACGTAACACCAACAAAAGTTATTGGAGCAAATTTTAAATTGCTCAAAAAAGCCGCCAGTTCCTGGAATCCCATTGAAATCCGCGTTCTTTAAGACATCCTGATATTTTTGACATTTTATGTCTTTACTCTGGCACATAACTCGAAAAACGTCACACGAAAAGCGTCACACGAAATCGTCACGAAAAGTTCTGATGATTTTCGCTTACAACCGATTAGTTGCTACGGAACTTTATCTTCGCCAGTTATCATCGTACAAAAATCGTTCACCACTCGTTGGATAGCTCTCGATTTACCTAACCATATTACGTTAACCATGTTACGTTATGTCTTCGCGGTAAGACATAAAATGTAACACAATGTTGCAGACTCGTATGCAAGATGTTTTCTCGAAGTATTTGAGTCGACGATTGCTCTTCTTGAAGGTCCATTAAATTTTGATCTCAATCAAACACCTCGATTCGATAATATTATGAAGTCGACTTCTTTCGTTTTTCTCGAGATAATTACATAGTTTTTGACATTTTCATGTCTTTGCCTCGGCACATAAACTGAAACGGGAAAAATTTGTTCCCTTGATTTGTTCACCCTTTCCCTCAGATCACGTCAGAACACAAGCGACCGGCGGGCCACTACGTCAGAGCCTATGACGCACGAGCCTATGACGTCAGACGGCTGGCAGGAGGCCAACTACTACGTCAAAGCCTATGACGCACAAGCGTATGACGTCAGACGGCTGTCAGGACGCCAACTTGTACGTCAGAGCCTATGACGCACGAGCGTATAACGTCAGACGGCTGGCAGGAGGTCAACTAGTACGTCAAAGCCTCTGCCATAAGAGCCTATGAGCCTTTTTCATTTTTCTCCTGCAAATTGCTTAACTAGAAACTCGGGACCAGCTGTTTTGTGAACAGATTTTGACTCAGTGATATCCAAATGTGATATTTTCCATAAGTCCTTACCACTTCTCTTTTAACTGATATATATGACTGATGTACAGCAATGTATACGGACTTGAATTTATAGGGTACCTATGCTTTATTCATAAACAATTTCCGCGAATCGTTCCGAGTTGCTTCCGTCTTTTTTTTTTTTTTTTTTTACCGAGAATCCGCTTTTTGGTACATTTCTGTTAATTTCCTCCCATTCCCCAAGTGCTGGTGAAATGCATACAGGCATAGTTGGGTAGGTTGTACATCTTTCAATGTACAGAATCGCGAAATTTTCCCCGAATATCCAGAAATATGCATTTATCGTTCGATTTTGCAAAAATGTGCAGTATAAAATTAGAACCAGAGCATCAACTGAAGTCAACACAAATAATGATGTAATTATTGAACGTTTCAGGTGAAGCAAGATGAATGTGCAATTGCATACAAATTCAGCCTCTAGTCATAACCTCTGGGCGATAACGCTTTTCCTCTTCCTGGGCTAAGGACACAAACTATTCTTATAACTGAAAAAAATCAAAACGAGACCATTTTGGAAGTTATTTAGCTCTATCGGTGACCCATAAATCTTTCTCGGACAAGCTCACTATTGTTTGAAGCTCTGGGAAAACGGACTCCCATAGATTGCTTTGAAGTCAAAACTCGCCTGTTCACAGTCCTTACGTTGTTGGTTAATGCAAAAAGTTGTTTGGATGTTCGGAAAAGTTCTGAGCTATAAGCAAAGTCTTAAGCAAGATGGTTGCATCTTGCCGGAGCGGCCATTCCAAGAAAAACTTTGCATCTTGCCGTATACATGAATTACCAGTTGGAAACTCAGTCAGTTCAATTATTGAAACGCAGATGATTGAACGAAGCTGATCGCCGCATTCGTGAAACAGCCCTCAGTTGTAGAGAAACACGCCTCCTTGGCCTTGATACACCCGTAATAAGTCCTAACTTGAGAGTGATTCGCACTACGGGTGACCCATAAATCATACTCGGACAAGCTCACTATTGTTTGAAGCTCTGGGAAAACGGACTCCCATAGATTTGCGTCTTGCCAGGAAGTTAATCCCCGCCTGTTCACAGTCCTTATCTTGTATGACCGGAACTTGAGGGTGATGAATGGCTGGTCAGCAGCTCCTAGCATATAAGCAGTAATCTTCGCATCTCTAGTGGCCTCTTCGTAGTTACGGATCAGGGGACCTGTTAATGGAAGTCCACAAGATATCCAATCCAACTATTGGTTTGGAATGGTGTACTTAGTATAACGTTGTCAGAATCTAATAATTCCAATATCCATCATTAAATTGTGTAAAGTTAAGTAAACTAAATTGTGAAAGGTAAGTATGTGGGATTCTTCGTTGATCATTGAGGGGTGAAGCCATTGCATGGATCAATATGAGTATTTGGATATGAAATATTCCAGTTATTCCATCGGAAATGACAAAATTTGTAAGTGAGGTGACAAAATGACATTTAAAAATCACAAAGTGAGGTGCTACTGGAGGTAGAATTGGTTTCTCTCCCACTAACGAAAATTGGGCGAATGAGTTTCAGAAACTTCATATTTAAATCACATTTTTATATGGGTAACTAGCTATGTTCTTTTTCTCGTTCTTCTTATTTAGGCAAGGCTACAGCCTCTTCACCTTCACCAATCGACTTGAAATTTCGCACAGACCTTCTTTGTTAAGCTTTGTTAAGTAGGTATCAAAATAATATCTGAATAATGTCATTCTACTTTTTACATGTTTATAATGGTATTTTACAGTCTTCCAAATCTTCAAACCTGGAATTGTCAAGAATTGGCAAAATATCTACATCAAGAAGCTGTACAGTTGTTGAAACAACCTGAAGTCACCAGACAAGAGACAAGGAACGATTTAGATTGAAATACAAGTGGGTCAACATCAGAATCCGAATCGAATGATTTGAACAATGATGAATATGACATACATGATTTTTGTTCCTAGGAGTAAATGAAGAATTACATGACATATACATGACTTACTCGTTTACCACTTTACCTACATCAAGTTACTCCATACATTAAATGCGTAAATAAAAAAAACGAATACACTTTAAATTACAAATTTCTGTTTTTTTATTGATAATAACAATTTGACAATACTTTTACCATGTTTTTGCTCCAATTTAACTCCTGAATCGTAAGAAATAACCTCGAAAACCAAATTACATGAGATTTCACTTCATATTTTCAACGTATGAACAGTTTTGGCCGCTATTTTGGATCCGCCATTTTGAATTTTGGAAATCTGACAACAGATTCGTCATCAGCGACCTCAAAAACCCTCATAATGGTAATTTGGGATTTTTGGCCAAAAAAATCGGGACTTTGCCACACTGTTTCAAGAAGCTCCTTTTATTACACTCCCCTTCTCGTAGGGTTCGACATTTCGAAGGTTCGTTGCACATCTGGACCCTAATCTGAGAATTTAGGAGAAAACAACATAATCAGAAGAGAATCAAGCCCTCAGCACTCATACACAACGTCAATACATCACAGATACTGATGACATCATACATTGTACATGACATCATACATAGCATACATTGTATGCTCATAGTTTCTACTACGGATTCTTACGACGAATTCCGTTTTGGAGTGGTGTAGAACAGGCAAGTAGGCACGTGGCTGTCGAGTCGGTTGGCATTGTGTTGTGCTCCTTGATAAATGTCAATACTTGATAATGTTGGTTTTGTCGACCAATTGAATCGAGCTTCCATGGGATTCCGTAACACAACGTCATGACTTTGTCCAGCTATTCGTGAAACTATTGGCCGAGTGTAGAGAAGCACAAGAAAACTTCCTTCAAGAGCCTGCCACAAGTTTGTTTTATAGATTGCGAAGGGGAGTTACGTCAGAGTCGAATTCTCATCTTTTCAGTGAATAAATTGGGTCGAATTATAGGTTTATAACTTATTATATTTATGCCTTGTTTGGCTTTGAGTAGCGTCCATCCTACTTCAAGCTTTTCAGAAACAGAGGGTGAGCAGAAACAATCAGTGCAGTTTCAAAGATCAATTTTCGCCAAAATCCACAGTCGTGCAGCATGGCTATAAGAGCAAATTTTCGACGATTTTTTTAGAACTAATTTCAAAGTGCTCCAGGTTGAGAACGGAATGAGATATCGCAATTCTGCCTCGTGTTCAGCGTTGAAAATTCTTTAAAATGAGGTGTCACTTGTTAGACGGTTTCATTTTTGGAGTTTATGGGTAATTTTTCCCTCCTAACATTCCCGTAAGCACCCCGTAAAGTGGCCCGATTCTGCCCATCTACGAATTTAGCCTTTCGATTTCCAAGACAGATTTTTGTGCAAATTTGAAGACTTTATCAAGTCTATCGAGAGTTATCGTCTGGAATGACACATACATAAACTACGCTGCTCTCGGGATCAAACTTGATTTCACTTTCAAAGACAACCCTATATCAAATCATTCCTTCGAGTAACAAATCTCAGACGGCGCTATTCCAAGAGAGTATCTGACTGTCACATTACTGAAGCCTCGATAAGAGCCTGCCAATCATATTTCCTATCGTTTCATCACTTCTCTCGACACCCGAGTAATAGTAAAGCGGTGTCATTCCCCTGAAACCCTTTTTCTTAGGCCCCTCGAAAATACTTTTTCGAACGATTTAGGCTCATAAATGTAAGTGAATGAACATGTTTTGCTTATGGATTTGACGAGGTGTAAGAAACATTTGAATCCCATCCGATTCAAACGCACGATATTCTTTCGAAATTGAATTGTCTTCCTCGTTTTATGAAATAAAATTCAATTCATTTCGCCTGCCACGACGATAACTTAATGCCACATCGATTACAACTCTAATTCTATTCTTCTGAATTTTTTCTTCCGGCAGACATATTTCCAATGCCGTATAGTTTATCTATTTGATTTTCTTGTAGGTATTTCAAAATGTATATTTTCCCAATAAACGTTATTCTTCTTTTTCTTCCTCAGATGCAGTTCATTTTCTTGAGACATTCGGAGTCTTAGCAAGTTGGCTAAACACATACCAAATATATGATACGTATTGTAATCTGTATAATCATATATTATACCTAATCATATATTATACTATAATCGGTGGATTACCAAACACGAAGGTTTTAAAATTCTTCTCGTTCCCTCGGAGAACGCACTTAATCTTCCGACACCGAGAACGACTTCTTCAGGTCGTTCCGCAGCAATCGCGTGTTTCTTACAAGCTGCATCTCTCGTTCCGCCAGTCCGCCGCGCTCCGAGCTGCACGAAGGAGAAGTCGGGAAAGAACGCGTCAAGTTCAAGGCCGTTCCCCGCACCCCAGAACACTGGGTTAAAGGACGCCTCGCCCCGAACTGGCTTCTCCTTCGTGGGGATTACGTAATTATATTTTAACACCCGTCGACCTGACGAGATTCCCGCAGGCATAACTTTTACCTTTCGTTTCCCCTTTACTCGCCCTCCTCCACTAATCTGTATTCGTCATCACCTCCGAAACATACATTATTACTCTGCTACACCGCCAATAACCCAGTCAATATTGCCAAGCTCTTAGAAATAATAGGGAATAAGCCGCAAATCGCTGACCCAATATCTTTAAAAGGAATTCGCCCACACAGAAAGGCGACGTAACTGGTCATCATTATGTCAGTAAAGCGTGTTATATTGTGAGGATACGAGTATATTTTGAACCTACTTGCACTTCTCGCAATTATGTTTTCTAGACCAGTTGCCGAAGTGGTGACTCATCAGAGAGTGATTTCGGTTCTTTTGCTGAGCGTTATCCTCGTACAAATGCTTACGGTCTATATCAGGGGTCGGCAACCTTACGCTCGATAGAGGCGCTGAAGACAGTTAAGATCAAGTAGATGGGAGTACACCCCGCCCCCAACGACCACCATTTAAAAAGTGGCACTTTTTAGGGTACATCAAATCTTTTTTGGGTTCATAAAATATTGAAGGGCAAAATAAAGGAGAAAATGGAAGTTTATTCCTTCAAAAGTAATATAATGAATCCACCCTTTCCTTGAGAAACCAAAATTATTTTGAAGACTTCCTTTGACACTAAAATTGAACGAAAATTCGGTAAAAATTATGGTAAATAAGCATGACACCTGGCACAGGATTTCGCTGGTTCCTACGAGTTTGCTTGAATTCGGGTTTATAGTGCATGACTGCAGCGCGCAAACAGAACTGTGTACTTCTTTTCAAAATGTTTACCTTGGTAATACTACGTTGTTAGTATTTTTTTAAATTATAAATAACGTCTAGATTTTATTTAATGCAATCCAAAATTAATGGTTTAATTCGAGATTCCAATTAGTTTTTTTAATTATTTTTAGAATGTTAATATTTTTTCCAAGTTCAGATCAGATCGAATCGCGGTCGCAGCGAAATTCTTGACAGGTTTCCTACCCCTGGTTAATATGATACCCCACAGAAATTCTCTTGAAAATTTCGGGCCGCGTCGTCAGCCTGAAATAAATCGTGCGACAAATAGGTAGGTATAATCAATTATCTGTGATAATTATCTATGATAATGAAACATTGGAATCGACCAACAAAATTGGGGGGGGGGGGGTTAAAATTTGTTGGTTTACGTTTCAAGATGTGTTGATTCAGAAAATCGAATTGAAAAAAAAAAAAAAAAAAAAAAAAAAAAATCCGTCCCTCCGCCAAATCTGGTACGGAATGATGTGGTAGACAGTCATACAGAGCTGTATCATTGCCGCCAACCTGAAAATTATCGTCAACCAAAAGGAAATCATCCCCAATCATCAATTTGGGTTCAAGGAAAAAAATTCCACTATCTATAATAGATCAAGTAGTATTCCTTTTGTCTCCCAGGCTTTTCATAAAGATGAACTTGAATAATATTCTAGTTTATATTATAAACAATTTACCAGAACAATTCTGCCTATCGTTGAAAGACACTTTAAAGTGAAGCATGAAGGAGCTTAGATTAGTCTGAATCGGTAGGATCCTCCATGGCAGAATGGGGAGAGATGGACATAGGAGGCGTTGAGAAGATATCCTGGCACAGAGGTTCGGGAAGTTAACTATGGCACCACCCTGTAGGAGAAAGACCTCAGAAGCACCGAAGCTGTCTAGGTGGAAGATGAGACTCCTGCTGGGGATGCTGACGGCGCACGGGTGCTTCTGGAAACATCTACACAGAATCGCAGTATACGTGAGAGATTCGTCGTGCAGGCTTTGCCGTGCCCAGCACTTGAAGCTCGACGGTACAGAATCTTCAGGTCTCTAGTACCTACCAGAAGAGATTGTATCGGCAAACAACCCGGTAGGGGGGGGGGGGTCATCAGTCTGGTGGAGGGAGTGGACAGGACCCAGAGCCTATAGGCTGGCCTGAGCCTATAAACTAAGACGGGTGTTCCTCAAGGGCCGCTGCTATATCTTCTATGTACGAGTGACGTACACGGCAATGAGAACCCTAGATGCCACTTCCGCAGACGACACAGTCCAACTGGCGGTTGCTGTAACCATCGAAGAACCTAGAACCGAAAATTGCTGCGTCCGAATGGAAATTGAAGCCGTGTCAGTGAATGGACCAAAAAAGGCGGCTCAAACTCAACGAGCCTCACATCAAACTAAAACTCAACTCACATTAACTTCACAAACAAACAAAATTTGTTTGATATAATTACTTAATAATTATACCGTTAATAGTGCTGAACGAACATTCGATACCTACAGCTAACACCGCTAAATAAACTGTATTGGCATTCTAAGCTTTCCATTGCAAATTGCTATTTGCCGAATCCTGAAACCTACTTGCTCAAATGGTACTCGGCACTGGGGATGTACGAGAATGTCTCTAATACCAAAATTACACTAACTTTCCAAATAAAGTTTAGAAGTGCATTGTAAATGCCCCCTGGTAATAACGCAATAACGACCTCCATCGCGATCTTCAAGTGGAAACCGTTAGTGAAGTGATTAAACAACATGCAATTAAACACGAACAGCGGATTCATGGACACATAAATCCTGATGATCTTCGCCTCCTTGACATCAGCAACGTCGTTCGGCGGTTAAATTTGACAAAACCCTGGACCTAGTTATGTCAGGTGAAATAATGTAGTGAGCTGTTGGGCTAATAACTCTGTAAAGTGTTTTGAAAAACTAACATTTGTAAACTAATTAACTTGATGGGTCTGAATGCTTATTTTATGTTATTGATATTATATTAAATATATCGATTGAAAAAATATATAGGTATTATATAATATATTACAGATTTTCCAGACGAGCCGGTATGAATACTGAGTTCGTATACATTCCTTGTCGTCCTATCATTCCTGATTCCACACATTCTAGGCCTGATGGAAGGTAGGTATCATACGAATTTCTTAGGGGTCAAGTGCCACAGGTATAGTGCGCATACAACAGGAAAATCTTTGTAATAGCCATGTTATGGAAACGAGGAAGTTACGAGCCACACCTTGGTAGTTCCCCTGATCCAACAGATTTCCTCATGAAACCCTTCTATGGCAGTGCTAGGCGGATCATCATACGCATATTCTCATGTACTAATTACTGGGTCCACTAATCTATGGTGTATTGCGCGTTGTTTTTTGCCCGTTCGTTGTCCTAAAACTAGCTCACGGTCCCCACATTGGGTGTTGAAAACAGCCGTCTTCCAAAACCATCCGAGATGAGCTGGAACTTTATTATTTGTTGACATGATACTTTCGATGTACTGATCCATATTAGTTCCCTACAGACATTTTGACAGTGACGAATCATTATTGTAGCTTTGATAAGCGCTAATACTCTGCCCTCGACTGAAACGTCCTGTTTCCATTTTGAACGTTTTAAGAAAAACGAGGTTAAGTGATATTGTCTACGCCATCCACCGAGTTCTTGCTGGCGGTCTAATTTTTTTACCACACCTTTCTAATATCAGCAGGTAGTGGTAATCACACCAAGTGCAAGATGTCATACGTAGGACAATCTAACTTAGTACCTCCATGGATACTACCTTGACACGTCCATCATTTTGGTTCGCTGAAAAACGAACATTGAGACTCACTTCAAGGGGAGTTTCACTCAAGTTGATTGAGCATTTCGTAACGTGAAATAGTTTGGACTCAGACTATAGGGTTTCGCGGGAAAATAGAAATATCAAAATGAGGAACAGAAGTCAATTTATAATTAAACAGTCTCTAAAAAAAACTCCCTCGTAGAAGAACTCGCTCCAAATCAGAGTCAATCATAAAATTTCATTGATTCGTATTTTTCACACCACCGCAAGCGGGCAAACTGTACATTTTCATAAAATTTCGAAATTTCCATGCTCGTTTCCATAATTCCCTAGGCAATGTTTTCATTACCCGTGTATTTATGTACAAAATTCATTGATAAAATTAAATTTTAAAAATTACACTGGCCAATAACAAAAAGGTGTTGTTTTACAAGTGCAAATAATTTTGTCCACCTAGATTCGTGAAACGACATACTGTGCGCCTCCTCACAGATTCTACAGCGGCCGGGAAAAGTGATGATATCCAGTTCCCCGTCAAATTAAAGAGTTGTTCTAACCACTTCACAAGCACCGTATCCGTTTCGAAATCTCCCCTTGGCGCCGTGACGAGACGTTTTTATTACTACATGTATTATGTACATAGATGTGTAGTTATAAAAACGTCACGGGGAGATTTCGAAACGGGTACGGCATTTGTGAAGGGTTAGGACAACTCTTTAGTTGGAAGGAAAAGGGGGGCGGGGAAAGGGGATATTATAACTTTTCCAGACCGCTTTAGAATTGGCGAGGAGAATTCACGAATCTAGCTGGAAAAAATTATTTTTCGTTCATTTTACATCTGTATCGATCAATTAAGACATGTAATAATACATAAAGAAGACACAATACTTTATGTAATAATTACATAAAGAAGACACAAGTGGATGAAGGTGCTAACTAACAAAAGTAAAATGTCAAGAAAATTGAGTTTGCGTACTTGCCTATTTTGTTTGGTTCGGAATTTTTCTCTTTTTTTCTTCTCCAAGGTGTTGCTAAGGTGTTGTCAATCATGTACTGATGACAATAAACCTAATATTTTGAGGATTATCTGCGCTACGCGCTACTACATGAATTATCGAAAAAATGTCACATAGCACCTTCTTCCACTCGTGTCTTCCACTCATGTATAATTATTATACATGGCATCAAAGAGGGTTGCCAGGAGAATGAGTGGAAACCTTGAAATCAAATCCTATCTTTATTTGTTAAGAAAAACAATTTATACATAGGGATACTAAATAAATACAAATATACGATTATTATGTAAGTATAAATCAAAACTTGATGGTACAAAGAAAAAAGTCAAGTAAAAAGTGCTATAGAAGACTAAGAATAGAATGAATAATCCAAAATGATTAAATCAAACCGATTCGTGGGATGATGTGAGTCAGACAGGTCTTCTTCACTTTTAAGCATCATAGTTACATACCGGAGCCCCTTCACTGCGAAGGTGCTCCGATATGTAACTACCCTATAGCAGACTTTATAGCTCGAATGTAGAAGCTATAATCAACTTTAAAACCTCAGTACACAATTAACCCGCCTTCTTTTTGGGAATTTCCCTGAGGCTATTAGTGGCAACACGAAAACACTTTCTGGTGTTGTGCTCCCGGAACCTGCGGCAATTTTCAATAGTTTTCAACAATAATTGTTGAAAATTATTTTCAATTTTCAGAAGAAGCAAGGAACAAAATTAGCTTCTTGAGCTTCTTCTGAAAGCTGCCCAACTGGAACTATTGAAAATTTGATAACTTTTGTGCTATGCATAAGGATTATTTGTACAGTAGCTGGCATACCATTTGTACCTAAAATAAATTTCTCTGGATTCAAGACAGAAGTTTCCAAATTCGAGACCAGGGGACAATGTTCTGGGCTACTTTTGAAGCAGTCGCCAAATCCGCAACCTTGCGTGATTGAACGAAGCCCTCAACTATACATTTTAGCGAATTTTCGAAGAAAACGATTGTTCTCGGTCTCAAATTTTTAAAACTCGAATTTCCGAAAACGATTTTATACCTAAATCCGTTTCAGACCAATCTGAATTTACTGCCAAATGACACCAAAAGTTTGGCGTGTATAATTATATATTTATATACCTATATATTTATGTATGAGTCATTCCAGACGATAGCTCTCGATAAAATTGAGATAAAAACTTCAAATTTGCACAAAACTAAGCAGTCGACCAGTTAATTTCGTAGATGGACAGAACCGGACCACTCTAAGGGGGAGTTCTGGGGAGTCTTAGGAGGGAAAATTAACAAGAGAGAAACAGTCTAACAAGTGACATCCCATTTTAAAGGGTTTTCTCACGCTGAACACAATGGTGCCATCAGACATGTGATATCTTATTATGTTCTCAAACTGGAGCACTTTGAAGATGAAGAAACGTAGTTGATACTTGAGATGTTGTCGAGGTTAGTCTGCTCCAATCTGATGACGGAATGAGATATCGCCAGTCTGACTTCACCATCGTGTTCAGCTTTGAAAAATCTATAAGCTGGTGGGGAGATTTTGCGGAGTTTTTTTGGTGGGGAGGGGGGGGGTATTACATATAAATTCCCAAAATGAAACAGTCTGACAAGTGACCCCTCATTTTAAAGGGTTTTTCACGTCGTTGAACACGATGGTGAAGTCAGAATGCCGATGTCTCATTCCGTTCAATTCCATCTTCAACAATTACTCACCTAATTCATTTAAAATTAGGAACACGAAGTACATACTTCGATTTGTGTGTTGAAATCATGTCTGGAATTCAATTGATTTATTAAATTTCGATACGGATATGTACATACCTTTGGACCTTATAACTCACGATGGGGACTGTTTCAGACGTAAACAAATACTATAGTGCAATGTTTCGGGAGTATTGTTTATATCAGTCCAATTTTTAGGTACCAAATTTTAAAATTCTAAACATGACTTTTGTCCACCTAGCTTGTACAATCGAAACCCAGTGAGGCGAGCGGAGTGTTTTTTGGGGGTAAGAGTATAAACCTGAAATGTACTTACTTGACAATGTATTCCAAAATAAAGTTGATAAAAATTGCAACAAAACACTCCGCATGCAAATTTGACAGAAAAAAGGTGCCTGATTGACATTTTCTGAGTTTAAATTCGTGTAGAGCACACTAAGTCTTCAAAACTAGGTAAATAAAACAAAAATTTTGTTGAAAGGAGTATTTTGATGCAGAACAGCGTTATCAGAGTACGTCACAGTGAAAGATGTACCAGTGAATCTTCACAACTAGTGATGACGAGCTTGAAAACCCCACAGTTCGACCGTTCAACGGGAGTAGTTGTACGAAGGTCACTTTCGTCTTCCGCGGGTCCGCTACGCCCTACGAATCCGCCAGCTTCTCTGGGGATCCTTTTGCCGTTGATGTCGGGGTCGAAGGGGCCGACGGGGTTGCAAGGGACCCCTCTCCGTGGTGCCCCCGGCCACCAACTCCCCTTGCTGCCGGGCCACATATAAAAGCTTCGAGACCCTTTCCAAGCTGCACAGTCGCAAGTCTTGTTGTGTGTATCAGCCGTTACCTCATCTTATCATGTTTGCCAAGGTAAAGTACATTAAATTGAATTCCAAATTCCAGCGCTAGTTTGTATTTAGATAAAAACTGTGACCTACTTATATTTTCGTTACTAACCGTAATTGCGGATACGCGAAACAATGTGACAGTAAGTACAAACGCTCTCTCTCGCCCCACGCCATCCATTAATTACACAAGCAAATCTTTCCAAATTCAAACTACTAAATCAAATTTTTTTAAATCCATAGTCATGCAGCATGGCTATAAGAGCGAATTTTTGAAGAAATATCTGATTTTATGTAAAATGTCTTTATTTCACTGGTTTTATAACAAATTTTGTCTCCATGTTTTGCCGAGTAACACCTCAGTTTTACAGATTTTTCAACGCTGAACACGATGGTCAAGTCAAAATTGCGATATCTCATTCCGTTATCAGATTAGAGCAGATAAACTCGATTAAAACTTTAATATGAAATTGAAATTTTTACGCGTAAAAAACCCTTTAGAATGAGGTAGGTATAGCTTGTCAGACTATTTCATTTTGGGAATTAGTGGGTAATTTTTCCCTCCTTAAAACTCCCGTGTTCACCACCGTGTTCAGCGTTAAAAAACCTTTAAAATGAGGGGTCACTTGTCAGACAGTATGGGTAATATCCCCCCTAAAACTCCCCAAAACTCCCCTTGGAGTGACCCGATTCCGCCCATCTACGAACTTAGCCATTCAATTGCCAAGACAGATTTTGTTGTGCAAATTTGAGCTTTTTATCTCAATTCTATCGAGAGTTATCGTCCGGAATGACACATACATGTATGTATACATTCATAATATGAAATTCCGAAAAAATATGAAAATATGAATTTGGAAAATATAATATGAAAAATATGAATTTTCGAAAAACATGTATACCAATTTGGTATTACCAAAATCCGTCTCGAGCATCCTGAATTCACTGCCAAAAGACACCAAAAATCATATGTATATGTATATTTATATGAACTTGTATATTTATATATGTTGTATACATATAATATTTACACATTTATATAAATATAAATATACATATAGGATGCTCGAAACGCATTTTGGTATTAAATGTTTTCGGAAATTCGAGCTTTAAAAATTTTGGACCGAGAACAACAGAACAACGAGAACTTCCTTTCCTTCGAAAATTCGCTAAAAATCTTGTTATTTCCAATTCCAAAATAAAACAATCAAACAGTGATAATAATCGATTTTAAACTCCTTTGCATAATTTTCTAATTCCCAATTCAATGATATCACATAAATAAATAGTGTGACTATTACGTAATACTATAAATAATGTACCCACCGTCAAAATGCCATAAACTCGGTTTCCAATGATTCCAAAGTCATTATTTGTTCCTACTAAGATGTAACTTAGGTGTTAGAGGTCACGTGCATATATGAATACTAAAGCGGTTCTAATCGATGTACTCGTACTTCATTGGGCCGCGTTCTCCAGGTGCTCTAGGATATTTATGAAAACAGATTCCGAGGACCTGGTTCACGCAAATTTGCTTGATTCTAAAGATTTTCACCCCTTTGAAACTATACATAATGCTTGAAAAATAAATCATCGTTTATAATAAATGGGTAAATCTACTCCACTGGGTTTAATAAGGCTTTAATAAGGTTGTAGGTTTATAGGGCTTTTGAAAAGGATGCATAGCGCGTATGACATGTACACCGTGGTCGTTTGATGATTAATGATTAATTATAATATAATTATAATATATTAATATAATATTAATTATATTAATATAATATAATTATTATAATATAATTAATCATTAATCATCAATAGACATAATTTGAACACATAGTGTACCACATACTATGTGGTTCTCATTGGGGACCCAGTAGCTAGTGAGTTCGTCTGTGATCAGTATTATGTGTTCAAATTATGTGTTATATAGTAAATGTTCTTAGTTTATACTTTTTTTAACCCAAAATTTGATTTACTAGTTTACTGTGGATTTGGTTTACTGAGTGAAACTGTTTTACACGACATTTTATATTTGGTGATAACGAAATTATTCCTCCTCCATAGCGAACTACAACTATGATGGGGCCGTTTCACCATTAGATGTTTAGGAGTGAATTTGATTTCTTGTAGGCATAGGTTAGTATTGGAATAACAGTTCAAAATAACCGAAACAGAGATTTATTTTCCACAGTTTGAGTCTCGTTCAATAAATGCCTAGATCGATCCAGTAATTCTGAGAGGATTTTCTCAAGTTATTATGACCTAACGAGGTTGGATTACATCAACTAACCCACTGCTATATTGATATACTTAGTAATATGATATATTATCCAACTCTCAACTGTGAGATACTTACTGACTTTATATTTGGTCCATCGGAATTTCGAGAGTAAAATTAGTTCGATTTCAGTTGTGAGAGGGTGGTTCTCATTTCCTCCCTGTAAGCCTGACTCACTCTGTTCTGTTCAACGTACGAGTTATCTGGCAAGTTTATAATGAGTAACTATATTTTATACCCAAAAGGAACTACCTAATCTAATAATTACTTACAAAACTTATACGATTTCAAAAGAACAAAAAAATCTTGAAACGCTCATTTTATTGTTCCGCGGCTGCAGCGGAATTAAATTGGATTTGTGTAAATGTCACTCGTCGTCATAGTTCATTTAGTATCTTATGGCATTCTCCTCTCGCATCTATACGAATAGAGTGAGACCTTGTTTGACATGAGCTGAAAATGTTGACAACGAAATGTCATGTTCGAATGAAAATGGCAGATAGTTCTACCACATTTTATTATCATGAGTTTTTGTTCAAGAAAACAAGAAGCTGCACTCATACGAAGGCATTTTATTGGCGTTTTTTACACTCCGGTAATAGCAGAACTCGGTGGGATGAACATAGTATTACGACTGATGCATCAGGTGTGCAAGACAAAATACCTGTTACATGTAACAGATGTGCAAGACAAAATTTCCTATTGGTGTAGCTGGATTGAAATTAATCTTAATCTTAATAATTAATTAAGGCCTTTAATTAAGATGAATTATTCATCTTGTCCATGGCGCTACAGGTGCCGCCTGTTTTACTGAGGGAGCGCCAACAGGTCTTTCTTCGTGCATTTTGGTTCTGAATCGATGTTCAAGTATAAACCTGTGTTTTGTGTCGTTCATTGTAGACTTTCAAAACATGAATCGACCTGTATAGACAATAATTCGTGTGTGATATTGTTCTTCGTGGAAATTTCAAGGCCGAATCAATTTTAGAATTAACATACTCCGAGTTTTTATGGTATTTGGTATTGTTCCTAGTGCATTAGGGGATACTGAATCAACCTTCAAATTCTTGTAAGGCCGTCTTGGGCACCTCAACTGGCACCTGGTTTCGGTAATAGCGCCAGCAAAAATACGCGTTTCGTACCGCTCAATGTAATTCGACATTTCGAATCGATCTTAAAACATCACGGAGTGCGTTTAGGGGATATAATGCCGCCACTTATGCCTACTGAAACCCTGTTGGGAACATGTGAGTTAACTCCTTAAAATCAACCAAAATCACGGTTGGAGCAAAATCGATTATTAGAGACTTTACGGAAAATGTTTCATAATGTACACAGTCAATAGTAAATTGACTAGTTTTGCTAAGTACTTCAAAAACATGCACATCAATTCATGCTCGATGACCAGAACACTAGAACGTTTCAAATGTAGATTAACACTTCCCTCCAGGTATTTCTTTAAAGTTGAGAAGAGATATCTCTCGTAACGTCTTTTAGCAAAGGGACTTGTTGTGTCGAAGGCTACTGTTTCGTGCACAGATGAAAAAGTTACGTGAGGTCATACGCCAAACTATTATGAATACACGGGGAGGATCCCTCTAGCGCAGCATCTTCGACGTTTTCTCGCTAACGCAAGTTCTTTCAACTCTCGGCTGGCCCCCAGCGGCCTTGTACATTCTCTGACCTTCTTGCATATCACATTCCTGAAGTTCATGTTATTTTTTTTTTACGGGAATTAAACGTTTCATATCGACGACCATAATATTATTCTGATGGTGATGTACACTCTGGTGCGCTGTCACAGATAATAATTCTGCTGTCGTGTCGTACGCAGCTTAGTCGTATCCACACCAGGATTTCATCAAGATTTAAAGGGATCCTATTGAGTTATACCTTTAATCTAAATTAAATAAACACACGTTTAAATAACGTAAAGTTACTTAATTGTTCAAGTCAAAAAAATTTCAATCTTTGATGAATTTTCGCAAAAATTTTGATTTTATTTCATTTAAAAATATACTTTCCTTGTATCACTGATTTCCCAACTGTCCCAACTCGTGGCAAGGAAATTCCCAACTTTCCTCTTTCCCAGGTACTCGCGATGCCACTGAACATACCCTCTACCATCCCCGAACAATCCCACAAATTTTCGTCAACTTTGGAATTGAGTTTAATCAACCATGGAAGTATGGCGAGTTTACTGATCCCTCAAGACAAATTCGAATTGAATGAAATCTGATTTGGGCGACTTAATGGTTTCATGTTTGCTCATGCGAATCAGAAACGTTTCACGTTTGCTCCCCCTCACATTCACACTAGTTCACATTGAATATCGGTTTAATAAAAACGGATATATATATACGTACGTCATGGATTTCACTTGAATTTCTTACGAATGAGAAAGTACCATTTGATGCAATTCATATAGTGGCACCTAAATGCCTCAAAACTCCATCCCCAACGGACGAATAAACTGTTAAAATGCGCGGTTATAGACGGAACTACACATTTTGACAACTACAAATTTTGATTTTGGAGTCCGCCATTTATTTGCCTCCTCAAAGGGATCGCCAGACACGATGTGGTATGTCGTGATGATTATTTTACACCTTTATTCATGAATATGTAGGTACATCATATAATTGAAATGAAATAAAATGAGTAGGTACAAAGAATGGTACAAAATTGTTAATTAGCTACGTACTAATAAAGGTGGACAACGACGTGACAACCATCCATGTCGTTCTGTACTCAAAATATTAATAAACACTGAAGGGCATACCTTAGAAACTCCTAATGCCGAGATGCAATTAGTGGTTCAATTCAATCAAGCCCAGAACTTGTTGAATTGAATGTCTACCTACATTAACATTCATTCGTAATATTTTTGCGAAACTCGTGGTTTTTAATCTGGTTTTTCATTTAACTTACCCCCAGAATTAATCAACCCGAAAAAGATAAATAGTAACTCACTTGTAGCGCTTGAGGCTTTCAAAAATGTTCGCAGCAATTAAGCCGTCGAGCAAAATGTAAATAATATATAATAGCTCAGCCTGCCCTTGAAACCTCTCTGTTTACATAACGTGGAGATGGGAACGTTATCCTCCCAACGCGGTGTCTGGCGAACGTACTAAACTTCCCACGGCTGTTTTTCTTCGTTACAATACCCGTTACAAAGCTCCCGTGTGCTACTCGAACTCTGAACCAGGCATCGTTAATTAAAAGGTTTTGTCGGCGATTCTTGCCAACTTTCTTGCGTTACTTTGGAAATCCAGTAATACGCAATGGCTATAAGACCGAATTTTCGAAGAAACAACTGGTTTTATGTAAAATGTCTCCATTTTACAGATTTTATAATAAATGTTGCCTCAATTTTTTGCGCTGAAGACGATGGTGAAGTCAGAACTGCGATACCTATTTCTGTTATCACATTAGACCAGATCTCAAGTAACAATCACGTTTCTTCGTCTTCAATGTGCACCAGTTTGAGAACGGGATAAGATATCGCCATTCTGATTCCACCATCGTGTTCAGCGTTGAAAAAAACCTTTAAAATGAGGTGTCACTTGTGAAACTGTATCATTTTTGGAATTTATGGGTAATTTTTCCCCCTTAAAGTCCCCAAAACCCTCCTGAGAGCGGCCCGAATCTGCCCATCTACGAACTTAGCCCTCCGATGCCAATTTTTCGTGCAAATTTGAACATTTTGTCTCAATTTGCCAATAAGTTCGGAACACGACAATTTGTTTTCGTTTTTCCAAAAGTCAGCTTTCTTGGACTATTGCCCCTTTAACATTCACCGAGTTAAATATTGAAGGAAGTTGGAGTTTGAGTGAATAAATGGATTGAGAGCTACTTTATATTGGCGCTGCGGAAAATGTAAATGAAAACGAGAAGAGCGAAAACGAGGAAAGAAGAGGAACTGGAGAATGGCACGGACGAGGACGACAAAAAAGTAAATCTGAAAAGGGTTTTTTAGATCGAGTGATGCATTCGTTCGAGTTTGGAGTTTTTGATGAGGATGACGTACTACGTTAGCAGATTCGAAGTCGAGGCAAGCGATTGGCAAGAGGTACAACATTAAGTAGGTACCGGATGATGTTCAAAGTGTCCTGTTTCTGTCGTGTGTTGGGACTGGACCTTTCAAAATATTAGGGGAGATTACAACCGATGTTAGCACAGTGGAGTATATACAACATTGGCCGGTTCTCGATAATGTTACAACGTGAAGGCAACTTGTATTTTTGCTACTAGGCTACGGGATCCTAGCGAGTAGCTAAATATGTTGGTGCCTTATGCGCATTAGCAGGAACTTGCGAGTTCGAGGGAAACCTTGAAAGTTGAGAGAACAACTTGTGATTGGAATAAACGAAGGTAGGTGGCAAGAGGAATTGATAAGGCTACATTCATCCAATAACTCAACACTTCAGGTAATAAAAAATACTTGCACCTTGCAGTACCACTAAGCGATCACCGTCGGAAGTCCTCCTACGGCATCGGATGCGGACACTACTGGACCATCTGAAGCCGCCAATGGGTCGAAGCTCTCATGACACTGAAAATCAATTAATCAAAATCACAGTCAAAAGACGAAGTTTCGCGATTTCGAAAAAGGGCAAGAAATTTGGGTAGCTCCAATGGGTACTGAACAAGACAAGTTACTAGGCAACTATTTTGTCTCCCAATACATTAAACGCGAGTGGTTTTGGCTTTTGGAATTTAAGGTAAACTCGAAACCTAAATAGTCACAATATGCATGAGTTTTATGAAACTACCCACGATTCGGTTCTGTAAAGGTTTGAAATCAATTTTATAAATCTTGAATTAAAGTACTGCATGGAACTTAATGGATGGTGGGATCCAACAGAATCCAAATTCAACTTTTCTTGGAGTACCTACATAACCTTAGAGTGATGCACTCCACTCGTCACTGCAGCCCGTCATGGATGCAAAATGAAGACACCTTAGTAACAAGATCAGCACCTTGTCACGAATTTAACCTTTGCCTGTAATCCGGGTCAGAGCAAGGTAATGAAAACATACATTCCTGAAACCATGGGGGCGAACTATCGATTGAAGACAATGAAATAAAACGCGGTATTTATAGAAATGACATGATCACCATTGATTTCCATATCGTGGAGAACGAAAAATATCCTCGGTTACACGCTCTTTGAGACGAGAAGGTCTCAAGTAGATTACTGTGTATGAGCGCAATTTTCTACTCATTTGGAAGGTTCAATCTTTGTGCAACTGCTCAAATTTTGCTTGTAGTCTCTTTTCTTCGTACGAGATGCTGTACGAGATGGCAAACATTCTTCTCCTCCTTGCTGAGTTCCACAGCAACCTGCATCAGGTTCCCTGCTTTTTCACCTGTCGTTCTCATGATCTAGTAGGTACCTACATATTATGTAGGTATCTTCATATTATGAAGATCACATCGAATTACCTCTTATGTGGACAACGGTGGCCTGCTGAGTGCCTATCTGTTGGGTTTTGGCAGGCCTTATCGCAAGTACAGTTGAAACAGCCGCTTGATTATTCTAGACCTCGGTAGGTAACATATGCGTTCAGGACGCTCCAGTTTGACTTAGTAAACTCGAAATTCAAAAAGTTGGGCTCTTCATCCACAGCTGGTGCGTTTTTGCTCTCGTATCTGACTCATAGAATGGAGGGTGTTTAGCGGAAAGCCAATGTGTGGATTCCTTCCCTCAACTTCGAGCAAACCACGGGGTTGAATTTCTTCCTATCTAATATTTTCGTTGTTTTTTTAATGACATCAAGACTCATTTCGGCTCTCCTCAAGTTTACCAGGCTGTCGATCTTGCCGTATAACTCTCCCAGTGATTTTAACATTCACATAACTCTAGACTAAAAATAAAAATACCTAAATAACAATTCCTCTCCATCTCTTAATTAGACTATGGTTCAAGACCATCATGACATGATTGTAGTCTCCTCACGTTATGTGCGGTAAAAAGTTTGGTGCCACTCACAACAGAACTCTAAATTGGGCTCAAAATGTCGACAAAAACGTGTCGTAAAGTTTGTTATAATTTGAGGCCTCTTAAACTACCTACTTGCCTTTCTTCATGAAGCATTGAGGTGGAAATTGGTCAGAGCACCGATCATGCCTTTTTTTCTGTACTGGTTTGTCATGAATGTGCAGTGCACATGGTGCACCCACGCAGTTCCATACACTTCCCCTAGTCCCACCATCAGCCCAACTAGGTTGGCAGCTCTGGTGGAAGATGGTGAGGGGAAACCCCACCTCTCCACAGAGGAGACGATCCTAGTCTCCCACTATCTTTTCCATTCGCTTTCCAGCAGTCAATTAGTTATTTTCCTTTTTTTTTTAAATATCAAAAATCTCACTTGTTAGGTCACAACGTGTGAATTTCTTTTTTTATTCCTATTTCTATTATTTTCATTATTCTATAGCCAAGTCAGTGCTTTTCCTTTTTTCACTTCATCATTCTTCAACAGGTTTGATTTATTTTCAATTTTCCATTTTAAAATATCTTTGTTATTTCCATTTTAGCAGAGAAGGAGGTTTAATTTATTTTCCACTGCGTTTTGCTCCAGTTGATTGATTTTCCGTTATTTTGTATTTCCTTTTTCTACTTCCTGTTCCGAGGCGTATTTATTTTTTAGGGTAGTATCCCTGGTAGCAGACTCTGCTGACGATATATAAACAGGGATTACTATTATCCTCAAGCTCTATAATATCATTGGTGACCCGATTACTCCTCGATGTATAATATGCATATTATGTCTTCGTTGTCTGGATATGGCATAAAAAAATTACATGCGTCTCAATTCTCCAAGAACTTGAAAACACCAAGTTCTGCAGAACAACAGTTAACGCCCGGAACTTTTCAAATATTTAATTATAAGCTGTGGAAGGTTTGTTTAGTTTAGAGGAGTCCATGTTATGCCACGATGTACGCCTGG
The DNA here is from genome assembly GCA_963920205.1 of Stenodema calcarata. NCBI lineage: Eukaryota > Metazoa > Arthropoda > Insecta > Hemiptera > Miridae > Stenodema > Stenodema calcarata. The sequence continues at coordinate 41,425,274 of OY986049.1, read as the reverse complement.
CTATCGTTGAGTTCTTCTCTGTCATGCTGTTAGGCAGTGAACAATCAAACCATACATTTCCTATATATTCAAGCAAATGGAACAACAATCTAAACTATGCTACAGAAAGCGTGGGTCATCCAGCAAATATTCAATAAAAATATCAACATTTTCATCATTTATGTGAGAATCACTTCTTGTCACGTAAAACTAATTTATTTTACTTATACTTATTACAACAGGTCTGATCAACGGGTGGAAGTTTCTCTAAACCGTTTGCGAAATAAAACTATTGAAACGAATTGGGGACAATTGTAGCTTGCCTAATTCTTCGAGATTCCATTTGAATGGCCAGTCGATCAAGGTGCGAAGCTATTTCATGACTTTGCAGGGAAAACCGAATGTCGTAAACTGTTGTCCGATCACGCAGGAGGATCTCACTATCTCGTTGACCCTCACCTTATGAGAGGGTACTACCTGCAAACATTTCCCTTGTGCTTAGTCTCCGAAACAAATGCATTCAAAAATGTTATGAAATACGGCCAAATTTTTCGTTTATATTGGAGTAACTGGTGCGATGTGGGGGTGTCTACTTGAAAAATATATCGATATTTTTCGTTCAATGTAAAACATCACAGCATTGATGTTTATCGATATATCGCTTGAAAACACAGATATTTTTTCAATATCGAATACTCTCCACAAAAGTTTCATTTTACCCTTATCCAGTCAAATGCACATAGTTTGTGGTCTTCGATTTCGGATGTGTAAACGTTGAATCAGAGACCAGAGTAACATCTAAACTATTAGTGTAATAATAGTGATTTTCTATGAGTGTTACTTGAATAAAATTGTACTACTAAGGTAGTGGTGAAATGGCTGAGATGAGTGAAAAAAAATGACAAATTAGTAGAAATATTTAATTACATACCAGCAAACTTCAAAACAGTAAAATTAAAAAAATACATAATATGTACTATATTATAGTACCAGCCCTTAATCTACCTGCAAAAACTTACCTTCGCTTTAACCATTTAAGACCAGTGCTGTTTAGACAAACTTGGCAAAACTGAAAGTTTACTTGATCTTTCACATTTCTTTATTGATGAACTATTTTGAGCAGCCGTTGAAAATGAAAGTTCAGAAAGAACAGATTTTCCGTCAATAGATAAGTATTTGCAGGCAATCCTATAAAGCTTAGGAAATTGAATTTTTAGAAGCGGCCAAATCTCTAAAGGATTCTCATTGAGCCTTCTTGTTACTGAGCAAGTAGATCAATAGTTAATCAGAAATTGCACTATTTTAATTACTTTTATTTAAAATTGAAGTCGTAAAATTGTGTCAAAATTTACTTTTGTTTTTATTGTAATTATTTAGTATTTTAATACTGCGGACAAAAATTGAAAAAAAAATCGATGTTTCTATACATAAATTCTGTATCTCGAATACAATAAATATTTGTCAAAACATCGAATCAATCCGATATATTGCACGGCAAACATATCTACAGTGCGATGAACTGTTAAACGTGAGGTTGAGTTGTTGTGAACAGGAGGGAGCCCTGATCAATCCTATCCTTCTTTTATCTTTCGTGGAGATCTAATGAGGATAGAATTCGTGGATAGTTGATGTCAATATTCCGTCACAGTTTACAGAACGTTTCATGTTGAGAGTGAGACCGGGATTAGGTACGCCCCATCAACCAGCTCCATGATTAGCCAAGACTGTACTTTGCCGAGTCAAATACCTACCGTTGAAAACTGAAAAACCCTCCCATACGCACTCATTCCTACCATTATCGAAGAGATCCGGTGAGATCTCCTGGCCGAAGCATCGTGAGGAGCACACGTGAAAGGTTAATTCGTTCGGTCAGCCGCGCACTTGAGCAATGAAATGGTAATTTGGGGTACGACCAAGGTCTGGTGGTCTTGTTACCAAAAAGGTTGCCATCATGGATCAGAGGGAATCGTGATGACGATGAAATAGGTCGCCTTATCAAACCCTCGGCACATCATAACTGCTCAGGCCACCGTCACGCTCAAACATGAGCAAGTCGAGCTCATGAATGATATTAAGAGAAAAATTTAGCAAATGCCTAAATATTTAAGAGAAGACTTTTATGTTATTGTGATATGGCCATACAATAAGTACATAATAAAGATGTGCTTTGCTACACACCCCCCCCCCCTTCAATCTTACCTTTTGCTGGGGAAGGAGAGTCGTAATGACACTTCCAAGTGTACAAAATAATGTTTGTATTTTTATATCTAAGAAATATATCATCCTCTGTATAAGATTGTTGATAAATTATGCTTCTGAAGTTTAGTTTTAAAAACTTGAGGGGTTCTCTACAATTCTTTCGAAAAACTCAATTCTTCCCCTATAGTACACTTTTGCCCAGTTTCTAACAATAATACATCACCATATCCACAAGTCAATAGTAAGGAAGTGAGGAAGTAAGAAACGAATGAACATCAGGTTTTGAACGCAGCAAAATTAGTTTTTGGGTTGAAATAGATGATGATGCCTATGAAGTTCGTATCGGTGAGTTTAAATTGTTATTACAAGTAGAACATTTAAACCACAAGTTGAATTTGGGAATCAAATTACTTTTTGTTGCAAGAATCGTAAGTTTTTTAATTTTTTAATCTTACTTCTCATCTACTCACACCATTCCACCTTCTCTTTAATCTTAAATACGAGTATGTTATCCTGCCAAATCTTTATTCTTGTTTCTATAATTCTACCATCTCGATTTTAGGGGAGGAAAGTATGTGTGATGGGATAACAACATCGTTATAAAATACACCATTATAAAATATTTCAATTGATGTGATAAAATACGTAGGTATACCGTTGATGTTTTTTTTTTTTTTTTTTCAGACAAAATGGTAATACAATTTTATTTGTAATCAAATTGGTAGTGAAGAGACCCTTTTCTGTGTACGAGGATCCTACCGTCTCTAACAGTGATTATTTCCCAAGGAGGATAATTGGGATAATATCCCATGTAACGAACATATTATGTTCGTTATAATGCCATCCTGACCACTCATCTTCACTAGTGGTTTCACGAGGGGAACATAATTGAAATTTATCATCTTTCCTAACTGCTTTCTGGTAAAGTATTGTCAATGAATAACGTTGTTGATGCCTGGAAGGTTGATGGGCTGAACGACAGGCTTGTCAGTTTCCTTGTTCATTACTAAACAGTCAAGGCTTTGTCGGTCTCCTGACGTTTGTTAGAGACAGCAATCACAATTTCGAGTTATTCAAAGCGTCTCCAGGGATTGATGGAACGTTCACTAGGTACCTTATGACCCCGTTCTTGTGTTAATTAACGTTTGTTTTCATCAAGGACGAACTTGAAAATGAATCAACGGATACGGCAAAGCGCGGGAGCCAAGGATGATCAAGTCTGAGTAAACTCGTCACTTGTCACGAGGGTATGTGACGTGAGGGCTGAACCACCACAACACCAATTGATCACTTTGATCTCCACGAAAGCCTTTTGATCCCTTTTGAGTTGAATTGCTTACCCAAGTAATTAATTATTCTCAATCGATTTTCGTTTAAGGTGTTGGGATTTGTGAAAAGAGTGACAGATTCCATGCCTCATTCAATTATGCGTTCCACTTGGCTGTCCTTTCGTGAAATCCTTTCATTTGATAATTAATTGATTGATAGATTTGATGGAATCCCAATTCTGTGGTTTCCCAACTTGGGTTGAAATTTGAATCAAAACCACGATCGGATCGATAATTAATTGTCAGAGAACCTGACGGGCAAACTTCTCCAGAAGTTACTACTGTTTAGTTCGCACCACATCCAATACGGGACCACTTAGGTTAAATCTATTATCAGTCACTAATTTAGGAGGGTTAGCTATATAATTTGACAACCCAATCCATACGCGTGGCTTACTGATATGATGTAAACGACCAAATATCCACGATGCCATTCACTATAGACCATCCCTTGATGTTTATCCCTCAAAATCTGTAGTTTTCAGGCCATTTCACTACGCTATGGAATAGTGTTTTGTATACAGCAGGCACAAGAACATATGTTGTACAGCATATGCTGTACAGCTCGCAAGACATTTACTCGTACTTTACAAACCAGGCCATATCTCTTATAGCCCTCCCTCCACCATCTTTCATTGGAGAGCTATGCAAAGATTCGACGGGAAGAGGTTGGTAAATAGAAGGTTAGTGGTATTTTAGAGTGTTATATCAAAAATCCCATCGTTTGGTGACGAAGAATGACGGAAACTATTCATGATTCCCCTTAAAAAAACACTCCGTGTAATCTGAAAAAAAAAAAAACCCCGCCTCGCAAACATCATTTTACACCGGCCGGGAAAGTTATGATATCCACTTTCCACGCCTAACCACTACACAAGCACAGTACCCGTTTCGAACCTTCCCTTGGGGCAATGCCGAGAAGGAGTATTTTTAAACAATTTTAGCTTGTATAATATTATTATATAATATTATACAAGCTAAAATTGTTATATAATATTATACAAGCTAAAATTGTTTAAAAATACTCCTTCGGTGTTATGGTTTTATAAGATTCAACACAAATTTTCAACGCTGTAGACCCGTCAAAGTGGCCAAAATTAGCCTAAATTTCAGTTTTTTTCCTAAAATTTTCTTGGGTTGAGATAATAGGTTAAATCTTTCAAATGGCACTGGGTCCTGTTATAAAGAAGGTCTGTGCAAAATTTCAAGTCGATTGGTCGTGTTACCCAGGGTGTAGACTCGTCAAAGTGGCCAAAATTAGGCTGAAATTTTGGTGTTTTTTTTTTCTAAAAATTTCCGGGTTGAGATCATAGGTTAAATCTTTTAGAAGGCACTGTCTGAAGGTGAAAAAAGCTCGGTGCAAAATTCCATGTCAATCGGTGAAGGTGGAGAGGCTATAGCCCAATTTCGGTTTATTATCTTTGATAATGACCCTTTGGTCCTTTGGACCCTTGGGCCTCGCCAAAGCGACCCAACTGGACCCCTCTTTCCCTTTAGTTTTGAGCCATACGACTAAATTTCTATTAGCATAGAACATGTTACAGACACTCTTCTGATCCGGGGCCTGGGCAGCCTCAAGTAAAAGTCCTAAGGAGGCTGCATTCCAACTTACAGCTTCATAGTGTGAATAGCATAGAAATTAGAGTGCAACTCAGCTTCATTCGAATATTTCGAGTTAAGGATTTTTCAAAATTTCAAAATTGGTTTTGAACCCCTTCCCATTGATTTAGTTTTTGATTTTGGGGTTGGTCCGAACCTGTAAACCAAATTTCGTAATTTTAGCACAACGCTGACTAACGCGCTGGCGGACGGACGGATTTTGGTTGATTTTTAATTCGATTTTCTGAATCTACGTAAACCAGCAAATTTTGAGGGGGCTTAAAAATTTGTTTTCCTTGGTCGATTCCAAACCGTTGTGTCAAGCTCTTGCAGAGTGGTCTTTTACTGTGGTCCTTTTTCCCTTGTCTGTTCTCCGCAGTGTAATCCTATCCATTTTCGAGGGACAAAGACGGGAAAAAAACCCTGATGGAGACTCCCTAATTATTTTCACCTCGTTATCCACCAACAAAAATGAGTTACTCGTGAATAAGATCGCCGAGGCCGTTAGGTAAAAAGAGATCCTTAATAACTTCTCGCTAACATTAAGCACATTGGGTCACTCCAAGCCGAAAAATAGCTCTCGGATTTTCTAATAGCTCTCGCTCTCGTGACCAGAGGCTTAGTTAAGTCCAATGCAAATTTTTGACAATTATTATTAAATTATCTGTACCTATATATCACTCTAAAAAATGATATCCTCGTAAATCCCTTAATTATGCGAAATTTACCTCTATAGAGGTAAAATATTGTGACTTAAATGGCTTTCTTACTTTACTCATAGTAACCATATTACATCTGTCGGTAACAAGCAAAGCGATGGTCGTAAAATTTAATATGCAAAATGAATTCCAGGTTGCCCTATAAAACTCTCGGGTTATTACTCGTACCTAACGACGTCGACAACTATATCATGAAATTCCTCCCTTCAAATATTTGAAATCACTTCCTTACCACACGAAATGTACTTTTCTCTGAACAAGAAACTCGATCTATCAGAACATCGTCAAATCTGAATATCACAATTTTTATTTGTTTATTTGTTAATCATCGACATACATATCATGACATTTAAAAGGAACCGGTATAGTTCAAAAACGGTACACTCTGAAGTTCTGTATGACCACCTGGAACGTTGTGTGATACGTTTTCGATATTAAATAAAAATTTACCAAATTTTTGAATGATGCCTGAATCACACGCACAACATCTACTGAATTCTGTGAATTATTCATAGAATTCAGTAGATGATGTGCGCTCTAGTTAATGTTGTCTCACTAGTGGCTCGTTAGTGGACGCTAGCGGTATTCTGTACCGCACACTCATTTTCTAGCATTACTCACTATTTTTGGGTCTTTAAATCTAATTTTAATTAATGGGATGGATAGGAGAAGTTGATTTATGTCAGATAATGAAGATAGCTAGAAAACATAAAACTTCAAATTTATTAGTCACATCGGAAAAGTGAATCGAGATTCATTATAAAAATTGCCAAAAATTATAAAAATTAGTAAGTAGTAGGATTATGGAACAATATAAATTAATCAAAACTTGTAATAAAAAATTATGGAAAATATAAAGTATCGATCAAACTTATAACAGGAGGAAACGAGATCAAGTTTTCTCCATGGAAATACGGATGAAAATCCTCACATTCATTTTTGGCAAATTAGTTTAGAATAAGGTGTATTTATAGGGTTTATTGGGTAGGTAACAATAGAACTTGACGAGGAACATTTGTGGAGGGGTTCAAGGAATACCAATGGGCGTCATGTCAAATGTTCTTAAAAATCCTGCTGTCACTTGGCCAACCATTTCATTGATCCCGGTGTTGAAATTTTGAAGTAAGAATTAGTTTCGACGCATGACGTTTTATCCACGTTATTAATCTTTTCCTCATTTTTAACCGCTGGCACTCCCAGCCCCATTCTAACCGATGGATCTACCAGCGATGGAAGCGCAAAAGTAACTGGGCACTAAGTGTATAATTACGCCTTCCTATCGCCTCAGAATTATTTTTCAATCCTCTATTTAGTTTAACAGATGAAATTGCCATTTAGGGCCTCTAGATTCACTCTAATCTCAATTGACCTCGGTCAAGATGGGACGCAACCTGAAGCAACTGCTATGGAGCGGCCGTGCCGTGTTGCGCTATGACCTATCCTGAAGGCTGCAACACTTGCCCTCCTTCGAGAAAAATCATCTCGGATGGTGCTCGCGGGAATCGTCGGAAACCCGGCGGGCGAGTTCCCATCACTCATCGCAGCAAAAACCAATTACCGCTTCTTTCTCGCCCCTCGCTTGTTTTTATGATCACGAGGGCCGTCATTAGAAAAGGCCCTTATACGTTCGTGAGTGGTGATTGAAGTCGTTTACTCGTATCAAATCACTTTGACGACTGAATCACTACTATTTAGAAGAATGCTTCAATAAATTCGCCATTATGACGAGGCTGCAACGTCGAAATCATGAGAACAACAATCCGAATCCCCTCTCCTCTGACTGACTGCCACTTACCCGTTCCACTACGGATCACTTATGCACTTTATTCGCACTTAGTTGGGAGACTACAGATCAAGTGTACCTACAGGGCGTATTGAGGAGTAAATTGAGTTCAGAATACGGATGTCTTGACACAAGAGGACACAGCATTCTTTACTTTCATTTACTTATGCATTTTGCACTAATTTCCAATACAATAACCAAAAGTCCCATCATTTTACATTACAACGCTCTGGGTGGCTTCAAAAAATACCTACTCTAAATGTCGTTTTCTCTAAAACTCCTTTTCTTTCTTTTTAAGATAAAAATAACATTGAATTAACAATATAGTTTTTATCAGGGGCGTAGCGCCAGGAGGAGCGCAAGAAGCAGCATTTCCCTACAAGAAATGAAGAATGTAGGTAGGATGAAAAAATGTATTAAGAAAAACAAAATATTTAATCAAAAGTAAAACATTCAATTGAAAATTACCTACAGCTCCGTACCTACCCATGGAAGAATTCCTTCTTCCATGCTAACTACCTTTGGTTCCGTGGAATCACGAATCCATGGCTGAAGCCAAGTTATCTAAGAAGAAGAAGAAGAAGGTGATCCAGGGGGAGGACCGGACAGCGGTTTTCTTTTGAGGTTTGAATGCGCAAGCGTTGGGACAAACCGATTGACAATCGATCGATTGAGTATCGATCGATTTGGTGTGGATCAACTTTCAGACACAGAAAACCCTACTATACTAGTGCTTTCAGAAGTGCCATTTTGTTTTCTTCTCCTATTCTGCGGATGTTGACATTATTGATTGTTCATGGTTTTCAGTTTTTCGTGTAGTTTTTATCCTCCTAAAATGGATAGGTGCTGCATTAATTGTTCGATAGTCCAGCGTTCTTTTCCTTCGCGAAGTTTTAGCCAAAAATTCGACATAATTGTGGCCGGCCGTTCGACATTGCAGGACCCGAATCTCAAAGGAGTTGTCAAGGAACGAAATGGTAATTAAGTACACTCGACATTTTAATGTTGAGAACTACAACCAGTGGTTATTAGGGTGTAGTTCAAAAAACCTTTATATTTTGTTTCCCATGCATTTCGTTTCCCTCTGAATAAAACATCATGGTGTAGCGGCTTTTCTAGTTTGTATTACAAACTTGACAAAGCTGCTCAAAAGCACCATAGTTTCAGGGTAGCAATTCGCACATAGTTTCTTTCCTCTCTTGCTTTATTAAAATTCGGTAAGAGCCCTCATATTTATCTTTTGTTGGATGTGCAACAAACTGCACAAATCTCTCTTCATAATGAGAACATAAAAAAATTCCAATGGTTCATTATCGGAGATGATAAACCAAAACAGGGAGATTGTGGTTCGGCTTATTGACTGCATTAGGGGGCATGACGAGTCCTCTTCCTCTTATCATAACAAGGGAAATTACCTCGAGTTATTAAATGTCCTAAAAGATTACCTTTGTCTGTTTGGAGGGTTGTAGGAGGTGGTAAGAAAAGGAGAAGTTTTTCCGAGCTTTCGGCTTTAATAAGCCATCTTCAGGCTTCTCAATGACATCTGCTATTATAGCACCTATAATAATATTATAAACCTATAATAGGTTTGACCGTTGTCGGTATCATCAACTTACAATTCCAATTAATTTAATAGTAGGTACAGTCGTTGACTTACGTAGGTATTGTTTCCCCAACCCGGTCTCTTTCGTTCAGAATAAACTACATGTCAGGATGCACAATACAGCAAACTAAAAGGTTACTAACAGCCATTGGAAGATCTTGAAAACGCCAACAATTTTCAAAGGGACCTCCCCTGCCACCCAGCATGATCTCATAAGTGCTATAGCTAGAGTCATTCTAGATGACATTAAATCTGATCTAGCTAAGTAAGGATTCATCTCAATGTTGTTAGATGAAACATCAGACGTTAGTTCTCTGTCCCAGCTCTCAACAGTCGTACGATATGTTGATAAACGTGGTTGTCCCCAAGAAACGTTTTTAGGTTTGCGGGGTTTAAGAAACGTATACCTACTGGCTCTTTGCAGGGGAATTTTATGAAATAATATCATACAATTCCTTTGAACAAACAGCTTGCTAAGAACTGCTTCACCACATTGTCCAGAGCCACGCTACGCTCCTGGTTTTTTTTTTGTTTTTAATAAATAAAAACTATATCGTCAATTTAAAGTTTCCAAAATATGGCGTTCTCAACATGTCAATCCCAGTTTCTTACCCCTTCCTATTGACCTGGGACTAGGTACGACATAAGTTTCCAAAATGTCATGTTTTTGGCGTGTCAACCACTGTTTTTAGCCCCTTTCTGTTGACCTAGGATTACGACGTGAGTTTCCTAAATATGTCGTTTTCAACATGTCAATCCCTGTTTTTTACCCCTCTCATTGACCTAGGATCACGACATAAGTTTCCAAAATATGGCGTTTCCAACTTGTCAACCACTGTTTTTAGCCCCTTTCTGTTGACCTAGGATTACGACGTGAGTTTCCTAAATATGTCGTTTTCAACATGTCAATCCCTGTTTTTTACCCCTCTCATTGACCTAGGATCACGACATAAGTTTCCGAAATATGGCGTTTTCAACATGTCAATCCCCGTTATTTAACCCTTCCTACTGATCAAGGATAACGCCATAAGTTTCCGAAATATGGCGTTGGGGGGGGATTACCTATAAATTCTCCAAATCATACAGATTTTTTAACGCTGAACACGATGGTATATCTCATTCCATTATCAAACTATTGATATCTCATTCCGTTATCAAACTGGAGCACTTTGAAGATTAAGAAACGTGGTTGTTGTTTGAGATGTTCTTCACGGTTCATCTGCTCCAATCTAATAACGGCATTTTACATTAAACCAGTTATTTATTCCAAAATTTGCTCTTGAAGCCATGCTGCCAGGATGTGGATTTTTAAAATCTGATTTTGGATTGTACGTAACTGTCAACGTAAGCCCCCCAATTGTGAGTCACAGTGTTCCAGTCGCATCCAATTCCAACTTTAACAAATGTCCGAACGTTAGCTATCATAGGTAACAAAATTACTGCTCTGTACAATGCATGGGCAACTTGAATCATGGTACGTCAACATGTCGATGATTCCCTTTTAATCAATAAATTTTATTTATTAAAAGAAATATTACATGTCACATTGGTTACAAGGGGATCATCATCGATAGGCTGACGTATTCCGCAATCAAATCATGACTTATTCATACTTCATTAGATACTTCACTACTTCATGAAGTATAAGGTTCGTCCCGTTTTCTGTATCATCATCTGTATCATTCATAATATGAGTAATAACGAGTCCGCTCCTTTGTCAGCGCTTTATAGAGCGACTAACGTAGAGGAAAAGTTTCAAGAAAGTGATATTCCTATTTTTTTCAAAGGTTAGAATTCCATTAGGTTGATCTACGGTCTCTCATTGAATTGGTTACTGGTTAAAAAAAACTTACTGCAACATTCGTTGCAACGGTTAAATCGAAGAATCATCAATGGTGGTAGAAATTATTAGAATCTAAGAACTGCACCGTTTGAGAATCGTGTTCGTGCCATTTATGGACAGCTATTCATCAAAACTGTGGAAATCGTGGTCTTTTTGAAAAGCCATAAGATATAACAGGAATGTATCCTTAACGTGGCAAACAGTGGCATGTTCATCGATGAGCCGGCGAGTAGGTCGTGTCAAGACGCAGTAGCGGGCAGTGAAGGGACGGATTCCTCCAGCACTGGTGGACACGGAAGTCCACAAGATTGCGAAGGATCGTCCTCCAGCTTATCGCCCCTCAATGAATTTGCATACCTCCCGACTACCGCATCACGTGCACCAGCGAACGACTTGAGGGTGATTCGTTCCGATGTGGACTCGCTAAAACCAACGGATACCGTCAAATTACTGTACTTATTACAATAATTATACACATTACTCTTGCTTATTCGTTCGTCGTTTCTAATATCAGTTTCGGCTTTTGGGTCCAACTGGTCATAGCTTAGGGCACTAAGTGGGATTTCCATTCCTTAATTTATAGCGGCAACTCTAGCTTCAGACGCCTCCTGCAAGCGATTCATAGCCTCTTCCTGATTCGGGTAGTCCATCAGCACGGTGAAATCTTGGCCTCAGAGGTGAGACTGATAACCACTATAGTAATGTGAAGTAAACATTTAGAAATCCCCACGACCCGCCTCTCAAATGAGCTCATCATCGCCGACATTCTTCAGATGTCCTTAAGATTCCACTTCCATTTCAATAGAAGATTCATGAATAGATGGTAGGTACTAGTTTAACATTCACCTACTAACATTTGGGATGGAGTCAAGATTTGGAATCAATTCCCTAGAAAGCTGAAAAGTCCCTTGATGAATAGAATGATTCCCTATGACTGCGGGATATGAAAGTCTGAACTAGGTACCTACCTATCTAATTTTCTTTGAGTTGATATAATTTGATGTAGTTTTAGTGGGAAACGATTCGGATTTTCAGTTAAAACATCAAGTGTTGTTTGGTGTAAGAAATCTCGTCCTTCCCACACCAATATGTAGGATCCTTCCGACTCAATTTGAATAGATCCTGTGGAATACATCAATGATAGTTGGCAAGCGTACTTTTGGTCGTTAGAATTTTTTTAAAAGATCCACAGTCATGCAGCATGAAATAACGAAGAAATAATTGGTTTTATGTAAAATGTCTCCATTTTACTGGTTGTATAACAAATATTGTCTTCTTTTTTGCCGAGTAACCCCTCAGTTTATAGATTTTTCAACGCTGAACACGATAGTGAAATCAGAATTACGATATTTCATTCCGTCATCAGATTGGAGCAGATGAACCTCGAAGAACATCTCAAGTATCAACTACGTTTATCCATCTTCAAAGTGCTCCAGTTTGATAACAGAATAAGGTATCGCAATTCTAATTCCCCCATCGTGTTCAGCGTAAAAAACCCCTTTAAAATGGGGTGTCACTTGTTGGACTGTTTCATTTTGGGAATTTATGGGTACTTTTCCCCCCTAAAACTCCCCAGAACTCCCCGTTAGAGTGGTCCGGTTCTGTCCATCTACGAACTTAGCTGGTCGACTGCTTAGTTTTGTGCAAATTTGAAGTTTTCATCCCAATTTTATCGAGAGTTTTCGTCTGGAATGACACATACATAAACATATAAGTATACAAATATAATGGTGAGGGATGCCGAGGGCTAGTTTGACCTTTAAAATCACGTAGGTATCATTTGTCAGACTATTTCATTTTCGGATTTGGGGGTAATTTTTCCCTTCTTAAAATTCCCCTAAACCCCCCTTAGAGCTCTGCCCATCTACAAACTTAGCCTTACGATTGCCAAGACGGATTTTTTTGTACAAATTTGAACTTTTCATCAAAATTCTATCTAAAGGTATATTCTGGAATGACATATACCTACACATGATTTTTGGTGTCTTTTGGCAGTGATTTCAGGATGGTCTGAAACGGATTTTGGTTCAAATACCTTTCGGAAATTCGAGTTATAAAAATTTTGGACCGAGAACAATAGCTTCGTTTTCTTCGAAAATTCGCTAAAACAACCAAAAGAGACCAATGTGAAAGCTAATTCTGCTGCCTTTGAAGTAAAACAGTAAGGATGTATGTTGTATGTAAGGATTTCATAACGTTTGTGAATTAATTGTAATAATAAACTACACGGAAGTGGTTTACGAATTCATAATCGAAACTTGGCCCCGTTGCCTCGCCTTTGGATCGACTTGTGGAGACTTGTGTGGAATCATGACTGATCGTTTTGTTTTAACCATAAATTATGATAAACTGTATAGTTTAATAGATAATGGTCCCAACAATGTTTTCACACTATTGGATGGTTTATTTCCTAGCTGTTCAATTTTCCTCACATGTTCTTCATGTGAGATTTGTCTCAGTCCCTCACGTGATCACAGTAATTTTTTACTATTTTATATAAATCTAAATTTCGCAAATACTGTTAAAACCTTTTATGACACTTTCAAGAGGGTTCATGAAGGACTTGCATACGTCATTGTTTGAAATGTCAAGAAATAGAAAAGGCATTTTTTTTAAATCAGAAAACAAAAGTGAACAGTGACACCCGAAATAGAAAATCGCCCTATCATGCGTATCATTGTTTGTTACAGATATGCGTGGTGGCATTTAGTATAGCAGCCGCAGTGGCAGAGCCTCCAGTCAACCACGGGTACCTTCCTCCGGTAACTGGAAAACCAGGTAAAAGGTTTTTAACTATTCAACTTCTAATTTTATATCGGATTAACATAATATTGGACTTCGTTTAGAATGTTATTCAGTTGCCGTTTGGAATAAAATTATATCTAAAATTTTGTTATTTTACTCGTAACTTGAAATTTGCATTCGTGTTACAGGTAATGTCAACATTACCTATCTGTAACACGAATGCAAATCTACAACTTGGGTTTAATTTAGTGAACGAAACTGAAGTACTGAATGAATGCGTGCCATTGTATTTATTTGCCTTTTAGTTGGTAGTAGTGGATGCAATAAGCAGTATCACATTCCCGACAGGGACGAATTTGGGAGAAGCCGTGGGGCTTTCAATACGCTCTAGGCAGAAGCTATATCCATCTAATGATTGTCTGCTTGCTTTTCATTTGTAACCAATTCATCGTTTCTATCAGGTTTTGTACCTTGAAAAGGCGGAGCCATGGACGTGGATATTCAATTCCTTCATACAAGACCAGAATGTTTCCAATACGAACATGGAAATCCATGTTAAAGAAAACAAGAGTATTTGAAAAAATGTTTCCAATTTTTACAAGATCCTAATTAAATTGGGGCCTACCATCTGGCAAGTCGGATGATGTTGAAAGCCAGCACAAAACATCAACTAGTGTTGTAAAAATGCTCTTGAGCGATATTAGCGCCGCATGCGCTCTATGAGAACATTACTATTCTATACATATCATTAGGAATAACTACGCCTTAATCTATTTCTCCCTTGTGGGTTTGTTTGTTTTGTTCTCTTTCTGATCTCTCCCTCTCTCTGTCTACTGTTAGTAGTTTACAGATAGCTTAATTTAAAAAAAGAGCTTGTTTCATCCCACACTGTCATACTGTCTCTCAGCTATGTGTGACATGAGCTTTGAGAGTAAACAGAGGCTGCAAAAAATTCTATATTCGGCACTGAGATTTATTCCAAGTTTAAAATTTTATGATCTTTTGTATGACAAATTCAAAAAGTTGAAAATGTTAAGATTAGATTATCTTCAACATTTTCACAACGATGCAATTAGCAGACAAATTCGTGAACTCATCTAACATACCTAATCTTAACACTAGAAGTAAGGATTTGAATTTCCGCTTGCCATCTTGTCGAACCACAGCTTTTCTCAAGTCCTGTATAATATATAATTTGTATATTATGCAAAAGCACTCTTTATCTTAATGCCTTCTGCACTAAAACTGTTATGGTTTGCTGAGACCTGTTCTTGATCTTTTTGTTTGACCGCTCTGGGTTCTGTGGAAGCATCCCTCGGGGTGGGCATATTGCCTAACCCTCCTTGAACAGGGGAACTCAGCCAGCCATACATTACATGCAGATAAATAGTTGACGGGTCCAGGGGAAGAACGATTTTAGTCACTTTTTTCACGTTTTGAGCTTTTAATGCCTTCTAGTAGCTTATTGGCCAAACCTATCAGATCCCTGAAGCGTATGCGAAAGAATGAGCTTATAGCCTCCGGACAACCGGATTTAAAAAAATAGGCACAACGAATGATGTTGAATATCAAAGGTGCTTAGCTAAGTTTCATCAGTTTTTATAATCATGTTTTATCCAACTCAAAAACGTATTTTTCTACCTAAGCCAACAGTTGCTAAAAACTAAAATTGCTGTGTCAGAATCCCTTTTTGTGCCGAGTGATCCTTGACGGAATAGTAAATCTCTTTGACAGCTCCGCAAGCTGTTCAATATGCAATGCTAGTAGACCTGACACGCTTCATTACCTCATCACTTCCTGCAAAGTTTACGGTTACGTGCGCTCCAAATATTTTTGGGTAGCCCTCCTCAATGAATCAGTTTACCGAGCACTTCTTCTGTGCAACGATAGGAAGGAGGTGGGGAAGTTGGTAGGATTTCTGCTGACAGTTTTACGCTACCTAACGAGCATTCACCATAAATAATGGTTTCCTACGTATGAATTGAAGCTGTCTTGTCAAAGGAACTTGACATCTCTCTTTATTTTTAGTTTCTTTCTAGTTTTTCTTTTCTTTACATCATTCACTTTTTTCACTTCAAACTTATTGCCGATGCTATTTATTTTGATCGTAATTTTTTTAATGAGAACTCTTGTGAAAAGCTTAATGGATCGAACTTTTCTCCCGTTTTTTAATGTTTCTGTGACCGGGGAAGGACATAAGTTGGGTCGCTTCCGGATCCGATGCATAGGGGTGGGGGTTTATAAAGGACGAAATATAAAATGAAGGCGCAGAATTCCAGAGGCTTATTAAAACCCGATCACCTAGCCAGCCAGCCCTCTGACGTCATAGGCTCTTACGCATAGGCTGTGACGTACTTGTTGGCCTCCTGCCAGCCGTCTGACGTCATACGCTCGTGCGTCATAGGTTCTGACGTACTAGTTGGCCTCCGGCCAGCCGTCTGACGCCATAGGCTCTTACGGCATAGGCTTTGACGTACTAGTTGACCTCCTGCCAGCCGTCTGACGTCATACGCTCGTGCGTCATAGGTGCGTCTGACGTAGTGGCCCGCCTGTCGCTTGTGATCTGAGGGAAACGGTGAATCAAGGAAACAAATTTTTTCCGTTTCAGTTTATGTGCCAAAGCAAAGACATGAAAATGTCAAAAGAATCTCAACTCCATCCTGTTGTTGATACAGTCGAGAATTAAATGCTTGCATACGAGTCTGCAACACATTGGGACATTTTATGTCTTTAAAGAAGTGATTCAAGAACCTTCGAACAATGCTACACCACCTACCCTAGTAGCGTAGTTGTTATACTTAATTGTAGGGTTCATCATAAATTATGAAGCTTGCATTCGTATAGACAATATAAATTATTGAGAATGATCACCTGTGTGTAAATAATTATTTAAACAATCACGCTCATACCGCAGCTTGTCGGCCACGCACTCCGCAGTGGTTAACGTAATATGGTTAGGTAAATCGAGAGCTATCCAACGAGTGGTGAACGATTTTTGTACGATGATAACTGGCGAAGGTAAAGTTCCGTAGCAACGAATCGGTTGTAAGCGAAAATCATCAGAAATTTTCGTGACGATTTCGTGTGACGCTTTTGTGTAACGTTTTTCGAGTTATGTGCCAGAGTAAAGACATAAAATGTCAAAAACATGTTTTTATCACAATATATCTATCAATAGCTTCCTTTTATTCAGAAAGTCGCTAAAACTGTATTCCTATAATTTACAATTTCAGTTTTATATTTTCCATTTCTGGTTAGGTTTAAGAGTGGTCCTATGGTTGCAACTCAATTCCTTACCAAATTTGTAAATAAAACGATATTCATTCATTTCGACTGCGTGTTTTCTGTGGGCGGTTTCTTGTTGTGTTTTCTCTGCTAATTCTGAACTGAATAGTTACGTGTTAAATAAACTGGTTTTTGTGTTCACTTTAATTCTCTGATTCGTCGTATTAACTCTGCTAATAACCAGTTCTGGCCCTGCACAATCCATTTCGCAATTTTCTCATTTTTTGAACAGATTAGTTTATATTGCGTCTGGTGCAACTCGGCTGAAGATCAAAGGCAACTGTTCAAACCTGTATGTGAATTTATTTGAATTTACGGCGGCTACTCAATTCTGTCATTTTCCAGGTTACAACTACCCAACGCCGAATCAACCGCTCAACCCTCCGAGTCAACCTCCGTACCAACCACCTCCTCCACCACCGCCAAGACCAACGTATGGACCACCGGGTACCAACAGACCGCCACTTCCCCCGCCGTCCTACGGGCCACCGGTAACCAACAGGCCACCTCCTCCAAGGCCGCCGCCGTCGTACACTCCCGGGCCACCTGCACCGAGGCCGCCGCCAATTTACACTCCCGGGCCACCTCCTCCGAGGCCGCCGCCAACTTATACTCCCGTGCCACCTCAACCTCCAAGGCCTTCCTACGGTCCACCGACTGGAGGCTCTGACTACAAGCCAAATCAGATACCTGGTGGCCGCCCCATCGTTCCTGGAGGAAACATCCAGAATGACATCCCTACTGGCCCCACTGGTGGCGGAGTGAGTACAAATTGAACTTTCAACATGCGTTAAGTAAATATTAGGTTTGAAAAATAACTAAAACTCTGAATTACGATCACAACCCCATACGAGAGCTGTTTGCAGTATTTCGTTTGTATCCAATCAGTTCATGAGTTATTCATACGGCATTCAAAACCATCATCATCACCAATAATGACAGACGGTAATTGAACATTCGAGGTGATTTTCAATTAGTTACAATCACTTGCTTGATAGGATGCTTAATTTTTTGGGTATTGAATTGGGTTTCAACTCGGTATGCAACATAAGCAGGGTTCGTGCCGGTCAGGGAAGTCAGGGAAGTCATGGAAAAGTCAGGGAAATATAAATGGGCACTGGAAGTCATGGAAAAGTCAGGGATATTGGATTTTGGTCAGGGAAAAATCTCAAATCGGGTGCAGAATTGCGAAAAATCCATGATACGCGTCGAAAACCCCTTCACCTTTGTAAGGTATGGTTTATGTAAACCACGTACTCAAAACTTTTATGTGTATTATCTTGTGATTCTATCTCTTACTTTGTTTTAAGTAAACTTCGTTTTTTTATGAATAAAAAAACTTGTTCCTTATATTGTTTTTCTTCATTTGCGCATCTAAAATTTTCGATTCATGCAAAACGTTACTGTTTAAAGGATCCTGAAACGTTGTGAAAAGTCAGGGAAAAATCCAAATTTTTGGTCTGGAAATCAGGGAAAAGTCAGGGAAATTGAAAATTGAAAATCGGCACGAACCCTGATAAGAACCCAATAATCTATTATAACATCAAATAATTAATCGTAAGCTAATAATCGATGTGACCAATTAATCGATATTGAATATTCGAAAGTACTTATTTCATAATTTACTTTCTCACTGTCTAAAAATCCGGAGGTTTTCTTCGTCCGTAGGTTAAATTTGATAAAGGAATTCCAAACCTATAAGAGTGCATAAAATAGTTTTTTATTATAAATTGAAGGTGAAACCGATAAAAGTATCAAGTATGAAGGTAGATATGAATAAAAGTATAAATCTTGAGAAGTAGGTATTAAAAAAATCCACAGTCATGCAGCGTGGCTATAAGAGCGAATTTTTGAAGAAATAACTGGTTTTATGTAAAATGTTTTAATTTTACTGGTTTTATAACAAATTTTGTCCCCTTTTTTGCCGAGTTACACCTCAGTTTATAAATTTTGTAGTTTATAGACGTAGTCAGAATTACGATATCTCATTTCGTTATCAGATTAGAGCAGATGAACCGCGAAGGGTATCTAAAAGAGGAACAACGTTTCTTCATCTTCAAAGTGCTCCATTTTGAGAACGGAATGAGATATCGCAATTCTGACTTCACCATCGTGTTCAGCTTTGAAAAATGCATTACAAAGAAACCTTTCAAATGAAGGGTCACTCGTCAGACTGTTTCGTTTTTGGAATTTATGGGTAACCCCCCCCCCCCCCCCCCGAACTTAGCCTTTCGGTTTCCAAGACAGATTTTTTGTGTAAATTATTCACTTATACGTCATATTATTAATCAGTGGCTTAACCCTGTATTCTCTTATCCGTCGCCCTTCTCCCCACCATTACCCCTGTTAATCGAGGTTCAAACCTCGAATCACCTGAATCACTTGAATACTTGAATCATATTTGGTAGATTTGGTTAGAGATAATGTGAATGAACCTACTTGTGTATGACAAAAATGTCCTGAAAAAATCTCGAAAATTTTCTTTCTGGAATGGAAAATAATTCTCTTCAATTCCGCCAGTACTTGCGGCTTCAAATAGATGCCTGATTGGTATACGCAGCTACAATATTTCAGGAGTCCATGAACTAAAATATTGATTTTGGCGCCAGGGATTTGTATAGAACAGTATACACCTCAGGTCGCCAGACCTGACGCCCTTGGATCTTTATCTATGTGAAAGATTACGAAAAATCGCATCCGAAGAACTGATGGAGGAAACAGGGCCTTTGATCAAATAAGGATCTTGCAGGCTTTGAGCGACGCGGTAACGGCCACGGGAGAGCGGTTATGAGTAAATTGCGAAAATGATAAGAGGCAGAAGTTTTGAATAGTAAAGAATAAATATTTTATCTTCGTTTATGTTATGAAAAAAATGTACGTAGGGCAGGTGGGGGCAAGTATACGCACATTTAGCATGACAGACTGCAGAAGGTTTACAAAACAACTTAGCAATTGAAATTTTTGAAGTTGTTGGGTAATATGATGGCCTGCCTAATGCATTTTTTGAAATCACTTTAATTCTTTAATTTTCCTTAGAAATCTGCATTAAATGTACTCAAATCTACTCATTGCTAAATTTATTGTAAATTTTACATTAAATGTAGTAATGAGTAGATTGGCCCCATCTAGTGGGGTAAGTGAACGCATGTGAGTACATAACCTTTTGAAAAAAACAACAAATATACTCAATGTGTGAAAAATAAGAACACTCTTTATTATGTGCACATTACCATATAAAAAAGTAGAAGTCTAAAAAAACATTTGAAAAAATCGTAATACTGACAATTTAATTATCAGTGCAATAGTTCACTGTAGGAATGGAGATCATCAGATGATTCTTGAAAGATTGCTCTTGAATAACTTTTTGCTCTTTACCCAAAGTTGATTCATGAAATCCAACTTTTTCTAATGCCTTCCGTACAAGTTTGGTACTGTCTGTAAAACATCTTCTTTTTGTCAGTTTTTCTTTTGTAGTTCCTGGAAAAAAAAATGTCTATAGACATTTTTTTTTCCAGGAACTACAAAAGAAAAATAGGTATAGATACCTTATCTAAATATTGGAAGAGTAAAAACCATCTACAGAATAGAGGTAAATGGGAAAATTGCAAAATAATTGTGCGAGTACGATGGAAGAAAAAAAAACTACTAGAGTTGGTATGTTGTTGTAAGGGGCAAGCGTACGCATTACGTGCATGCGTATACATGCCCCTTGAAATCTGCATACAGTTGCTCCATTATCTGTTTCTTCACTTGTTTATATACACAAAACTTATGAATTTTGCCTGGGCTAAGTAGGTTTGCTATTGAACATTACTAATATAAAGAGTTAATAACATTTACAAAGAGATTCCATTTCAAATACGAGTAACATCAAAAATTCAGAGTTGTTCAAAATCTATGGTAGATGTTAGAAAATCAGAACTTCATGTGTTTACACGTTTGACAGGCGTACAGTTGCCCCCACCTTCTCTTTGCCAACTGTGTGGCAGAATGACTTATAATGAAATAATTGTAACGATTCTTGTTTGAAGTGGTATGTTCTTCAAATGGTATGATATTAAGTATAGGAGTCGTGATGAGCTCCAATCTTGAGGGCATCAAATGGTCTCCAGTGGTTCCCGGATTGACCATCAACTAATTGTACTGTAAGTTATACTACCACACAGTACGTAATTCTTTCTTTGGCATAGGCAAAATTTATTTTATTTTAGATTCATCAAATATTTATCAAACAATTTTTAATCGATCACGTTCTTAAATTGTTATTTAACTGGCAAAGTTCACGTCATCCTTGAATCACATGGCTCAGCCCGAAATTGAGCTTTACGATTTTCATGTGATTCATACGGGAACCACTGGAGACCATTTGATGCCCTCAACATTGGAGCTCATCACGATTTTTGTTATACATAATATCATACCATTTGAAGAACATACCACTTCAAACAAGAATCGTTATGGCTCTACCTATCGTAGTCATCCCGTAAACACTAGTTTAATTTCCTCATCTTCCAATCACCGTTATCAATCATCAATAAATCCAGCTTCTAATACCAAAAGAAGTTGAATTTATTTCCTCAAATCAATTCTGTTTAGATCACTGATCACGGAGCCGATTCCAACGGTCCATTACAGAAAATGACAAACCGAAAACCCTACTCCTACTACACGACTTGAACAGTATCCGTCATCACCGCCTGATTGCGCCATTCTTTCTCCAAACACGTACGAAGTTCCTCGCTACAAGCGTGCGTTTTTCTGTATTCCCCTTTTGTTTCATTCCAGAGGCCTTTTCTCACTGAATTCTCCATTCACATCTAATCTCCTTTGTAAGGGAAAGCATAAGAAGTCAAACATTGACTGGGAATTTTTCCCACTGGCTATCATAATATCAATAACATTATTTCACACAACCTTTCCACCAGTTTGTTAATTACACTTATAAACAACCTTGTTTTTTTTTACAGTTTGTGATATCTACCATGTGAATCTAACTATTTAGAGATGAAGATTTTGACCGGGGGGGGGGGGGGGCTATCGTGCATGAGCGATACTTGAATTGAGAAGGTTCGTGCCATATAGTCGTTAATTCTTCTGAAGGTCACCGAAGCCTTGCGATACGTGATTATATAATCAGGGATATCCATCAATACTTCTTCTGTAAGGACTGGTCTTTTACACGCTCGATTGCGAAAAAAATGACTGCAGGTCATATATCAAGCATCAACAGTGAAAAACTCTCCGTATGACATTGAACCTCACAATTGATGAAACGGATCTTCTGTGGTTTTTGCCGTACTGAATATCTCGTGGATATTTCCTTGCTTCCTCTACCAATCCCACCCTTTCTACCCTGATCCGTACATTTGTCAATTATTTGTGTGTCCCCCAATAGATTGACAAATCTACAGTTAACGATTGGTGTATTTTCACTAATCATCTACACCAATCATCAGAGCAGAAAGGGTTGGATGCCCTCAGTGTATTTTACATAAAAGTCCGAAAAAATTGATGTTGGGTCATCCAATAGTGGGTGACATTTTTCTTTCATTCCTCAGTTCACTTTTCGTTAACACTTAATGTCCTCTTTTAATTTCAGGAGCACGACCACCACCACCACCACGAGCCTGGCATGCCGTTCGACTTTAATTACGCCGTCAAGGATGACTACTTCGGCACCGACTACAGCCACAACGCCGTTTCTGACGGTGACGTCGTCCGAGGAGAGTACAAGGTGAACTATTGAAAAATTTGATTGCGTATTAATTTAGTTTGGAGGTAGGCGCCACAAACGCCTAGTTAATGGTCTTCTTGTATAGTCGAATCTAGACCCTATTGCTCACTCGCTTTGAAAGTTGCTGAAAACGAAAATATCAAACTTCGAGATGGACTGGAATAGGGGCGATCGCAGCAGGCGTCTAGAAAGTATTGTGCGTTGAGCTAGGCGTGGAGGCAGTCCAGATATGAGATTGATCTTTGTCAATCGAGTCCTTGGCGTTCCTCCCACACCTTTCGAAAACAGACTCAAACTACTCCTTCTTGGCCAAATTTGATAACAGTTCCAATGTTACGACTTGTTTAAGGCTACTTATGAGGCGTAGCCCAGCGACTTCACTGACGGCATGAGGGTCATCAAAATTAGTCAACCAATTCTTCTTTCTTGTAACCAGAGCCCTCTAGGATCATCCTCGACACAATCGGAGCCCGCACATACAGCTTTCATAGCTTTCAGTTAATGAACAAAATGCAGCGAAGGAGTTTTAAGTGTAAATTTTTTGTTTTCTTTGTCAAGCCCAATACTCCCACTCTAGTCTGTGGCTAGAAATCGGTATTTTGGCTCGTCGCGTTTAAGCGGCGCATTTTCGGAATAGACGATATTGCAATAGCTGTAACACTTTTAGAACATAAATATTCGAAAAATACATGTTAATCTTTCCTCTTGGCTTGTGGAATGATGAATTCAAAACTATCGTTGAACAGGTTGTGGTGCTATTGGCCCGAGTAACTTCGCCGGCAGAGGCCTGTCTTCGTGGATTTGGAAATTCTTAATACATTTTCGAACGTCAAAATATGAATACAACTCAATTATTTGTATCACAATGTGTACCTCAAGAGCGGGTTGTGGGGATCAAAAGGAAGCATATTATAGCTGTTCTTGTTCTGTAGATCTCATTGGCATGTTCAGTACTGATATGGTTTAGGTTGTGTGTGGGGTTTAGGTTAGAATGTTGTCCCTCAGGACTCTTCTTTTCAGCCTACGGCTCTCGTAGGTGGCTGGTCCAGCGATTAGCGCCACTTCCGGATTTGGATAGTCCGTAGCTCTCGTCCTTGAAAGGCCATAGCTTCGTCTGATCCTGTACCGTTTCAATTTGCAAGTCATTGTGAAGTCATTTCTTGGCCTTGCAGTTGTGTTTGAGAACCTTGTTCTGCTGGACCTGAATTTTCTGGACTGCTGTACTGCAAGCTGGACCCCAAACTTCACAAGCTTACGTCCAAACTGGTTCGATAAGCGACATGAATACCAGCTTTTTTTGCTAGGTCAAGCTATGATTTGGGATTTAACATTGGCGCAAACTGGTATTCAAGCCGCTTCATGTTCTTCACTGTGCGGTTGAGTGGGCCCTGCAGGTATGTCGGTGGTACGAAATCAGGCCCTGCTGTCGTACCTATGGCTCATGGGGAATGGTATACCCTGCCATTTTGACATTGGTACAGGAACCTCGCCAAATCAATTAAGATTTGGAAGGTAATGAAACACAATTACCAAATATTTCGATGTAATCCCTTATCAAACAAAATCGCCATAAGATTCTTATGGTAAATGCTACAAATTCTTCCACAACAGTGTGAAGTACGTATACTTCAAAACGCAGAATTTATTGTTTAGTCCAGCGCAATGGTAACAACTAGTCGTTTATAGGTTTCATAGGCTTACACAAAGTAGGCGTTGTGGCGCATAACGTTAAAACGTCCAATATTTGTGGACCCTATGATTTCAACACCGTTAAATATAGCGGTAAAGGTGTACACGTGTTCTGGCACCAAAATAATAGCCCGATAATAATTATTTCGACTCTATGCTGCTGAAATTCGAAATAGAGCATCTTTGGCCGTGCTGGGTAATACTGAGGGTAATCGTGAGTGACTCCAGAGATTCTGACCTTACGTAAAAAGATTAAACCGTTTTGAATTAAATTTTTTTTTTAAATCTTGATGGCCATGGAAACCGAGAGAGAAGACTTCCACGATTCTTCACAAATGGAAAAACTCTCTCGACATCGCTTAAGGGACACGTCAAGTAGGCACAAGGTAATCTGCAATGACCCCCAACCTAACGAGTATAATCAGTCAATTGAGCGCATGACCGGAAAGCAGATTCTCGAATCACTCTGAAGTTACGAGTACATGCAAGAGACAAACGGTTGGACATACGGTGTACGGTTAAATGGGAATTCTGATTAGTCCTGATATGGTTGTGCTATTGCTCATCTACTACGCCCAATCAGACTATAGTCCGGACAACCTTGTAGGCTCAATAATAATTACTGGTAAGTTCATGCGATGATTAATTTCAGCCATTTGAGAGCTATTCAACAGTTGCCAAGTTTATCCTCCCTCGCCTACCGCCATCGCCAGCTCAAGTAATGAGGTACTCAAACTCCACCTCGCTTCCTGTGTAGAATGTGATCTGATACCAAAATTTATCCCACTTATCAAAAAAGGCTTATTTGAATCGCTGAATTCATTTAATGTTCACCAAAAGCGATCTTTGGTGAAAAATATCAAATACCATTGAAAAATGGTGTAGGAGTGATTCTATAAAAACCGCTAAAACCTACAAGATTTCAAACCAGTCATGCGACGATAGGCTATAAAAGCGAATTTTCGAAGAACGCTTAAAAATTTCCGAAAATTCCTTTGCAGCCAATGTTTTCCCAACTTGAAGCTATACAAAATTAAAATAGGAGTAATTTTACCCAAAGTAAAATTTAGAGTGGAATTTGGAGTAGAGATGAGTGAAAAATACATAAGAACTGACCACTTTCTTGTGGGCATTTACAGTAGCTATTTATAGCATTTATAGCTAGAGAGATATTGTGGGTTATATGGTTAGCTTGTTGATATTTCCTTGAAGAACTTCCCAAAGAACACAGTGCTAATGAAGCAACATCATTTTTTTATTTTTTTCATTCCGGTTCAGCCAATTTTGGGCAATTTTCAAAATAAACCGATACACTTGATACATCGCTGCCGATAAACAACCTCTGGAGCAACTAAATTTCAAATCTGACGTTATATTCGAGATCAGCGATCCCAAAAGGTAGGTGGTAGGTGAATTCCAGGACCGAAAGTTGATTTTTGGATGACAGGATTGGAGTTTCATTACAACATACGAAATTACGGTATTTCCGATGCAGCGCCGATTTCCGAGCTATATCATAGGTTAATCTATGTCTAAACAATTTTGGAAATAGTAATTTCGACGTATTTTTCTCCGTAGAATCCAAATGTGAAGTCAAATTTATCGTATCACCGTTTGTGACAACCTCAACAAAATATGAAAACATGGGATTTTTGGGGGGTTGTCGATATTACGAGTATCTCGCCAAAATCGACAGGGATCCCATATTTTGAGTACAGATTCGGATTCAGCGTCGTAAAGTACATAAGAATAGGTGGGTCCCGTCAAAAGAACAGACCACTTTTCCTTTTTTGTGGGCCTGTGTAATTAATCTATCATTAAATGATAGATTAATTTTGGTGATGATCACCAAATTTTGGTGATCTAGACAAAGAAGATAATAAACCGTTGTGTCAAGAATTTGCAGAATTTTTTTTATTCGATTATCTCAATCTACGTATCTTGAAACGTAAACCAGCACATTTTTAGGGCGTTAAAAAAATCTTTTCTTAACAAAGATAATGAACCAAATCAAACTTCAGAAAAATTCGTGGACCACTTATATATGTAGCAATTTTCCATTGAGGGAAAACAGAAATCGATTAATTTATCACTGATTTTATCAGTTTTTGAGGTATTTCCTCATTACCACTTACTTATAAATAGGTAATGTGAGGCCTTTGATAATTTTTCAGGTTCTTCTTCCTGATGGGCGTCTCCAAATCGTGACTTACACCGCCGACTGGAAGAACGGATTCAACGCTGACATCAAGTACCAAGGTGAGCCGACCTACCCAACGCCCGGGCAAACGGGACCCAACAGACCCGGCGGCTACCAACCACCCTCAGGCTCCGGCCCTTACTGATTAATTACGGTCCCTGACTTTTACCTTGACTTTTGTAATTTATTGAAGGAATCATGCGGGATGATCGGTTTTTCATTAAGTGTAATTATTATTAAGTGTGAGGAGCAGGTACCTGACATTATTCAATAGGTACAGCAAAATACACGAGTGACACTGTTCCACGTGTAGACAGAGGAATACTCAAGATCTAATTTTGAGGAGCAATACTGCTTCGTGTCGTACGAACATGGTGCTACAACTTGAAATATTTCAAATCATTGTCTGGCCTAAATATTATTAAATTATTCAACTAATCATTCGCATACTGAAACTCAAAGTGGGTTGACTCCCAAAACAGTTTGTGTCTCCTCTCCAGAGATATGAAGAATATCTCATAACAACTCCTCACACCTACTGAGAAATGAAAAGCGTCATCGCCTGAAGATGACATGTAAATAATATAGTGATATTTTTTTTACGTCTCGAGAAAATTTATTTCTCTCACTTTATTTTGTATGTTTCAACTGTAGATATTCTGTGATATATTCAACATAATATGTTGAACAATATTATTATCAATCTCAGCTGTCTTTTTCACCAGTGACTTTTCACCAATTAGATTTGTAAAGGAATTACCATCCATTATTAAAAAATCTATTTACTTCGTATATTTATTTGTGTGAGAATTTTGATTCATTACCCTCTTCCCTTGTAACTGGTATGCTGCTCGAGTATTTGGCTATTTACAATAATCTACAGGGTACTTATTTCAGATACGGATTTGACCACTAATTTCCAACAAGAAAATACCATCAGAATTCCATTTCGACCAGTATTCCGTTTTCGACCTCACGTCCCTTGAGCGGTCATAACGCTTTTA
This sequence comes from Stenodema calcarata, assembly GCA_963920205.1. Lineage (NCBI taxonomy): Eukaryota > Metazoa > Arthropoda > Insecta > Hemiptera > Miridae > Stenodema > Stenodema calcarata. The sequence goes on along the minus strand of OY986049.1, from coordinate 41,397,564 downwards.
ATTTACACTGTAAACTAGGCATGGCTAATACGGTTATTTCTTGGTAATAGGTTATCGAGTAACAGTGACCGTCTGGTAATAGGTTGTGGTAGTAGGTTACCGGCGATTCGGGAACCTTTTCAGCGCCCAAAGCGGAACCTATTACCTACTAAAATAACCTAACACCACAATTTATTACAGACGGCCGCTGTTAGTCGAAACTAACAATACTCACTCAAATAACTTGTCGACAGTTATGATCGCACACCTTTAACGCATTCGTATTCCGTAACCTATCACCTGGGATTACCTGGAATAGTCCCAGCCATCCTATAATAATGATAATGATAATAATAAACCATTTATTGTACAAAATCCGATTGGCCCATTTGGTACACATTAATGACATTACAATAATTACATAAAATTATGCAAAAAGGAATCCCGAATGGCCAGCGACAAAGTGGCCCTCAAAGGCCTTTCCCCCGAATTCTCAAAACAGTTATTGCAGTAATAGGGTTTTCCTGGTAACAGGTTATCTGGAATTAAGTCACTGGACAGTATTAGGTTATTTGAAGCGGTTACGTTAAATATTCCCCAACCCTGCTGTGAATTCAGAAGTGAGGATACTGTTCGAAAAGGCGTTACATTTCCTATCTCCCTAATACCAAATCAAATTGTTTAGGAAGAAATATGGAACCTAAAAATATATGGTTTTCAAATCTAGAAAATTGTTATTTTTCCAAACACTGAGAATACTGATAGTTCCGATTGTTTATGAACTTAAAAATGTGTCAGTCTCAGCTTTCCGGTGGTTCCGTAAATTATGTTTTTGCAGCTGAATTTAGGGTAGAAAACGTATTTTTTCCCCAGCAAAATCGAGGTTTTCACAATGAAAAATTATCCACCCATGAGCCGTTAGGGTTGACTTGTACGTATTTATCACACTAAGTCGACTGGTGACACTCTCAGACCTCCCCAACAGCATAATGACACTGGTGGAGAGTAATGTTTTCTTATTTATCCGAAAAAATACAAATTAGGCTAACGATGTAGAAAAAAAGCTTCCTTTAAAGCCGTGTTGATTGATAGGTAGGTAACAAGTTTGAATCGTTATTTGGCATGAAATGCGTTTTTCCTTCAAGCGGAATTTTACAACTGAAACCACGCACCGCGACAAACTGCTTTTCTGCCGCGGATAGTAAAACCCGCTGTGGAGTGGACAAGATCGCGGGAACCAGTTGAGTCTTCAAAAATATGACATGAGCGTATTCAACTTTGAAAGGTGAGTTGATGTTTTTTTTAAATGTGTAATCATCTCGTACTGGTCGTAAATAAGGTACGTCGACGTGATTGAATGAGCTAGTTAGATCAGAAAATTCGCGCCTGTAATAATATTGCCGATCACTTTCCATACCTTCAAGCTGAAATTCCACGAGGTCTGTGACAACTGAACGACCCTTGACAAATCCGTGTTGATGAGGCGATATAATAGTCTATCATACTCGTATTATGCAAGACTATTATATCGCCTCATCAACACGGATTTGTCACGGGTCGTTCAGTTGTCACAGACCTCGTGGAATTTCAGGTTTCGCTTGAAGGTATGGAAAGTGATCGGCAAGTTAATGCTGTCCATACGTCATGCGTTGGAAATCCTTGGGCCTCTTTGTTGAGATGGTTGAGCTCAGATTTGGAAGATTCGTATTGGGTCCATCAATGGTCGTGTGTATCTCAGTTTGCGCACATCTGGGGTACCTACTCCAGGGTTTCCATTCAGGTCCCCGGTGTTTTGTATCATTCATTAATGATATATGTGAGGTTTTTGAAGATGTTCACTTTCTCCTTCTTTGCGGGCGACCTTAAAACTCTCCGGGCAATTGAATCGGGGTCGGACACTGGTATTGTGCAGAAGAATCGTGATCTTTTGCATTCCTATTGTGTTCGAAATGGGCTCTCATTAAATACATCCAAGTGTTGTTCTATTACTTTCAGTAGGTCAAGGGCTTCAATTTGTGCTTGGTATTGTATTGATCGTCACGCACTTGATAGATGCTTACGAGATTTCATAGATTTGATAGATGCTTAGAGGTACGAGATACCGGATCATTGCCGCATGATGGTATCTGATGCACTTCGACTTCCTAATAAGCAACACTAGAAAATTTCGTAATACGAAAACCTTTCAGCTTTTTGTAAATATCATTGGTTAGGAGTCGACTTCAGTTGGCATCTTGCATATATACCTAACCCTTTTTGCAACAAGCGTATTCAGTCGATAGAATGAATTTAGCATAAGTTTTTGAATATGCATACTATAAAAATCCTAATGGCCTGGTGGAGTTTAGCGACAAGCAGCTTGGGGAAAATTTGAGGCTTAGCTCATTGTATGCTCGTAGGTATTATTTTCGTCAAAGGTCACAAATGGCTCTTATGATGCTCCGTCACTTCTTGGGTATGTCAAATTCAAAGCCCCGTCTTACGATATTCGAAGCACTTATTAAAGCGATTGCTGAAACATTATTGTTTGCCCACTTACAGATCGGGAAATATGATCGAGTTTTCAGTTATTTTGTCGTTGAGTTCACTAACCGTGAGTTGAAAAAATTGTATTAATACATGTATTAATACATGACATAAGAGGGAGATAGTTTTCCGAGGGACTAATTAGTCCCTCGGAAAACTATCTCCCTCTTATGTCATCTCAAGAAGTTTGGAGTAAAACGGGATATCGTGGCATCCGTTGCGTCTGTTTTTGGATATAACCGAAGAAGTTCACATAGAATATACAACTTGGTGAGCTAAGAGAAAGAGACTGAGGAGGTTTGTGAGACAATCGTTTATTGAGGAGATGGAACTTTTGAACAACTATCAACTGCCTCGGGGTGACTTGGATGTTCCGCGTTGCGCCTGACGTTGGATCCCCTTTTCAAGTCAAAGGCAGTGACGGATTCAAGGGGGAGGTCAAGGGGACCATGACGACATCCCCCCCCCCCACCTTCCCAACCAAAAATCGGCAATACTATAGTAGTTGTCTGGGCGAAGCCTTATTGCCCAACGGGCACGGACTCTTCAGCAGGATATCTCGATTTTCAGGAGAGTGACACCTCCCAAATTTCGAGTGGTTGCTCAATAGGTCGTTACTAACGCTGAGTTCGAACATGGAAGTCTTTGGCGTGCGAAAAGTGTTTTAGCGAAAAATGCAAAAAACAAAATCGCTCAAAAACATTGATTTGGCCATGTACTAGTAGGAATTATGTAGAAATTCGTTTACTGTCAGTAATTCCCTGAACGCTCTATAAGTAAAAAAAAAGTAAGTAAGTAAAGTAAGCAACCATTTCAGGTTGGATTTCCGTCCGACTGCCGTTTTTTAGGCGTCGCGGACGTCATCGGCTGTCCACCTAGGTGGATCAGAATTGATCCGATGATTTCGCTTAAAGCTACTCATTGCATCGCCCCCTTGAGTTGAGAGGGGATCGCCGTACAGAAGCGTGAAAGATTACTTGGACGGGAGACCCACTTACCGGCGGTCACCCATCCAAATATCCACGCCCGACGTCGCCTAACTTCCGTGATCTGACGAGAACGGGCTTGTTGCGACGTCTGCCCCGTACGGCATAAGCAATAGAAAGCTCTATAAGCAATAGAAAGAATTAAATCGCTAAAAAACTTGAAGAAGGTTAGGTTATGAACCTCATCCCCCCCTCCCCTACGAAATCAAAAGTCTGGATCTGCCCCAGCTCAAAAGTAAGCGAAATAATTGTCCAACTAGACTTAACTGGCGCTGAGCGTGATACCGAATTTAACGCCACTGATGGTTATCGCGAAAAACGGCTCAGCGAATTTTAAAACTTCCAAAACTGAAATATTACACAGTGAGGCTGGCTAACACTAACACTAAGAAGCAGCGCAGTTTAAAACTGTTCAAATTAGAGACCAAAAAACTCTGCAAATTCTTGACACAACGGTTCATTATCTTCTTTGTACAGATCACCCTTCTGTCTAGATCACTAGGTCTAAATGTCTAGATCCTAAATGTTAGATTAATTATTATTATCAATTATCACTAATTATTAATAATTTTATCAAGTACCTAGTGAAAATTATTATAATTTATTGTTAGGTATTAATAATTCGTATTTATTATTAATAATATTTATTATTAATTATGATTAATTAATACGATATAATTCTGGGGTTTTTAATACTACGTCGGTAATAATTTTTCTATAAAAGAAGTACCTACCAACAAACATTCGAAATTACCTTCATTTCCGTAGCACGAAACGCACCTCAGAACAACAAATTCGACATCACTTAAGCCATATGATGTTCCAAAGAGCTTGTTAGTATGAAAATGGACCTGTATTTCAACAGTTTGATTCACGATCGTGTTGTGAGCCGTCATTGTAAACGAACGGCTGGTCGTACAAAGTTGCGGATGGTCTTAAAAAATTCTACGGAACAAACTCTATCTAAATATGAAATAAAAAACATACCGTTCTATATGCATTTTTCGAGATATGAGATTTTCAAATTTTCAAAATTCGTTTTGAACCCCTTCCCCTTGACCTAGGGTTATGAAAAGTTTCGAGGATCCTTGTGGGGCTGGTCCAAACCCAGAAACCAAATTTCGTAATTTTAGCTCAACGTTAACTGGGCAAAGTGGCGCGGACGGCGTACGGCGTACGGCGGACGGCGTACGGCGGACGGACGGATTTTTTGGTTTATTATCTTCGATAATGAACCATTGGAATCGCCCAAAGAAAAAAAAATTTTAACCCCCCCTCAAAATTTGTTGGTTTACGTTTCAAGATACGTAGATTCAGAAAATCGAATAAAAAAAAATCCGTCCGTCCGCCGTACGCCGTACGCCGTACGCCGTCCGCCGTCCGCCGTACGCCGTACGCCGTACGCCGTCCGCGCCACTTTGCCCAGTTAGCGTTGAGTTAAAATTACGAAATTTTTTTTATGGGTTTCGACCAACCCCACAATGGTCCTCGAAACTTTTCAGAACCCTAGGTCAAGGGGAAGGGGTTCAAAACGAATTTTGAAAATTTGAAAATCTCATATCTCGAAAAATTCATATAGAACGGTATGTTTTTTATTTCATATTTAGATAGAGTTTGTTCCGTAGAATTTTTTAAGACCATCCGCAGCTGTGTACGACCAGCCGTTCGTCCACAATGACGGCTCAAAGGTTGTGCCTCACAACACGATCGTGACTCAAACTGTTGAAATACGGGTCCATTTTCATACTAACAAGCTCTTTGGAACATCATACGGCTTAAGTGATGTCGAGTTTGTTGTTCTGAGGTGCGTTTCGTGCTACGGAAATGAAGGTAATTTCGAATGTTTGTTGGTAGGTACTTCTTTTATAGAAAAATTATTACCGACGTAGTATTAAAAACCCCAGAATTATATCGTATTAATTAATCATAATTAATAATAATTATTATTAATTATAAATACGAATTATTAATACCTAACAATAAATTATAATAATTTTCACTAGGTATGTACTTGATAAAATTGTTAATAATTAGTGATAATTTATAATAATAATTAATCTAACATTTAGGATCTAGAAAACTAGTGATCTAGACAGAAGGGTGATCTGTACAAAGAAGATAATGAACCGTTGTGTCAAGAATTTGCAGAGTTTTTTATTCGATTTTCTGAATCTACGTATCTTGAAACGTAAACCAAAAAATTTTGAGGGGGGGTTAAAAAAATTTTTTCTTTGGGCGATTCCAATGGTTCATTATCGAAGATAATAAACCAAAATTAGAAAGTAGTCTACTTGGCTGCTACAGTTTTTTGGGCCATGTTCAAGTCCATCCACGTAGATAACGACTTGGATCCAACTGACAAAGGAGGATTACTCAGCGAGAGCATTTTTAGACAGTAACCCACCATCACCAGAAAATTACCCTAAAGCTATTCAGGCCAACCGATTTGGTCTTACTGATATGTCAGTCAACCGCTCAAACTAGTTTTAATCCAACCCTGTACGACCGCTTACGATCATTCGTAATCTTACCTTTCGTTAAGGACAAGTTCACAAACGTATTACCTATTGCTTATGGAGGATTTTGGTTTATTATCTTCGATAATGAACCATTGGAATCGCCCAAAGAAAAAATTTTTTTAACCCCCCCTCAAAATTTGTTGGTTTACGTTTCAAGATACGTAGATTCAGAAAATCGAATAAAAAAAAATCCGTCCGTACGCCGTACGCCGTCCGCCGTCCGCGCCACTTTGCCCAGTTAACGTTGAGCTAAAATTACGAAATTTGGTTTCTGGGTTTGGACCAGCCCCACAATGATCCTCGAAACTTTTCATAACCCTAGGTCAAGGGGAAGGGGTTCAAAATGAATTTTGAAAATTTGAAAATCTCATATCTCGAAAAATTCATATAGAACGGTATATTTTGGTTTATTATCTTCGATAATGAACCATTGGAATCGCCCAAAGAAAAAAAAATGTTAACCCCCCCTCAAAATTTGTTGGTTTACGTTTCAAGATACGTAGATTCAGAAAATCGAATAAAAAAAAATCCGTCCGTCCGCCGTACGCCGTCCGCCGTCCGCTGTCCGAGGCACTTTGCCCAGTTAGCGTTGAGTTAAAATTACGAAATTTGGTTTCTGGGTTTGGACCAGCCCCACAATGATCCACGAAACTTTTCATAACCCTAGGTCAAGGGGAAGGGGTTCAAAACGAATTTTGAAATTTTGAAAATTCCAAAACTCGAAAAATTCATGTAGAACGGTATGTTTTTTATTACATATTTAGATAGAGTTTGTTCCGTAGAATTTTTTAAGACCATCCGCAGCTTTGTACGACCAGCCGTTCGTTCACAATGACGGCTCAAAGATTGTGCCTCACAACACGATCGTGAATCAAACTGTTGAAATACAGGTCCATTTTCATACTAACAAGCTCTTTGGAACATCATATGGCATAAGTGATGTCGAGTTTGTTGTTCTGAGGTGCGTTTCGTGCTACGGAAATGAAGGTAATTTCGAATGTTTGTTGGTAGGTACTTCTTTTATAGAAAAATTATAACCGACGTAGTATTAAAAACCCCAGAATTATGTCGTATTAATTAATCATAATTAATAATAATTATTATTATTAATAAATACGAATTATTAATACCTAACAATAAATTATAATAATTTTCAGTAGGTACTTGATAAAATTGTTAATAATTAGTGATAATTGATAATAATAATTAATCTAACATTTAGGATCTAGACATTTAGACCTAGTGATCTAGACAGAAGGGTGATCTGTACAAAGAAGATAATGAACCGTTGTGTCAAGAATTTGCAGAGTTTTTGGTTTATTATCTTCGATAATGAACCATTGGAATCGCCCAAAGAAAATTTTTTAACCCCCCCTCAAAATTTGTTGGTTTACGTTTCAAGATACGTAGATTCAGAAAATCGAATAAAAAAAAATCCGTCCGTCCGCCGTACGCCGTACGCCGTCCGCCGTCCGCGCCACTTTGCCCAGTTAGCGTTGAGCTAAAATTACGAAATTTGGTTTCTGGGTTTGGACCAGCCCCACAATGATCCTCGAAACTTTTCATAACCCTAGGTCAAGGGGAAGGGGTTCAAAACGAATTTTGAAATTTTGACAATTCCATATCTCGAAAAATTCATATAGAACGATATGTTTTGGTTTATTATCTTCGATAATGAACCATTGGAATCGCCCAAAGAAAAAAAAATTTTAACCCCCCCTCAAAATTTGTTGGTTTACGTTTCAAGATACGTAGATTCAGAAAATCGTATAAAAAAAAATCCGTCCGTCCGCCGTACGCCGTACGCCGTACGCCGTCCGCCGTCCGCCGTCCGCCGTCCGCCGTCCGCGCCACTTTGCCCAGTTAGCGTTGAGTTAAAATTACGAAATTTGGTTTCTGGGTTTGGACCAGCCCCACAATGGTCCTCGAAACTTTTCATAACCCTAGGTCAAGGGGAAGGGGTTCAAAACGAATTTTGAAATTTTGAAAATTCCATATCTCGAAAAATTCCCATCAAACGGTATGTTTTTTATTTCATATTTAGATAGAGTTTGTTCCGTAGAATTTTTTAAGACCATCCGCAGCTGTGTACGACCAGCCGTTCGTTCACAATGACGGCTCAAAGATTGTGCCTCAAAACACGATCGTGTATCAAACGGTTGAAATACAGGTCCATTTTCATACTAACAAGCTCTTTGGAACATCATATGGCTTAAGTGATGTCGAGTTTGTTGTTCTGAGGTGCGTTTCGTGCTACGGAAATGAAGGTAATTTCGAATGTTTGTTGGTAGGTACTTCTTTTATAGAAAAATAATTTTTCTAATAATAATTAATAATTATTATTACCGACGTAGTATTAAAAACCCCAGAATTATATCGTATTAATTAATCATAATTAATAATAATTATTATTAATAATAAATACGAATTATTAATACCTAACAATAAATTATAATAATTTTCACTAGGTAATTGATAAAATTGTTAATAATTAGTGATAATTGATAATAATAATAATTATTATCAATAATTATAATGATGTCTAGATCCTAAATGTTAGATTAATTATTAATCTAACATTTAGGATCTAGACATTTAGACCTAGTGATCTAGACAGAAGGGTGATCTGTACAAAGAAGATAATGAACCGTTGTGTCAAGAATTTGCAGAGTTTTTTGGTTTATTATCTTCGATAATGAACCATTGGAATCGCCCAAAGAAAAAGATTTTTTAACCCCCCCTCAAAATTTGTTGGTGTACGTTTCAAGATACGTAGATTCAGAAAATCGAATAAAAAAAACTCTGCAAATTCTTGACACAACGGTTTATTATCTTCCTTGTGCAGATCACCCTTCTGTCTATACCAGACTGTGTTGCAAATCGGCACCATACCATATTCTCACCGTACTCATACCATACCATAGGAATTTCTTTCCTATCATACCAAATCATACATACAATAATATACCATACCATACTCATACCATGTCATACAAACCGAGTGAATATTGAAATGTCATCCATTTCTGACCTATATTTAAAATTTCAAGTATCTAGCTCATCATCAAAATTTAATTTGTTTAAACAAATAGGTATTATTTAAACAATTTTACAGACAAGAAAACGAGTGAATATTGCATTGTGATCCAGTTCTGAACTATTTTTAAAATTTCAAGTCAACAGCTCATCATCAAAATTTAATTTGTATTATTACAAAAAGGTATTATTTAAACAATTTTACAGATGAGAAACCGAGTGAATATTGCAATGTGGTCTATCCCCGACTCACGGTTAAAATTTCTTGACTGTAGTTTACCGGGAAGATGAAAAACGTAGTTTTATTCTGGGCGTCTGGAGGTTGGGTCACATAACGGCCGTTTTCGACGCGAAAGTTTAGTGTTTTTCCTAAACCTTTGCGCGCTCACTGTGAACGAACGGCTGGTCGCACAAAAATCCAATTGGTCTTAAATGATTGGTAATTTTTCAGGTCATTCAAAAGTGAACTAAAAATTACACGGTTCAGTTGGATATTTTGAGATATGACATCGTCGAAATTTTAAATTTCGTTTTGAACCCCTTCCCCTTGACCTAGGGTTATGAAAAGTTTCGAGGATCATTGTGGGGCTGGTCCAAACCCAGAAACCAAATTTCGTAATTTTAGCTCAACGCTAACTGGGCAAAACGGCGTGGACGGCGGACGGCGGACGGCGTACGGCGTACGGTGTACGGCGTACGGTGTACGGCGTACGGCGTACGGCGGACGGACGGATTTTTTTTTATTCGATTTTCTGAATCTACGTGTCTTGAAACGTAAACCAACAAATTTTGAGGGGGGGTTAAAAAATTTTTTTCTTTGGGCGATTCCAATGGTTCATTATCGAAGATAATAAACCAAAATCCGTCCGTCACCCGTACGCCGTACGCCGTACGCCGTCCGCCGTCCGTGGCACTTTGCCCAGTTAGCGTTGAGCTAAAATTACGAAATTTGGTTTCTGGGTTTGGACCAGCCCCACAATGATCCTCGAAACTTTTCATAACCCTAGGTCAAGGGGAAGGGGTTCAAAACGAACTTTGAAATTTCGACAATGTCATATCTCTAAAAATTCACATGAAACGGTGTAGTTTTTAGTTCACTTTTGAATGACCTGAAAAATTACGAATTTTTTAAGACCAATTGGATTTTTGTACGACCAGCCGTTCGTTCACAGTGAGCGCGCAAAGGTTTAGGAGAAACACTAAACTTCGCGTCTGAAACGGTCGGTCAACCCCCCAGACGCCCATCATAAAAACTACTTTGTTTTCATCTTCCCGGTATTTTTATTCGATTTTCTGAATCTTGAAACGTAAACCAACAAATTTTGAGGGGGGGTTAAAAAAAATTTTTCTTTGGGCGATTCCAATGGTTCATTATCGAAGATAATAAACCAAAAACCGTCCGTCCGGTGGCCAACAAGTACGTCAGAGCCTATGACGCACGAGCGTATGACGTAAGACGGCTGGCAGGAGACCAACAAGTGCGTCAGAGCCTATGACGCACGAGCGTATGACGTAAGACGGCTAGCAGGAGGCCAACAAGTACGTCAGAGCCTATGACGCACGAGTGTATGACGTAAGACGGCTAGCAGGAGGCCAACAAGTACGTCAGAGCCTATGACGCACGAGCGTATGACGTAAGACGTCTAGCAGGAGACCAACAAGTGCGTCAGAGCCTATGACGCACGAGCGTATGACGTAAGACGGCTAGCAGGAGGCCAACAAGTACGTCAGAGCCTATGACGCACGAGCGTATGACGTAAGACGGCTGGCAGGAGACCAACAAGTGCGTCAGAGCCTATGACGCACGAGCGTATGACGTAAGACGGCTGGCAGGAGACCAACAAGTACGTCAGAGCCTATGACGCACGAGCGTATGACGTAAGACGGCTGGCAGGAGACCAACAAGTACGTCAGAGCCTATGACGCACGAGCGTATGACGTAATACGGCTGGCAGGAGACCAACAAGTACGTCAGAGCCTATGACGCACGTGCGTATGACGTAAGACGGCTGGCAGGAGACCAACAAGTGCGTCAGAGCCTATGACGCACGAGCGTATGACGTAAGACGGCTGGCAGGAGACCAACAAGTGCGTCAGAGCCTATGACTTAACAATAAATTATACGCTCTAGATCACTAGGTCTAAATGTTAGATTAATTATTATACGCTCAACAATAAATTATAATAATTTTATCTAAATGTCAAATGTTATGTTATGTCAAATGTTATGTTATGTCAAATGTTATGTCAAATGTCAAATGTTATGTAAATTTTATCAAAGATTGTGCCTCACAACACGATCATGAATCAAACTGTTGAAATACAGGTCCATTTTCATACTAACAAGCTCTTTGGAACATCATATGGCTTAAGTGATGTCGAGTTTGTTGTTCTGAGGTGCGTTTCGTGCTACGGAAATGAAGGTAATTTCGAATGTTTGTTGGTAGGTACTTCTTATAGAAAAATTATTACCGACGTAGTATTAAAAACCTCACAATTATATCGTATTAATTAATCATAATTAATAATAATAATTATTAATAATAAATACGAATTATTAATACCTAACAATAAATTATAATAATTTTCACTAGGTACTTGATAAAATTATTAATAATTAGTGATAATTCATAATAATAATTAATCTAACATTTAGGATCCAGACATTTAGACCTAATGATCTAAACAGAAGGGTGATCTGTACAAAGAAGATAATGAACCGTTGTGTCAAGAATTTGCAGAGTTTTATTTCATATTTAGATAGAGTTTGTTCCGTAGAATTTTTTAAGACCATCCGCAGCTTTGTACGACCAGCCGTTCGTTCACAATGACGGCTCAAAGATTGTGCCTCACAACACGATCTTGACTCAAACTGTTGAAATACAGGTCCATTTTCATACTAACAAGCTCTTTGGAACATCATATGGCTTAAGTGATGTCGAGTTTGTTGTTCTGAGGTGCGTTTCGTGCTACGGAAATGAAGGTAATTTCGAATGTTTGTTGGTAGGTACTTCTTTTATAGAAAAATTATTACCGACGTAGTATTAAAACCCCCAGAATTATATCGTATTAATTAATCATAATTATTAATAATAAATACGAATTATTAATACCTAACAATAAATTATAATAATTTTCACTAGGTACTTGATAAAATTGTTAATAATTAGTGATAATTTATAATAATAATTACTCTAACATTTAGACCTAGTGATCTAGACAGAAGGGTGATCTGTACAAAGAAGATAATGAACCGTTGTGTCAAGAATTTGCAGAGTTTTTTTTTTCTGAATCACATTTTGAGGCACTGGTAGCGAAACTGTTCTTCCTGCGAGGAAGAATTTTATGAATAAAAATTATTCTATTTAAACTAACAATTGTCTGCGGCGTAATATACTCGTAAAATATCTGTCTCCTTGTCTAGGAATTGGTGCGTTTATATGAATGGGAACAACCAATGCGCGAAAAATACCAGAGGGAGCCTGAGGCCAATTATGAGTACATTTTGTAGCACGTCATATTGTTGTGAATGTTCGGTGTTAGATGATGTTATCATGGATGTGGACAGGTTTTGGTTGTTGCTGGCGCTGCTTGTTAGCTACAACCATTTAAATGATTGTGAGGCGGCGCGGATCCTCGCTTTCTTCCCGCATCCTCTCATGAGCCATCAGGCCGTCTACAGACCTGTCGTCCAAGCTCTTGGTCAGCGCGGCCACAACGTCACGTATATCAGCGGCTTCGACTGGAAGAACCACCATCCCAACGTGGATCACAGGATGCTGGACCTCAGCTTCATTGGGCAACTCCGCAACAAGAGTAAGACGGTCACATCTCACACTCTCACAAATAATCAAATTTACTTTTATCGGTCATATTGCATTTTGCGTTTTTTTCAGGTTTAGATAATTCTCCCACCAGTGTGCTAAGAAACATTGTGATCACGTGATAAGCTCCTTTGAAAATTCTTTCAAACCATCAGCTAGCCACAAATTTTCCACGACACTTTCTCATTGACTTTCCAAGGATTCCATAATTTTAGGACGATCGGAACTGGGACTTTCTACGTATCTCGAAAAGTAAACCTACCAATTTTGTGGAGGAACGGGGGGGGGGGGTGAAAAAGGTTTCATCGAAGATAGTACCTAAGCCTGTAAGAAAATGGGGTTTAGTATTTCGCCACACAGGAATGAAAACTACCAGGAAACAGTTGCAGATAGAAAACAGAAATATGTAATATTGGTAAATTATAACTAGAGCTTCGAATTTTCAATTTAATACATATAACTCTAATTGCCAGACTCTTAACCCTTATCCTGGCAAGACATCAAATTTTGGACTTTTTCAAAATTTTTTTGTTATTTTCTACTCTAGGAGCCTCCAATAATCACAGTTTGAGGTTGAAAATTTTTGGCCCCCCATAGTACGTTTTGTACACCAAAGGTATCATATATGATACTCCGCCAGGATAGGGTTGTGAAAATATAATTAACAAAAAATTTTTAAAAATCAGTTTTAATACAAAAAATGGTTGAAATTTTAATACAATTTCAAGAGATCAAGGTTTCGTAATAAGGAACATTGTTTACACATATATAAATTCTAAAAAATTTGGGAAGAATCACATTCCTCATTTAGGGACTTAGTATCTTACAAAAATCACATAGCAAACTAGGAGCAGTCAACGAATTTATGTTAAAAATTCCCTCTATTTAGTCATGTTTGCTTTTTTGTCATGAAAATGTATAAAGAAATTAAAAATTATGAATAGAATTGGCGAACTATAAGGCACAAAACGAGTATATGGTAAAAAAATACTTATCACTTTTCGTGAGCTGCAGTGAAACAAGTTGGAAAAACATGAATTTGGAAACATGTTGGAAAAATTATGAATAGAATTGGCGAACTATAAGGCACAAGACGAGTACATGGTAAAAAAATTCTCATCACTTTTCGTGAGCTGCAGTGAAACATGTTGGAAAAACATGAATTTGGAAACATGTTGGAAAAATTATGAATAGAATTGGCGAACTATCAGCCTCTTCGTCTTCACTCAGCGAGTCCTGCCTGATTCGGGGAACCAAACTCAGGATATATGCCCCTCTGGATTCAAATGTGTTCTAGAATATCAAATACAGGTAAATTAGACGAGCAAACATTATTCAAATCATAGAAACTTGCGAGAATAGACATCAGTTTGACTTGCTGCTTTTGAAAATACGTCAAGCGCAATAACTACCTTATCCTGGCAGAGTATCACCTGCGATACTTTTTGTTTTTTGTTGATATATAATTAATTTTTCAACTGAACGACTTTTCCATCGTTTCCATGCATTGTACAGATCCTAGGCTACAACATATCAAATTACCGACAGTAAAAATATATCTTGTTTTTTCAATAAAAATAGGAGAACTTACCATTCGTTGGGGCGCCGCCATTATCACAGGAACAACTGGTCGCTGAGGCCAAGAAGTCGTATTCTGGCGGCGTGTGTGATAAGAAAAGGGAAAAAGGGCTGCCAACCTCTCCGCTAGATATCCCTGAATGCACATAAAAAAGATGGGGCCTCCGAAAAATCCCCTTCACCTTTAAAAAAATCGTCAAAGTCGAGGTATCACCAGTGATACTCTGCCAGGATAAGGGTTAAGTGATTTCTAACAAAACAAAGAAGCCATTTTCTAACAATACTTGAGTAATTTGTTACTAGACAACGTAGTCCTTTTCTAACAATACGAGCTAAAATTGTTCCATAAGCTGTCACCGCGTGGCGCTTCAAAATGAGCAAAATTTACACTACTAAGTTCTCCCACAATTCTCGGTCGATTTCATATATTGAAAACGGTAATGCACACTTTGAGAACTTGGAATTAATAATTAATGTATAATTATTATACATTTGAGTTTTGAATTTAAATTAGAACTTTTTCAAATGTAATTTTGAAATAATCTCATCAACTTTTTTGAAAAACCCCACTTTTAAACTCTTTTGGGAAACCTTCACAAATACTTTGGAAACGGCGAAAAGCCGTAAAAAATCGGAAATTGCAAAAAACGGCCAAGAATACGCAAATGAAATTATTTTTATACTCGACAAAAAAAAAGAATTTTTTTGAAAACATTAAGTACATTATATGGTCCGGTCGGATTGGCCTTAAAGTTTCAGCTCTTTCTGCGAATAGTGGCAATAGTCCTTTTTCTATTGCTGATAATAGTATTAATTACATGCATTTTCAATCTTGAAAAATGATGTTTCTATCTGTCTGTGTCTATTTCTCTCGGTATAATTGGTTTCTTTCTCAGTTTTTGACTTTTCACTCGAAGAGATCTACTCGCGTACCTCCCTGCTGAGTAGTTTCAGCGCGTCCCAGAATAAAGCCACGATGCTCATATCGAAGAAAGTAGTTCGCGACCCGGTCGTCCAAGACTTGATACACTCTGACGAAAAGTACGACCTGGTGATGACGGAAGCCTTCGACGGGTACGAGCATTTTGTTGCGTTCGCACACAAATTCAACGCGACGAGCGTCGTGTTCCTGGCGAGGGGCGACAGCGCTTGGGCCAATGAGATGTGCGGATTGACAGACAATCCAACGTACATGGTCGACTACAAGTCACCCTATAACACCAAAATGGTTCGTCATAAATCATAAACTTATTTTTCACGTTTTTGGCTTTGGGAGACGAGACTGGCGGCGGGGTACCTGCCATAGGGATGGATTTCAGAACGACCGATTTCTGGAAAGTACGAGCAGTATTCCCTACCTAACGTTACCAAATGAGTGTGGGAACAGGGCAGTTTAGAAGGCGCTACTTGGGCCTTTTCAAAGTCAATCCCTATATACCAAAAACGCTCTTTTCCAGTAACAGTCAAGTAATCACTGCTTAGAAACCGGAGACACTCAGGGTGGTTTCCATATCACGAATCAGTGACGTTAGCCTAGTCAAAATGTTATTAGCCATGAAAACGGGGTTATTAAGCAAGTTTTGATTGTTTCACACTCTAGGTTTCTTGGATTGCTGAACTCTAATCTGAAGTTACCTTGCAGAAATTTTGCCCGAAACTAGTATTTTTATGCGTTTTCCTACAATTTTGGCACATTTTCTAGTTTTTTCCCTACATTTCAAAAACTGTGCGTTTTTTTTTTCGCAAAAGTCATTTTGTACCTACTTAATGAAAGTAAATACATACAGTTTTTTCCATATGAACAACGGTTCTCTCGTTAGAGCACGCCAAAAAATGGGCAAAATGGCCAGACAGTGGAAAATTCACGATTTTTGCGGAAAAGATCAGTTGATGAAACACGATTGGTCATCAATTATTAAAATAACCTGTATTTATATGTGTCGTATATGTTAGAGGTGGTATGTAAATATTACCTATGTTTAATTGTATTTACTGACAAGAGATGCCAGCTGACTTTTATAATATTGGAAGAAATGTTCGATTGGACTCCTACATGCTAATATTGATATAGGCAAAAACCCATATGTGCCAAAATTTTGGCAAAGTGCAAAAAATTACTAGTTTTGGGCAACATTTCTGCCAGCAAATTTTAGATTCGAGTTCAGTGACCCAAAAAACATCAAGGCTGAAAAAGTCAAATGAAAATATGAAAATCCACCGCTCCATGGAGCGAGAAATTCCACAAAGGACACCTCATTCTAAAGTTAATGATGTTGAGGGATGTCGAGGGTCGGTCAAATGAAAATTGATTTGATTGACCGACCCTCGACATCCCTCAACATCATTCTTACTGACGGTCAAACTAAATCACACACTCTAAAGTTAATTTTACGCCCAACCCAATGGTGAAGGCATCGCGATATCTTATTCCGCTCTCAAACTGGAGCACTTTGAAGATGAAGAAACGTGGTTGTTACTTGAGATGTTCTTCGCGGTTCATCCTCTCTAATCTGAGATTTCGCAATTCTGACTGAGGTGTCACTCGGCAAAAAAAGAAGACGAAATTTGGTATGGAGACATTTTACATAAAACCAGTAATTTCTTCGAAAATTCACTTTTATAGCCATGCTGCATGACTGTGGACCTTTAAACAATTTGGAAATATCGTGTAATTTGCAGATAAGTGCGATAATATAACATGGAATGTACCAACTTGTAACTCCACCAATTCATCAAAATGATATTTTTTGGTCAATGCCATTTTAAATGACTCGGCAGCAACTGCCGTTTTAAGTTGTTTTTTGACACAGCTGAACTAGATCTAGCAGGACTGAATCGAGTTGAATATCTCGTTAGCTTTTTTAGATGCACAATATTTAGATTCAACATTTTTGCGTCACAAAACGTGACAATTTCATGGCCTCTGGGCCTTTCATGATTTTCAAGACCTGCAATATCGTATAATTCGTAGGTATCGTGCCTTCGTGCAGCATGTGATTTGTAGACACTTACACCTGCAAATAGATTTTCATCGAGGGGAATGTGACTGGATATTCACGTACAATAGCACTTGTAGGTATTGAATAATCACTTCTGAATGACTATCGTAGGGGCGAATGGAAAGGTTTCACAACGCCTTGATCCTCCACACCTCCCGCTTCCACGGGTACCGCTACCTCTTAGAGTCGCAGGCCTTCGTCGACAAGTTCTTCGACTACTCGGGATGGGAAACTCGTCCTCCTCTCAGCCTGATGGTCACCGATCAGGCTCTCGTCCTCGTCAATTCTCACCATTCAATCGGATACTCCTATCCGAAGGCACCGCACGTCAAGGAGATCGGCGGCGTCAGCATACAGACACCCAAAACATTACCGAGGGTAAGTCGACGAGGACACACTTGGAGTTATTGTAAAGGGAGGATTTTCTGAATCCTATTAGACATATTTGTGAAATCAGTAGTTTGCAAGAAAAATCCAAAAACAGAACGCCATGAACCAAGTTGGTGGGAAGTTTAGCGCCCTCAACGCGCCCATCACCATTCCGATCGCATTTCTCAAGATGACCCACATTCGCTATAAGTTTCATAAGTTTTGCTATATTATATTCGTCTTAATATCAAGTAAGTAACCTTGTTCTTTGTTTCTTTTTTATTCAAATAGAAAATCCGTGAGTTTATTGAGGATGCCGAACACGGTGTAATCTACTTCAGTCTTGGGAATTACATAGACTTCTCGTCGCCGTTTAAAAAAGCGACTCGTGACATTTTCCTCCAAGTGTTTTCAAAAAGGAAGCAGCGAATTCTGTGGAAATGGAACGGCGAAGGGCTCGACCATAAGCCTGAGAACATCATGTTTTTGCGGTGGCTACCACAGCCGGACGTTCTAGGCAAGTATTCTACGATAACACCACGAGAAAATTATGGTCCACATAGTAGAAATGTATAATAGGTAAGTATCGACACTTCGTTCTCGTTTGATGTACTTTCACCGATACTTTTACTCAAGACTCGGACCCGCTGTACTTTGTTTGGTCATGCACATAGGATCCTAATACGCTGTCCACATGGAACAAGATAAAAGGTGTTCTTAAATAATGAACAACGACTACGATCTATATGTCAGCTGCTTCATTTCCACTTTCCGTACCAAGTACGAAACAGGCGATTCAAACCTTTCCAAATCAATGGTTTTGTTTCTTAAAAAAAGTGTGGCCTGTAGAGGGATTAAAGCGACACCCTCGAATGGTACAGGATCTACATTTTGCGTAAAGTAGACTTCTCCGAAAGAACTTTGTTTATGTTATTCTAATAAATATTTTGAAGAAATTTATTTTTCAATTAAAAACTCTGCAAATTCTTGACACAACGGTGTTTTCAAAATTCGTTTTGAACCCCTTCCATTGACCTAGGGTTATGAAAAGGATCATTGTGGGGTAGGTCCTAACCCGTAAACAGAATCGGATTTTTTTTTAAATTCCATTTTCTAAATCTACGTATCTTGACACGTAAACCAGCAACTTTTGAGGAGGGGTATTTGGCGGGATGCGATTCCAAAGGTTATGTTTGTTTTTGGGTTGATTTATTTTTGGTTCAATATTGAACCTTTGGAATCGCCTCCCGCCAAATACCCCTCCTCAAAAGTTGCTGGTTTACGTGTCAAGATACGTAGATTTAGAAAATGGAATTTAAAAAAAATCCGATTCTGTTTTATTATGTTTGTTTTTGGGTTTATTTATTTTTACATATTATGTACCTACTAACTAACATAAACAACTTGTGAAACGTATCGATAAGATATTTACTTATCGAACTTTTGAAGTGCCATTCTAGTAGTCCTCAAAATCATAATATGACCGTCATTTAATATAATATATTATAATATATTATATTATAATGTAACTGACCTTCACTTGTTATCTTTATACTGCCGTTTGAAACCAAAACGCCTTATCTCCAATGTTGACAAAAATGAGATTTTTACGTATCTCCCCTATTTTTGATAATATCAATATTATGCTCTTTTCGATGGTGAAGTCCAAATTTTAAAATTTCATTTAGAAATGAGGGGATACCCTCAAAATCGAAAAATCGTTGAATTTGACGGTAAAACGCCTTATCTAACTGTTTTTTTAAGGTGACACTCCAAAACTCTGTTCAAAAACGCCTCAATCTAATGTTGATTCGTGAATATTGTTGATGGTGAAACGCCTTAACCCAGCGAAAATCGGGATAAGGCCTTAGACCTTCAAAAGTTTACTTTTTTTGCTTCAGATTTAGTATCAGACTCTTTCAATCTTTTACTCAGCTGGTTTAGCGATGAGGTCTTTTTCCACAAAATATAATTAGGTTATCCTGACTTGTAGAGTTAAGGTGTTTTACCTTAAAAAAACAAGAGGTCGGCAACCCTCTTGTTTTGGAAGGTCAATCGCCTTACATGGGTCACCTTCAAAAACATGGCAAAAAAAAAAAAAAATCAAATCATCCCGCCTCAAGTAGAGTATGTGGTTTCAAAATCGAATTTTTTTCTCGATAATTTTGTCAATTCGAGCATTATCGACGTTTCTCTAAAAAATGAGTTCGATAGCACAAACTGGAGGCGAACTACAGCCTGATTTCTATAGAAAAAATAGAAAGCGATTTCTTAAATACCTACTTGGTTTTCGGAAATAAGCGGCAGTATAGATGAGAGTTGGTCATACCAAGCTGGAGTCCAAAAGTTGGGTGAGGGCTTGGAAACCCACAGATGGTTCTATAAAAACCACAATTTCAGAATTAATTCGGAATATATTCATATTGGAAGTTAACTTTAAAAATGAAGTGTTAATTGATTGACGGGTGTGAATCTTCAGCACACAATCGAACCAAGTTGTTCATCAGCCACGGGGGTCTCTTGAGTCTGATGGAAGCAGTGAGCTTCGCAGTACCGGTCGTTGGCATTGTGATGTGTGAGGACTCGAGGAAAAACATACGTGTGGCCAAAGAGTCGGGTTACGCTCTGGACATCGACTTACGAGACGTCACTGTTGACTCTTTGAACGAGCTTATCGACGAAATGATTCAAAACAAAACGTAAGTACAAAAAAGGGGGTTTCCTATCAAATAACAGAATTTTCCCAATTCAACATTAAGAATCTCTAGAAAAACGTTTGAAATGTCATCCAATTTTGACCATTTCGTTCAGGTGGCTCTTAATGGACTTAATTGACATAGTCAAACCATCTATAGATACATCAACACGACTGCTAATAGTAGATACAGTAGTCGCTACTTATTTCGGTTGATTTGGGCCAAACCAAATAAGTCCTTAACTATTGCCTTTTCAATATCGTATCATCTGCAAAGAGCAACACATCATAAGTACAAATCCCTTCTCAACGACCTCCACTTGGTGGATTCATCAATCGAAAAGGCACATGCACTGACAGGGTAGAGGTAGTGGTGAAGAATCTAAAGCATAAAATCAAGAAAGGTCGCGCCAAAATAAGGTCATCACAGCAAAGTATTCGTCATCGTTAAAGTTGTGTACAAATACATTTGTTGACTGAGGGCTGGTAGGTCGGTCTCACTGAAGGTCAAATTCATTGCTGAAAAATCTTGGCAACCTTTCTCAAAGAAACAACAAGGTGTGATGTCATGATTGCAGGAAAATGTAAAAGTTTTCTCTTTTGCAAGACACCACTACAAAGACTTGATTTGCTCGTCAGTGTTATTTGTTGAGACATTCGAGCAAAATACCCTTTACGTACAGTCTTCTGGAACGTGTTTCCAACATTCTGATTAAACATTGCACTGAAGCCGTCATAAAGGCAGTATGACGTTACTCTGGAGATCGAAATAACCTAAATTTAACATTTATATCGATGAACCAATGAATTGAAAACTTGATTGGTTGAACTTGGATGAAGGTGGTCTTATGGACATCCCAATCAATTTTGTGTGTGTGGTTTTGTTGACCGTCAGTAACAATGATGTTGAGGGATGTCGAGGGTCGGTCAAATGAAAATTGATTTATGTGCCAACGTTTCGAAGAATATATTTCTTCATCTTCAGGGCCTAAAAACAGTTTCATAATATTGATTACAGTTCTATTGTGAGAAAGTTGTTGTAGTTATTTAGTTATATTTAGTTACAGTAATAATTTAGTTGTAGGTAGTTTTTATAAACAATTTGGTTAAACGAATGACGTTAAAACAGATAGCTAAAGAGATAAATTGAAATGGTGTGTGGGCTGTACAATAATTTGTGACTTACAGTGGGAAGTTCTTTCCTCCAGGGCACCGGAGTTACAACTTAACAACTTAGCTTAAAGTTACCTATATATATATACGGATGAAAGTATATCCAAGAGTGGGGTAACAAAAGCCAGGACATCGTGGCGCCAAGAAACGTGTGAAAATTGAACAAACAAAGTCGTAAAAAGCAGGTACTTTAAAAAGGTCGGTGTTATTCCAACTAACTTCATAAAATGGTACACATGCGAAAAATAGAAAAACCTTGTTGAATTTTCTAGTGCGATATGTTTGTGACGTTTTAAAATGGTACCCGATGCCGTGCAATAGTGTTGTCGGATGGAACTGATGAAACTGGGGATTTGAGATTGATCCGTGGTTGCTACCTCTGCCATAAGTGTGTGTGGTTTTGTTGACCGTCAGTAACAATGATGTTGAGGGATGTCGAGGGTCGGTCAAATGAAAATTGATTTATGTGCCAACGTTTCGAAGAATATATTTCTTCATCTTCAGGGCCTAAAAACAGTTTCATAATATTGATTACAGTTCTATTGTGAGAAAGTTGTTGTAGTTATTTAGTTATATTTAGTTACAGTAATAATTTAGTTGTAGGTAGTTTTTATAAACAATTTGGTTAAACGAATGACGTTAAAACAGATAGCTAAAGAGATAAATTGAAATGGTGTGTGGGCTGTACAATAATTTGTGACTTACAGTGGGAAGTTCTTTCCTCCAGGGCACCGGAGTTACAACTTAACAACTTAGCTTAAAGTTACCTATATATATATACGGATGAAAGTATATCCAAGAGTGGGGTAACAAAAGCCAGGACATCGTGGCGCCAAGAAACGTGTGAAAATTGAACAAACAAAGTCGTAAAAAGCAGGTACTTTAAAAAGGTCGGTGTTATTCCAACTAACTTCATAAAATGGTACACATGCGAAAAATAGAAAAACCTTGTTGAATTTTCTAGTGCGATATGTTTGTGACGTTTTAAAATGGTACCCGATGCCGTGCAATAGTGTTGTCGGATGGAACTGATGAAACTGGGGATTTGAGATTGATCCGTGGTTGCTACCTCTGCCATAAGTGTGTGTGGTTTTTTTGACCGTCAGTAACAATGATGTTGAGGGATGTCGAGGGTCGGTCAAATGAAAATTGATTTATGTGCCAACGTTTCGAAGAATATATTTCTTCATCTTCAGGGCCTAAAAACAGTTTCATAATATTGATTACAGTTCTATTGTGAGAAAGTTGTTGTAGTTATTTAGTTATATTTAGTTACAGTAATAATTTAGTTGTAGGTAGTTTTTATAAACAATTTGGTTAAACGAATGACGTTAAAACAGATAGCTAAAGAGATAAATTGAAATGGTGTGTGGGCTGTACAATAATTTGTGACTTACAGTGGGAAGTTCTTTCCTCCAGGGCACCGGAGTTACAACTTAACAACTTAGCTTAAAGTTACCTATATATATATACGGATGAAAGTATATCCAAGAGTGGGGTAACAAAAGCCAGGACATCGTGGCGCCAAGAAACGTGTGAAAATTGAACAAACAAAGTCGTAAAAAGCAGGTACTTTAAAAAGGTCGGTGTTATTCCAACTAACTTCATAAAATGGTACACATGCGAAAAATAGAAAAACCTTGTTGAATTTTCTAGTGCGATATGTTTGTGACGTTTTAAAATGGTACCCGATGCCGTGCAATAGTGTTGTCGGATGGAACTGATGAAACTGGGGATTTGAGATTGATCCGTGGTTGCTACCTCTGCCATAAGTGTGTGTGGTTTTGTTGACCGTCAGTAACAATGATGTTGAGGGATGTCGAGGGTCGGTCAAATGAAAATTGATTTATGTGCCAACGTTTCGAAGAATATATTTCTTCATCTTCAGGGCCTAAAAACAGTTTCATAATATTGATTACAGTTCTATTGTGAGAAAGTTGTTGTAGTTATTTAGTTATATTTAGTTACAGTAATAATTTAGTTGTAGGTAGTTTTTATAAACAATTTGGTTAAACGAATGACGTTAAAACAGATAGCTAAAGAGATAAATTGAAATGGTGTGTGGGCTGTACAATAATTTGTGACTTACAGTGGGAAGTTCTTTCCTCCAGGGCACCGGAGTTACAACTTAACAACTTAGCTTAAAGTTACCTATATATATATACGGATGAAAGTATATCCAAGAGTGGGGTAACAAAAGCCAGGACATCGTGGCGCCAAGAAACGTGTGAAAATTGAACAAACAAAGTCGTAAAAAGCAGGTACTTTAAAAAGGTCGGTGTTATTCCAACTAACTTCATAAAATGGTACACATGCGAAAAATAGAAAAACCTTGTTGAATTTTCTAGTGCGATATGTTTGTGACGTTTTAAAATGGTACCCGATGCCGTGCAATAGTGTTGTCGGATGGAACTGATGAAACTGGGGATTTGAGATTGATCCGTGGTTGCTACCTCTGCCATAAGTGTGTGTGGTTTTTTTGACCGTCAGTAACAATGATGTTGAGGGATGTCGAGGGTCGGTCAAATGAAAATTGATTTATGTGCCAACGTTTCGAAGAATATATTTCTTCATCTTCAGGGCCTAAAAACAGTTTCATAATATTGATTACAGTTCTATTGTGAGAAAGTTGTTGTAGTTATTTAGTTATATTTAGTTACAGTAATAATTTAGTTGTAGGTAGTTTTTATAAACAATTTGGTTAAACGAATGACGTTAAAACAGATAGCTAAAGAGATAAATTGAAATGGTGTGTGGGCTGTACAATAATTTGTGACTTACAGTGGGAAGTTCTTTCCTCCAGGGCACCGGAGTTACAACTTAACAACTTAGCTTAAAGTTACCTATATATATATACGGATGAAAGTATATCCAAGAGTGGGGTAACAAAAGCCAGGACATCGTGGCGCCAAGAAACGTGTGAAAATTGAACAAACAAAGTCGTAAAAAGCAGGTACTTTAAAAAGGTCGGTGTTATTCCAACTAACTTCATAAAATGGTACACATGCGAAAAATAGAAAAACCTTGTTGAATTTTCTAGTGCGATATGTTTGTGACGTTTTAAAATGGTACCCGATGCCGTGCAATAGTGTTGTCGGATGGAACTGATGAAACTGGGGATTTGAGATTGATCCGTGGTTGCTACCTCTGCCATAAGTGTGTGTGGTTTTGTTGACCGTCAGTAACAATGATGTTGAGGGATGTCGAGGGTCGGTCAAATGAAAATTGATTTATGTGCCAACGTTTCGAAGAATATATTTCTTCATCTTCAGGGCCTAAAAACAGTTTCATAATATTGATTACAGTTCTATTGTGAGAAAGTTGTTGTAGTTATTTAGTTATATTTAGTTACAGTAATAATTTAGTTGTAGGTAGTTTTTATAAACAATTTGGTTAAACGAATGACGTTAAAACAGATAGCTAAAGAGATAAATTGAAATGGTGTGTGGGCTGTACAATAATTTGTGACTTACAGTGGGAAGTTCTTTCCTCCAGGGCACCGGAGTTACAACTTAACAACTTAGCTTAAAGTTACCTATATATATATACGGATGAAAGTATATCCAAGAGTGGGGTAACAAAAGCCAGGACATCGTGGCGCCAAGAAACGTGTGAAAATTGAACAAACAAAGTCGTAAAAAGCAGGTACTTTAAAAAGGTCGGTGTTATTCCAACTAACTTCATAAAATGGTACACATGCGAAAAATAGAAAAACCTTGTTGAATTTTCTAGTGCGATATGTTTGTGACGTTTTAAAATGGTACCCGATGCCGTGCAATAGTGTTGTCGGATGGAACTGATGAAACTGGGGATTTGAGATTGATCCGTGGTTGCTACCTCTGCCATAAGTGTGTGTGGTTTTGTTGACCGTCAGTAACAATGATGTTGAGGGATGTCGAGGGTCGGTCAAATGAAAATTGATTTATGTGCCAACGTTTCGAAGAATATATTTCTTCATCTTCAGGGCCTAAAAACAGTTTCATAATATTGATTACAGTTCTATTGTGAGAAAGTTGTTGTAGTTATTTAGTTATATTTAGTTACAGTAATAATTTAGTTGTAGGTAGTTTTTATAAACAATTTGGTTAAACGAATGACGTTAAAACAGATAGCTAAAGAGATAAATTGAAATGGTGTGTGGGCTGTACAATAATTTGTGACTTACAGTGGGAAGTTCTTTCCTCCAGGGCACCGGAGTTACAACTTAACAACTTAGCTTAAAGTTACCTATATATATATACGGATGAAAGTATATCCAAGAGTGGGGTAACAAAAGCCAGGACATCGTGGCGCCAAGAAACGTGTGAAAATTGAACAAACAAAGTCGTAAAAAGCAGGTACTTTAAAAAGGTCGGTGTTATTCCAACTAACTTCATAAAATGGTACACATGCGAAAAATAGAAAAACCTTGTTGAATTTTCTAGTGCGATATGTTTGTGACGTTTTAAAATGGTACCCGATGCCGTGCAATAGTGTTGTCGGATGGAACTGATGAAACTGGGGATTTGAGATTGATCCGTGGTTGCTACCTCTGCCATAAGTGTGTGTGGTTTTGTTGACCGTCAGTAACAATGATGTTGAGGGATGTCGAGGGTCGGTCAAATGAAAATTGATTTATGTGCCAACGTTTCGAAGAATATATTTCTTCATCTTCAGGGCCTAAAAACAGTTTCATAATATTGATTACAGTTCTATTGTGAGAAAGTTGTTGTAGTTATTTAGTTATATTTAGTTACAGTAATAATTTAGTTGTAGGTAGTTTTTATAAACAATTTGGTTAAACGAATGACGTTAAAACAGATAGCTAAAGAGATAAATTGAAATGGTGTGTGGGCTGTACAATAATTTGTGACTTACAGTGGGAAGTTCTTTCCTCCAGGGCACCGGAGTTACAACTTAACAACTTAGCTTAAAGTTACCTATATATATATACGGATGAAAGTATATCCAAGAGTGGGGTAACAAAAGCCAGGACATCGTGGCGCCAAGAAACGTGTGAAAATTGAACAAACAAAGTCGTAAAAAGCAGGTACTTTAAAAAGGTCGGTGTTATTCCAACTAACTTCATAAAATGGTACACATGCGAAAAATAGAAAAACCTTGTTGAATTTTCTAGTGCGATATGTTTGTGACGTTTTAAAATGGTACCCGATGCCGTGCAATAGTGTTGTCGGATGGAACTGATGAAACTGGGGATTTGAGATTGATCCGTGGTTGCTACCTCTGCCATAAGTGTGTGTGGTTTTGTTGACCGTCAGTAACAATGATGTTGAGGGATGTCGAGGGTCGGTCAAATGAAAATTGATTTATGTGCCAACGTTTCGAAGAATATATTTCTTCATCTTCAGGGCCTAAAAACAGTTTCATAATATTGATTACAGTTCTATTGTGAGAAAGTTGTTGTAGTTATTTAGTTATATTTAGTTACAGTAATAATTTAGTTGTAGGTAGTTTTTATAAACAATTTGGTTAAACGAATGACGTTAAAACAGATAGCTAAAGAGATAAATTGAAATGGTGTGTGGGCTGTACAATAATTTGTGACTTACAGTGGGAAGTTCTTTCCTCCAGGGCACCGGAGTTACAACTTAACAACTTAGCTTAAAGTTACCTATATATATATACGGATGAAAGTATATCCAAGAGTGGGGTAACAAAAGCCAGGACATCGTGGCGCCAAGAAACGTGTGAAAATTGAACAAACAAAGTCGTAAAAAGCAGGTACTTTAAAAAGGTCGGTGTTATTCCAACTAACTTCATAAAATGGTACACATGCGAAAAATAGAAAAACCTTGTTGAATTTTCTAGTGCGATATGTTTGTGACGTTTTAAAATGGTACCCGATGCCGTGCAATAGTGTTGTCGGATGGAACTGATGAAACTGGGGATTTGAGATTGATCCGTGGTTGCTACCTCTGCCATAAGTGTGTGTGGTTTTGTTGACCGTCAGTAACAATGATGTTGAGGGATGTCGAGGGTCGGTCAAATGAAAATTGATTTATGTGCCAACGTTTCGAAGAATATATTTCTTCATCTTCAGGGCCTAAAAACAGTTTCATAATATTGATTACAGTTCTATTGTGAGAAAGTTGTTGTAGTTATTTAGTTATATTTAGTTACAGTAATAATTTAGTTGTAGGTAGTTTTTATAAACAATTTGGTTAAACGAATGACGTTAAAACAGATAGCTAAAGAGATAAATTGAAATGGTGTGTGGGCTGTACAATAATTTGTGACTTACAGTGGGAAGTTCTTTCCTCCAGGGCACCGGAGTTACAACTTAACAACTTAGCTTAAAGTTACCTATATATATATACGGATGAAAGTATATCCAAGAGTGGGGTAACAAAAGCCAGGACATCGTGGCGCCAAGAAACGTGTGAAAATTGAACAAACAAAGTCGTAAAAAGCAGGTACTTTAAAAAGGTCGGTGTTATTCCAACTAACTTCATAAAATGGTACACATGCGAAAAATAGAAAAACCTTGTTGAATTTTCTAGTGCGATATGTTTGTGACGTTTTAAAATGGTACCCGATGCCGTGCAATAGTGTTGTCGGATGGAACTGATGAAACTGGGGATTTGAGATTGATCCGTGGTTGCTACCTCTGCCATAAGTGTGTGTGGTTTTGTTGACCGTCAGTAACAATGATGTTGAGGGATGTCGAGGGTCGGTCAAATGAAAATTGATTTATGTGCCAACGTTTCGAAGAATATATTTCTTCATCTTCAGGGCCTAAAAACAGTTTCATAATATTGATTACAGTTCTATTGTGAGAAAGTTGTTGTAGTTATTTAGTTATATTTAGTTACAGTAATAATTTAGTTGTAGGTAGTTTTTATAAACAATTTGGTTAAACGAATGACGTTAAAACAGATAGCTAAAGAGATAAATTGAAATGGTGTGTGGGCTGTACAATAATTTGTGACTTACAGTGGGAAGTTCTTTCCTCCAGGGCACCGGAGTTACAACTTAACAACTTAGCTTAAAGTTACCTATATATATATACGGATGAAAGTATATCCAAGAGTGGGGTAACAAAAGCCAGGACATCGTGGCGCCAAGAAACGTGTGAAAATTGAACAAACAAAGTCGTAAAAAGCAGGTACTTTAAAAAGGTCGGTGTTATTCCAACTAACTTCATAAAATGGTACACATGCGAAAAATAGAAAAACCTTGTTGAATTTTCTAGTGCGATATGTTTGTGACGTTTTAAAATGGTACCCGATGCCGTGCAATAGTGTTGTCGGATGGAACTGATGAAACTGGGGATTTGAGATTGATCCGTGGTTGCTACCTCTGCCATAAGTGTGTGTGGTTTTGTTGACCGTCAGTAACAATGATGTTGAGGGATGTCGAGGGTCGGTCAAATGAAAATTGATTTATGTGCCAACGTTTCGAAGAATATATTTCTTCATCTTCAGGGCCTAAAAACAGTTTCATAATATTGATTACAGTTCTATTGTGAGAAAGTTGTTGTAGTTATTTAGTTATATTTAGTTACAGTAATAATTTAGTTGTAGGTAGTTTTTATAAACAATTTGGTTAAACGAATGACGTTAAAACAGATAGCTAAAGAGATAAATTGAAATGGTGTGTGGGCTGTACAATAATTTGTGACTTACAGTGGGAAGTTCTTTCCTCCAGGGCACCGGAGTTACAACTTAACAACTTAGCTTAAAGTTACCTATATATATATACGGATGAAAGTATATCCAAGAGTGGGGTAACAAAAGCCAGGACATCGTGGCGCCAAGAAACGTGTGAAAATTGAACAAACAAAGTCGTAAAAAGCAGGTACTTTAAAAAGGTCGGTGTTATTCCAACTAACTTCATAAAATGGTACACATGCGAAAAATAGAAAAACCTTGTTGAATTTTCTAGTGCGATATGTTTGTGACGTTTTAAAATGGTACCCGATGCCGTGCAATAGTGTTGTCGGATGGAACTGATGAAACTGGGGATTTGAGATTGATCCGTGGTTGCTACCTCTGCCATAAGTGTGTGTGGTTTTGTTGACCGTCAGTAACAATGATGTTGAGGGATGTCGAGGGTCGGTCAAATGAAAATTGATTTATGTGCCAACGTTTCGAAGAATATATTTCTTCATCTTCAGGGCCTAAAAACAGTTTCATAATATTGATTACAGTTCTATTGTGAGAAAGTTGTTGTAGTTATTTAGTTATATTTAGTTACAGTAATAATTTAGTTGTAGGTAGTTTTTATAAACAATTTGGTTAAACGAATGACGTTAAAACAGATAGCTAAAGAGATAAATTGAAATGGTGTGTGGGCTGTACAATAATTTGTGACTTACAGTGGGAAGTTCTTTCCTCCAGGGCACCGGAGTTACAACTTAACAACTTAGCTTAAAGTTACCTATATATATATACGGATGAAAGTATATCCAAGAGTGGGGTAACAAAAGCCAGGACATCGTGGCGCCAAGAAACGTGTGAAAATTGAACAAACAAAGTCGTAAAAAGCAGGTACTTTAAAAAGGTCGGTGTTATTCCAACTAACTTCATAAAATGGTACACATGCGAAAAATAGAAAAACCTTGTTGAATTTTCTAGTGCGATATGTTTGTGACGTTTTAAAATGGTACCCGATGCCGTGCAATAGTGTTGTCGGATGGAACTGATGAAACTGGGGATTTGAGATTGATCCGTGGTTGCTACCTCTGCCATAAGTGTGTGTGGTTTTGTTGACCGTCAGTAACAATGATGTTGAGGGATGTCGAGGGTCGGTCAAATGAAAATTGATTTATGTGCCAACGTTTCGAAGAATATATTTCTTCATCTTCAGGGCCTAAAAACAGTTTCATAATATTGATTACAGTTCTATTGTGAGAAAGTTGTTGTAGTTATTTAGTTATATTTAGTTACAGTAATAATTTAGTTGTAGGTAGTTTTTATAAACAATTTGGTTAAACGAATGACGTTAAAACAGATAGCTAAAGAGATAAATTGAAATGGTGTGTGGGCTGTACAATAATTTGTGACTTACAGTGGGAAGTTCTTTCCTCCAGGGCACCGGAGTTACAACTTAACAACTTAGCTTAAAGTTACCTATATATATATACGGATGAAAGTATATCCAAGAGTGGGGTAACAAAAGCCAGGACATCGTGGCGCCAAGAAACGTGTGAAAATTGAACAAACAAAGTCGTAAAAAGCAGGTACTTTAAAAAGGTCGGTGTTATTCCAACTAACTTCATAAAATGGTACACATGCGAAAAATAGAAAAACCTTGTTGAATTTTCTAGTGCGATATGTTTGTGACGTTTTAAAATGGTACCCGATGCCGTGCAATAGTGTTGTCGGATGGAACTGATGAAACTGGGGATTTGAGATTGATCCGTGGTTGCTACCTCTGCCATAAGTGTGTGTGGTTTTGTTGACCGTCAGTAACAATGATGTTGAGGGATGTCGAGGGTCGGTCAAATGAAAATTGATTTATGTGCCAACGTTTCGAAGAATATATTTCTTCATCTTCAGGGCCTAAAAACAGTTTCATAATATTGATTACAGTTCTATTGTGAGAAAGTTGTTGTAGTTATTTAGTTATATTTAGTTACAGTAATAATTTAGTTGTAGGTAGTTTTTATAAACAATTTGGTTAAACGAATGACGTTAAAACAGATAGCTAAAGAGATAAATTGAAATGGTGTGTGGGCTGTACAATAATTTGTGACTTACAGTGGGAAGTTCTTTCCTCCAGGGCACCGGAGTTACAACTTAACAACTTAGCTTAAAGTTACCTATATATATATACGGATGAAAGTATATCCAAGAGTGGGGTAACAAAAGCCAGGACATCGTGGCGCCAAGAAACGTGTGAAAATTGAACAAACAAAGTCGTAAAAAGCAGGTACTTTAAAAAGGTCGGTGTTATTCCAACTAACTTCATAAAATGGTACACATGCGAAAAATAGAAAAACCTTGTTGAATTTTCTAGTGCGATATGTTTGTGACGTTTTAAAATGGTACCCGATGCCGTGCAATAGTGTTGTCGGATGGAACTGATGAAACTGGGGATTTGAGATTGATCCGTGGTTGCTACCTCTGCCATAAGTGTGTGTGGTTTTGTTGACCGTCAGTAACAATGATGTTGAGGGATGTCGAGGGTCGGTCAAATGAAAATTGATTTATGTGCCAACGTTTCGAAGAATATATTTCTTCATCTTCAGGGCCTAAAAACAGTTTCATAATATTGATTACAGTTCTATTGTGAGAAAGTTGTTGTAGTTATTTAGTTATATTTAGTTACAGTAATAATTTAGTTGTAGGTAGTTTTTATAAACAATTTGGTTAAACGAATGACGTTAAAACAGATAGCTAAAGAGATAAATTGAAATGGTGTGTGGGCTGTACAATAATTTGTGACTTACAGTGGGAAGTTCTTTCCTCCAGGGCACCGGAGTTACAACTTAACAACTTAGCTTAAAGTTACCTATATATATATACGGATGAAAGTATATCCAAGAGTGGGGTAACAAAAGCCAGGACATCGTGGCGCCAAGAAACGTGTGAAAATTGAACAAACAAAGTCGTAAAAAGCAGGTACTTTAAAAAGGTCGGTGTTATTCCAACTAACTTCATAAAATGGTACACATGCGAAAAATAGAAAAACCTTGTTGAATTTTCTAGTGCGATATGTTTGTGACGTTTTAAAATGGTACCCGATGCCGTGCAATAGTGTTGTCGGATGGAACTGATGAAACTGGGGATTTGAGATTGATCCGTGGTTGCTACCTCTGCCATAAGTGTGTGTGGTTTTGTTGACCGTCAGTAACAATGATGTTGAGGGATGTCGAGGGTCGGTCAAATGAAAATTGATTTATGTGCCAACGTTTCGAAGAATATATTTCTTCATCTTCAGGGCCTAAAAACAGTTTCATAATATTGATTACAGTTCTATTGTGAGAAAGTTGTTGTAGTTATTTAGTTATATTTAGTTACAGTAATAATTTAGTTGTAGGTAGTTTTTATAAACAATTTGGTTAAACGAATGACGTTAAAACAGATAGCTAAAGAGATAAATTGAAATGGTGTGGGCTGTACAATAATTTGTGACTTACAGTGGGAAGTTCTTTCCTCCAGGGCACCGGAGTTACAACTTAACAACTTAGCTTAAAGTTACCTATATATATATACGGATGAAAGTATATCCAAGAGTGGGGTAACAAAAGCCAGGACATCGTGGCGCCAAGAAACGTGTGAAAATTGAACAAACAAAGTCGTAAAAAGCAGGTACTTTAAAAAGGTCGGTGTTATTCCAACTAACTTCATAAAATGGTACACATGCGAAAAATAGAAAAACCTTGTTGAATTTTCTAGTGCGATATGTTTGTGACGTTTTAAAATGGTACCCGATGCCGTGCAATAGTGTTGTCGGATGGAACTGATGAAACTGGGGATTTGAGATTGATCCGTGGTTGCTACCTCTGCCATAAGTGTGTGTGGTTTTGTTGACCGTCAGTAACAATGATGTTGAGGGATGTCGAGGGTCGGTC